>JAGFBZ010002543.1:0-55608 GCA_018398805.1 Hirundichthys speculiger | reverse complement strand
AAAACATACTTTCTATCCATTTATTAACTTTAACATACCTGGGTTGGGGCCATAGGTCAGCAGTCTAAGCAGAAAGGCCCTGACCTCCCTGGTGTTCACATCTTGTTCTTTTAGTGACTACCTACAGTTTATGACCAGAGATGAAGGAAAGGAACAGAGATGAACTAGTTAACTGAGAGTCTTGCCTTTTAGCTCAGCTCTCTTTTTACCGCCACAGACATGTACAGACTTCACTCCACTGCATATGATGCACTGATCCACCTGTCAATCCCCTGTTCCATTTTTTCATCTCTCATGAATAAGACCCCGTGATACTAAATTTCACTTCAGGCAACACCTTACCCTGAACCTGGAGTGAATATTTCATCCTTTATCAACTAAGAACAGAACTATGGTCTTAGATTTAGGGATGCTGATTCTCATCCTTCTCATCCTTCACACTCGGCTGCAACAGCTCCAGTGAGAGCTGAAGACCATGCTTTGATGACATCAACTGGAACATACCATCCCATAAAGCAGAGATGGAGTCCTTAGGCCACCAAACCCTCTGCCCCTTGGCTGTGCCTTAGAATTCTGTCCATAAAGAACTGGTCCACTGTTCTAGGACCAGCAGGAACCTGCTTTGTTCCCTCTAAATCTGAGGTTCCACTATCAGCTGGGGTGCTGTGTGGTGCAGGTAGCAGATGAAGACGCCTCATCAGTTGGACCTTTGGTTACTGAAATTGGCTCTTAGGACATATAATTTTACCTCTCTAGAGAGGAAGGAACCTGAGCTTGTTTTCAAGATTTAAAGCTAGACGGTAGATAAAATCACACTCACCTCAACACTTAGCATGGGTTCTGGAACCAGTTTTCTTGAGAGGGCCTGCATGGAGTTGCACAGGATCAGAGGCATTGGGCTAAAATGAAATTATTTACTCAGCCTTCTTGTAGCCCAGGGGTGTCGGACTCCAGGCCTCAAGGGCCGCTGTCCTGCATGTCTTAGATGTTTCCCTGCTTCAGCACTCCTGATTCAAAAGTGAAAGGTGATAAAAGCTACACAAAGGGATAAAAGCTGTCATTTTTAAGATGTTACAGTTGAAGCCAGAAGTTTACATACACCGTGCAAAAACATGTTTCATTTTTTTGTCTCACTGTCTGAAGTCAAATCAGACTAAACCTCTCCTGTTTCAGGTCAGTCAGGTTTACTTCAATTATTTCATTTTGTTAAATGCCACAATAATGAGAGGAAAATTAATTTTATTTTCTTCAAGGTCAAATGTTTATATTCATTTCTTTAGTATCGAGTAACATTTCCTTTGAACTGCATGACTTGGGTCAAATGTTTTGGGGAACCGTCCACAAACTTCTGAAACTGCTGGATTTCTGGTCCATTCCTCCTGACAGAACTGGTGGAACTGAGTCAGGTTTGTCGATTTCCTCGCTCACACATGCCTTTTCAGATCTGACCACAAATTTTCGATGGGATTCAGATCAGGGCTTTTTGATGACCACTCCAAGACAATGACTTTGTCATCCTCAAGCCACTTTTTAACCATTTTAGCAGTGTGCTTAGAGTCATTGTCCATTTGGAAGACCCATTTGTGCCCAAGTTTTAGCTTCCTGGCCAATTTCTTTTGACTTTCCCATGATTTCAAACAAGCAAGCAAAGTGTTTGAGGTGTGGCCTTCATTACGTCCCCAGGTGTGCCGTCAATTAACTCACATGTTGTCATTCAATCTATCAGGAGCTTCCAAAGCCATGACCTCATCATCTGGGCTTCCCTATGTTGTTTAAAGACTTAGTACTTTTTGTGTATGTAAATTTTTGACGTTGAAAATAATATAAAATTCTCTTTGAAATAATTTAGGTAATCCTGACTGATCTGAAACAGGAGAGGTTTAGTCTGATTTGACTTCAGACAGTGAGACAAAAAAATTGTGTGTTTTTGCAAAGTGTATGTAAACTTCAGGCTTCAACTATAACATCTTAAAAATGACGGATTTTGTCCCTTTGTGTAGCTTTTATCACCTTTCACTTTTCAACCAAATTTAGATGTTGATGGACGTCTTTGTGTAGACGTCTTTTCAATGTCTCAGAAGTAACGGCTTTTCACCTTTTCAGCCAAATTTAGATGTCGATGGACGTCTTTTCAACTTCCCTGAAGTTTTCACCTTTCACTTTTCAAACCAATCAAAACGTGGTCTGGATCAGTGGTCCCCAACCCCCAGGCCGCGGACTGGTACTAGGCCGTGGATCACTTGGTACCGATCCGCGCAAGAAAAAAAATAGTTTTTTTTTTAAGTTTTATTATTTATATATGAGTCTGAACGAGCTTTTATTGTGAAAAATCTTTTATTTTGAAAAATGACCGGATTCTCTCGGTTACATCTCAATAACTTGAATGCCAAAATTTAACCCGGCTAGCAAAATGAGTAATAAACAAGACTTTTTTGGAAAGTTTCCTTGTGAAGGGGAAATGCACAGTGAAGAGAAAGAAGAACAGCCTCCAAGAAAAAGCTTTTTACAGACAATACCAGGAGACCTACTGAAATATGGATTTATCACCACAGGTGATACCAAGCTCACAAAATCAAATCTCATTTTGGGTGTGATCCGGAAGAAATCCTGGATTCTGGATCACTTTAAAATTTTCGATAATTGTTGTGCTTGACGGAGGTCTGCGCTTTTCTAGTTTTTTTAATTTAATAGATATAGAGGATGATACATGTTACCAGAGACTTCGATGTTATACTCATGTTATATTATTGGCATAATGTAACGAGGAAGCCCCCCCCCCCGGTCCGCAGTAAAATTGTCAAGTGTTGACCGGTCCATGGTTACAAAAAGGTTGGGGACCACTGGTCTAGATGCCTGATAAAGTTGTCTTTCCAACGTAACTTTGCTTGGTGGGATAGCTCTCTGGCTTCTCCAGGGGGAACAGTGCAGTGTGTGGAGGGCTGTGTAGTTGATTGTTTTGATCAATTTGCAAAGTGATCAAAGCTGAGAGGCTTTAATATGCTCTGCTATGAGTTTCTCAAAGTATACGTAGTTGTTTCCTCTATTGGGCTAGTAGCCCAGCTTTTGCCTCCTCTGTCAACACCACCTATGTTGCCTCTCTGACCTGACAACAATCCCAGTAGATCCTGGTGGCCTCATTAACTATTGTGGAATGCGATGAGCTTGGTGAAAAGTGCTAGTAACAATAATCTGGCACCACAGTCCAAGACTGATTTACTGCAGACATCTCCCTTGAGAAGACATCCTCACAACCTATGCACACAATCAAAAAATACTATCAGAGCATTTAGGATTGAGGCGAATGACTTGTGATGCATAGAGCACATAGGATATACTGCCCACGTTTTATAAGGAATACCCAAGTAACCACAGGGTCATGGGTGGGCAGTGGGATATAACTCACATTCTTCTGGGGCTTTGCAGACCTGTGCCTTTCTGTGATAGTAGTCTCCTCCAGTTATTTCAGTAGAAGTAGACAGCATCTCCACTTATTACGCCATCAGTGCTGATCTTTTTCTTGCTAAAATAATGTTTACATGGTCTGGAACTTCTTGTAAGGTTCAGCATGTCGACATTCTTCTGTACTTTGTCCCTTCACACAAATGTCTTCCAAATTTTCAAAGTCTTTTTTTGGGGTAAATCTGGACCAGGAAACAATGGCTAAACAGGGATGGGTTTTCAGCATCTTCTTTTGGACTAAATAATGGTCACGACGGGCCGACCTTATTTAGTCTCACAAAAGACGTCCATGGATGTTTGGTGGGTAGTGGGTAAGTAGAAGGTGCTCCTAGACAGTCTTCACTGCTCTGCTGGGGAACCTGAGGGCTCAAGTGTTTGATAACAGTGATACTCAGAGGGGTGTAATTGGGAGAAACTGCTTCTTCTATTTAAATCACGGGTATCAAACTGATCCATGAAAGGGCCGTGTGGCTGCAGGTTTGTGTTCCAACCATGCAGAAACACAGCTGACTTGCTTTAGTCAATCAACTAGTTCAACTTCACTAAAAGGTCTAAACCAGTTCAGTTGATTGAATGAATCAAGTCAGCTGTGTTTCTGCTGGTTGGAACAAAAACCTGCAGCCACACGGCCCTTTCATGGATCAGTTTGACACCCCTGATTTAAAAGCAAGCATTTTTTTTTCACTGGATTTTTGTGCCAGCCACGTTTTGTTCATAAGAAGCACCATTTTTGAACATCATACTGGTGTCCATAAATTCATGGAACAATTCAGGTCAATGACTAACTTCATATTCATGCCATCTTACTGTTTTAAACACTCAGGTGAAGAAAGGAACTGAGCTGTCACCTGATCACCACCTGGTGGTGAGTTGGATCAGATGGTGGGGGAGGGTGCTGGGATGGTTCAGTTGGCCCAATTGTATTGTGAGGGTTTGCTGGGAACATCAGAAAGATGTTCAACTCCCACCTTTAAAAGACCCTCAGCTATATCGAGAAGAAGATGTTGGATATTGAGTTTGATATTCTAGGCCTCCTTTGCTGAGGCAGCTGACCAGAGCTGTGGCTTCAAGGTCGTTGGTGTCTGTCATGGTGGCAGTCCTTGATACTGGTGGTTGACACCTGAAGGTAGCTGCAAGCTGACGGAGTCCTATCAGGCTTGATTAGCTCATGAGACTCTAGAAATCCAGCGATCCCTGAGGCTGACTATAGTGCACCAACACTTTCCTTTTATCAAACTACTTATTTAATGATACCACTTGTATTTGTTTATGTTTCTTATTTAGCCTGAGTGGCTGTAACATCTCAGAGAGAAGCTGTGAAGCTCTGTCTTCAGTTCTCAGCTCTCAGTCCTCCAAGCTGAGAGAACTGGACCTGAGTAACAACCACCTGCAGGATTCAGGAGTGAAGCTTCTGTCTGTTGGACTGGAGAGTCCTCAATGTAAACTGGAAACTCTGAAGTTAGTAATCATCAAGTTGTTCAGCAGATTACATTTAAATTAGGCTCTTCTGAAGCAGTTTATCAGTTTCACAAATGTTTGTATTCTTGGTCAATGTTTTACTTTCAGACTAAATATCTGCAGCCTCTCAGAGAGAAGCTGTGAAGCTCTGTCCTCACTCCTCAGCTGTCAGTCCTCCAGTTTGAGAGAACTGGACCTGAGTAACAACGACCTGCAGGATTTAGGAGCCCAGCTGTTGTCGGTTGGACTGGAGAGTTCACACTGTCAACTGGAAACTCTCAGGTCAGGATTCATCCAACTGTTAAACCACCCTTCTATTATCTACCAGCCATTTAGAATCACTAACTAGACCAGCCTTTCTCAACCGGGGTGTCGCAGCACACTGGGGTGTCGTCTGACTGCTTCAGGGGTGTCATCAAAAAAATGACCTATTCTGACATTTCATATACAGTGGTACCTCTACTTATGAATGTTTCTACATACGAAATTTTCAGGTTATGAAACGCCTCAAAGGGAAAATATTGCCTCTCGTTACGAAAGAAATACGAAAGAAAGAATACAGGACGCGCTGCTACTCACAGCTCCCAGAGTTTACCGAACGTAAACATAGCTGTCGGCTCTGTATCTCGATTTGAAAGTGGTGCGTCCGAGCTGCTCTGCCATTGGTTATCGCTTAGCATCTTCCTGGCATCCCATTGGCTAGGAGGGCCCCTTGTCTGTATGAGCGTAACCCAGCAACCCAGGTAAACAAACAATTTTTACCTCAGAATCAGATTTATTATCGTCACTGAGCCAGCGTCCCAACACAGTGAAATTTGTCTTCCCAGTACACCGTCCAAGAGAAACATACAGAAACAACAACAACATATGGACAGGAGTCAACGGTGCTTGGGGCAGCAGCCATAAATGGCGCTTCTACCCTTGCCAGAGAGCAGTACACTCAAGCACTCCACAAGCACCCACAAGCACATGCTCGAGTATGCCCATAGATGCCCAAGTACACCACCCTCCGGCCAGGGCACTTTTAGCAGAAGAAGAAAAATATGATCACAAAGGGGATGGGGGGGAGAGGATAAAAAAAAGGTGTCTCACACAACATGTCCTTGATCAGAGGCACATGTTGTGGGATTCACAAAAAAAACCTCAGCACAAGCATAACAAACTCATTACTAAGACATCAGATGGGGCAGGAAAAGTGTCCCAGCCAAGCAGCCCGTGCACGCGCAGCCGGTGGTGCGCAGTGCAATCAGTCCGGCCCACGTGGGGGGAGAACATCAGGATCCAGCGAGGACGTTGAGACTCGGGAAAAGGATATGGAGCGGAGGGGCGTGGTGGGGGCAGAGCCTTCTTCGGATAAGACCTTGGAGAGTTCTTTCAATTCGGCCTTGAGTGAAGGCCACTCGGGGGAGCTAGATTCAGATAAGAGAGATTGTTTTTGGTCAGGCTGACAATGAATTTTTTGCCTGCCTTGAGTCCTTTGCTGGTTTCCTCTCGTGGGGATCATCCAAATGTCCGAATTATTCATGTCAGTTCTCCCCGAGCTGTGCATGTAGTTTTCCCAGGTTGTTATCAATTTTCCCCATGAGTTCATGCATCATCAGCTGTCGGTGACTCACGCCGTGAATCACGTCCAGTTTCCGATTCATCTCGTCTATCTTAACAGTCTCGGCACTCACAGCACATCCGTGCGCTTAATTTTCCAATACATCAGGTATCCGCCAACTCCAAACAGCAGGAATCCCGTGATCATAAATCCAAATATGTAAACATCTTCAGCGTCCTCGATGAACAGAGGAGCCTGGCAGTTCAGTCGCCATTTCGACCATGAATCCTGAACGTACCCAGCTGCGTGTGTTCCGTCCAGACACGAGGGCTCTCCTCTTCCCTCCCTCCTCGTCGAGAAAATTTGATCAATTGCATTGAGAGACCAGCTGACCAAATCCATAGTTAGAGATTTAGATATTCAGATATTATCCGTATCCAAAAACACGCAGACAGGACAAAGAGCTGCGAGGATCAGATAGAGATAGGAGTTCACAGAAAAGCGTCTGCCTTCGCTGGAGAGCAGGAAGTAAGAGGAGGCCTCCGCCAAGGAGGTTATGTTTTTGCCGGCGTTTATCTGTTTGTTTGTCTGTCTGTCTGTGTTCGAGATAACTCAAAGTTATGGATGGATTTTGATGAAATTTTCAGGAGTTGTCAGAAATGTGAAAAGGAAGAACTGATTTCATTTTGGGTGTGATTCAGAAGAAATCCTGGATTCTGGATCACTTACAAATTTTTGATAACTGTTGTGTTAAGTGGAGGTCAGCGCTCTCCAAATGTTTTTCTAGTTCTAATATGTATTTCTTACAGGTTTTTATGTCATTTCATGTATTATTTATAATTTATTTTAAAAAATGATGTTCGAATTTTGGGGGGCTTGGAACGGATTAGGGCATTTACATGGAAAACGCGTCTCTACTTAAGAAATTTTCAGGTTACGAAACTACTTCCAGAACCAATCAATTTCGTAAGTAAAGCTACCACTGTATAAATATATGTATGCATACATAAATACATACTTTTCACCTATGAATGAATGAATAATTAAATAAGATACATAATTGGATATGAAATGAATAATAAAAATATGTCTCACATGCCCATTTCCCAATGTTAACAACATCTGTACGGGGTCAACGTAAGGTCAACGTGACTGCCCAGTTAGCTTACGTCGTAATATCTTTTAACCGCTGGAATTTTAATTCACAGATAGCAAAGAGAACTTTTTAGCAGCATCATGGATCATTTTTCTAAAAAGAAAAGCCCCACAGGAACGGAACATCACAGAGGAGCCGACTTCTTCATGCAAGTCTTCATCCACCAGCTCTGAATCTGCTCCATAGGTAGCAAAGGTAGCTGCTAGCGATAAGGCTAAAAAGAGGCGATACAAGGATGATGGATGGAAGCAAGCACATCACGGATGAAAAGAAGCTTTCCTGCTGAGGCCTACTCTGGTGCAGTTATCGTGTTCAGGTTATTTAAACAGAATAAACGGGACGTATGCATTTACAGTCGGAGCGATGCAGTGTGGCTTTGGATTATACTTTACTCTGGGGTGTCGTGAGATTTTATTCACTTTTGAAAGGTGTCATGACTGAAAAAAAGGTTGAGAAAGGCTGCACTAGACCAACACCCATGTTTCTGGGCTCTGGAAGGAAACCAGAGTACCAGGAGAAAACATGTTGGGGAACTTCACTAACCAAGCCACAGAGCTGTCAGTCTACCAGTTTACTTCAGACTTCATGTTATTTCATGTTGTCCTTAAGCAAATGTCCATTTTTGATCCTCTGACTTCTCTTTTAGTGCCACCATCAGGTCAACATGAGAAAACAGTCAGCTTCAGAGCAGTTCTCTGAGTATCTGTCATGTTTTTCTGCAGACTGTCAGGTTGTCTGATCACAGAGGAAGGCTGTACTTCTCTGGTCTCAGCTCTGAGCTCCAACCCCTCCCATCTGAGAGAGCTGGACCTGAGCTACAACCATCCAGGAGAGGCAGCAGTAAAGCATCTGTCAGCTGGACTGGAGGATCCAAACTGGAAACTGGAGACTCTCAGGTGGTAGGAAACAGCTGCTGCAGACACACTGTGTCTGATGGAGGAGGAAGAGCTGCAGACAGTGGACCTCATTCATGAAATGTGAGCAGAACAGGTTTATACATAAACTGAACAGAATGAGATTTCAGAACTCATGAAAATGTTGGTAGATAGAAAATTTTTGTAGATACGAACAAAATCTCCTTCTTCTGACCACGTGTAGAACTTGTGAAAATGAGGAGTGCACATAAATACTGCTGTTGTTCTCAGACTTTACAGGCTTGATTTCTCATATGGACAATATGCTGATGCCTATTAAACACATCTTTTAAATATGAGAACAGAGTGAAATATAACATATTTCTCCTAATCAATAGGCATAAATGTCTGAATTTAGTTCTGGTCACAGAGGGAACAGAAGTGCTGTGGTCCAGTTTTGGAGCTATTTTTCTCCAACCTCAGGTCTCACCAGAAACATTTCAAAAGTGGAGCACTTGTCAAAGCTGCCTCTGTAAAGTTGAGAATTTGGATGTATTCTCACTCGTAGGAATTCTTATTATTGTGCACTGGTGAAGCAGTCAATCGGTTGTTAAACCAGCACTGGACAACGACGGAGGTGCAAAGCAGATTTTATTCTCCAAGTCATATACAATTCAGAGAGGTCATTAACTCTCATCACAGAATGCAGGATGGTCCAGAATGACAAATGGCGAACAGTTCATCTTAAGCATCAGTGAAAAACAAGGAGACCTTGAAATACACTGTCTAGACGCCTACATGTCAAAACGATAACAAATCATGTCCTTCGGCCGACAGGAATTGAGATCATAAGTCATGGACTCATGACACAGCGATTTAGACCTCAAAATGCAATTTTTAATATCACAGCCTCCTTATAAGATTCATGAGATGAGTTTAGGAGTGTGCATCTTTACACCTTATATGATTGGTCCCTGAACAGGATTTATGCTAATCTTTGAGCTGCAGGAGAACATTCCCAGCCTGCCCTCAGTTTTAGTTCACTAATGTACACAGGTTCTTAAGAACAAGAATGAGCTTCACAAGATGTTTGTGAATCAGGAGTAGGTTTTTAGTAAGGAGGTGATTTATGTGTAAATCTACTCAGATTTCATGAGTGATGCCTGCTGCATTCAAGAGCATCTTTCCAAGTGTTAGACTGTTCCTGCATCAGTGTCTGGGTGTAATGTCCATGTTTACCTGCTGAAAGGGACTGTACTGGTCTCACCCCCCCCCCTCCTTTCAGGGTGGAGCCTGCTGGAGAACGATGGCTGAGACCAGGTCTGAGGAAGTGTAAGTGATTCAGCCGTCACTCATTCATGAGTCCATCAATGAACAGATGACAGATCAGAATCAGAATCAGATTTATTATCGTCACTGAGCCAGCATCCCAACACAGTGAAATTTGTCTTCCCAGTACACCGTCCAAGAGAAACATACAGAAACAACAACAACATATGGACAGGAGTCAATGGTGCTTGGGGCAGCAGCTATAACAGCGCTTCTACCATTGTCAGAGAGCAGTATACTCAAGCACACCACAAGCACCCACAAGCACATGCTCGAGTATGCCCATAGATGCCCAAGTACACCACCCTCCAGCCAGGGCACTTTTAGCAGAAGAAAAAATGATCACATAGGGGATGGGGGGGAGAGGATAAAAAAAAGGTGTCTCACACAACATGTCCTTGATCAGAGGCACATGTTGTGGGATTCACAAAAAAAACCTCAGCACAAGCATAACAAACTTATTACGAAGACATCATATGGGTCAGGAAAAAAGTACCAGCCAAGCGGCCCGTGCACACGCATCCGGTGGCGCGCAGTGCAATCAGTCCACTCCACGTGGGGGGAGAACATCAGGATCCAGCGAGGACGTTGAGACTCGGGGAAAGGATATGGAGTGGTGGGGCGTGGTGGGGGCAGAGCCTTTTTCGGATAAGACCTTGGAGAGTTCTTTTCAGTTACGGCCTTGAGTGAAGGCCACTCGGGGGAGCCAGATTCAGATAAGAAAGATTGTTTTCGGTCAGGCTGACAATGAATTTTTTGCCTGCCTTGAGTCTTTGCTGGTTTCCTCTCGTGGGGATCATCCAAAAGTCCGAATTATTCGTGTCAGTTCTCCCTAAGCAGTGCATGTAGTCTACCCACGTTGTTATCAATTTTCCCCATGAGTTCATGCATCATCAGCTGTCGGTGACTCATGCCGTGAATCACGTCCAGTTTCCGATTCATCTCGTCTATCTTAACAGTCTCGGCACTCACAGCACAGCTCACAGCCACGCACACGGACAAGAGGTCCGGAATAGCAGCATCCGTGCGCTTAATTTTCCAATGCATCAGGTATCCGCCAACTCCAAACAGCAGGTATCCCGTGATCATAAATCCAAATATGTAAACATCTTCAGCGTCCTCGATGAACAGAGGAGCCTGACAGTTCAGTCGCCATTTCGACCATGAATCCTGAACGTACCCAGCTGTGTGTGTTCCTTCTGGACACGAGTGCTCTCCTTTTTCCCCTCTTCTCGTCAAGAAAAATTTGATCAATTGCATTGAGAGACCAGCTGACCAAATCCATGGTTAGAGATTTAGATGTTCAGATATTATCCGTATGAGGCTCCAAAAAACACACAGACAGGACAAAGAGCAGCGAGGATCAGATAGAAGGACAGGAGCTCGCAGAAAAGCGTCCGCCTTCGCTGGAGAGCAGGAAGAGAGATCAATAATAACTGCAGCTGGTTGTTTGTTCTCTCCTTCAGATTCCTGTGAACTCACCATCGACACAAACACAGTCAACAACAATATCCAGCTGTCTGAGGACAACAGGAGCATGGCACATGTGGAGGAGGAAGATCAGTTGTATCCAGATCATCCAGACAGGTTTGATGAGCGGCCGCAGCTGCTGTGCAGAGATGGTCTGACTGGTCGCTGTTACTGGGAGGTGGAGTGGAGAGGAAGAGTTGATGTGTCAGTGAGTTACAGAGGCATCAGAAGGAAAGGAGACCTCACTGACTGTGTGTTTGGAGCAAACAATCCGTCCTGGAGTCTGAATTGTTCTAATCCTGGTCAGTACTTTGTCTGGCATAATAACAGACGAACATCCTCCTCCTCCTCCTCCTCCTCCTCCTCTTCCTCTTCCTCAGTCTCCAACAGAGTAGCAGTGTATGTGGACTGTCCTGCTGGAACTCTGTCCTTCTATAAAGTCGTCTCTGACGGACTGATCCACCTCCACACCTTCAACACCACATTCACTGAAGCTCTGTATCCTGGATTTAGAGTCTGGCCTGGTTCCTCAGTGTCTCTGTGTTCAGTTTAGAGTGAAGAGTCTCCTCCTGTCAGAGAAACTCACCGTTGAACACATAGTTCAGCTTGTAAATATCTGTGTTTCTCACAGAAAAATGTTTTCATATTAACATGTAGAGTATGGCCAGTCATGAAACTGTTATCTATGTTCCCTTATGAACATCTTCCTCTTTTAGTCCTGCAAAGATGTGAGATACAAATATTCTAGGATCCAAATGTTTTTTCATGTTTTCTATTACAAGACAAGGTGATATGAATTGAGGTCATTTATGCGAGACCAAGGAGGCCAGAGGGAGCCACCCAGTGGGGTGGGACTGATCCCGTAGAGCCTTTATTACTGCAGGGATCTTCTGCTAATCAAGCGTTAGCATAATGCAGCAGTCATTTCTGATTTCACCATTGAAAGAACATTTGAAGCAGGAGGTCCTGCAGCTGACTTCTGCCAGCAGCTCCACAGCTGCTCCAGCGTGGCTCGGCCGAAGGATCTGGGAGCCACGGTGGATTATTTCAGTACCCTTCCAGGTGTGAGGCTACTGGTGCCCACAATCAATGGTAGTAGGCCTGCTGGACTGCAGCTCAACTATCCCCCACAGCTGCAGGCGGACTGACCGTCGGGCTCCAGCAGAGATCTTCTACTCCTCGTTTCATCTCTGGCAGCACTTGTTTTGGGTGTTGTTTGGGTGGTGACACTTTACTCAACAAATTTGATAAAAATGAATGTAAAATGCTGTCAGAGCATGTAAACCTGTCTTTAGTTTTCATTATAGTGTAGTGATGGGCAAAATAAGGCTTTTTATATTCAGTTCAGATCAGTTCTGCTTTATTAATCCACAAAGGGAAATTGTACCGAAACACTGAAATGTTAAAACCAATTTTGCCAAAAATGGTAACAAAGCCTCTAGGGATGCAGAATATGTTGTAAATGTATTATCAGTGCAATGTTGGTTTGTGCAATATCATTAATGGGTTTAAAAAAAAATCACTAAAAGTGTCCTTATGATTTTCCAAGTGCCTAATTTTAACACTCTGAATGTCAGTATTATATCTGACCTGATCTTTCCAATAAATGGGCTCTATTTATGTTGGGACATTATATGTATAAATATATTTAAAAAGATGTAAAATACATTTCAATGTTAAAGTGTAAAAATTATATAATTTAAAACATAAATAAAATCTTCCTTTAAAACTGCTTATAAACAGTTCATTTTGTGATCAAATCTAATTTTAATGTGGGTACATTCATGAATGTTAGTCAATCACACACTGGCTGCCAGTTCAGGAACCACCATGTAAGGAGATAAAAGATGCATCCTCATCCAGTATTGTCTACCTGTGGACTTGGCATGTAAAGAGAGAGAAGAAGAAAAAAATTTCAGACATGGTAAAAGAGGTAAATAATATTATCCTTTTATTTTCCATCAACAACACTATCAGTACCAGACTAGGACCAACGGTTCACAAAATAACAAATATTCAGTAGTTTGCAATCCCATCCCTGAAATCATTTTCTGTCGCTCTTACCATTCATGTAGGCCTGAGTCTGTTGGTCCGCGGTGCTGAGCAGCCTTGCAGAGTTTTCCTTTGTTTTTAGCAGTCCCCAATTCTGTGTATTACAGTTTACAGACCACCTCATCATCCCATCTCTTCTATGAGTGAATTCTCTGAATTATTGTCAATTATATACTCCACCTACAACAGATTTTTAATAACTGGTGACATGTTGATAATAATTCCAATCCCATATCCAGAGAATTTCTAACCCTTTTAACCTGCATGGATTTTAAACTGCAGCTGACTCACAGCAGAGGAGACACCCTGGACCTGATCATAACTTATGGTCTGTCTACGGGTGTGTCCTCTGTTGTTGACCTGGCTGTGTCTGACCACTACTGTGTATATTTTAACATCACCAGTTTTAGCCACCAGGAGGCCCCGGTGAGAACAGTACGGAAACGCTACCTAACTTCTAAAGTGGTTGCAAATTTTATTGAGATTTTACAGAGCACTCCTGCTGGAATTTTACCTGCATCATGTGATTTTATTGTCGACAATTTTATTTCTAAGCTAAATGCTGGACTCAGTGGCTCCAATTTTTTTTAAAACAATATAAAAAAAAATCTACACCCCCGTGGATAAATGACCACATTAGAAAATTGAAAAGAAAATGCAGGAGTGCTGAAAGGAGGCGGAGAAAAATAAATTGACGGTTCATTATGAAATATTACGCAACCAACTCAAAAACCTACAATAATAATAACAGCAAAAAATAGCTTGATTTTTGATTTGTAAGCAAGTAATGAAATAACAGATCTGTATCCGTTTTCTGATTTTGGATTCTTAATCGGATATAAAATAAACAAATGATACACTGATATTTAATCTGCTCTGCTATGAGTTTATCAAGGTATATGTAGTGGTTTCCTCTATTGGGCTAGTAGCCCAGCTTTTGCCTCCTCTGTCAACACCACCTATGCTGCCTCTCTGACCTGACAACAAACCCAGTTGATCCTGGTGGCCTCACTAATTATCATGGGATGTGATGAGCTTGATGAAAAGTGCTAGTAACAATAATCTGGCACCACAGTCCAAGACTGATTTACTGTAGATATCTCTCATGAGAACACATCCTCACAACCTTTGTACACAATCAAAAATACTAGGGATGCACGATAACGATCGGGCCAATAACAGGAAATTATGACGTCATCCTGATAAGTCCGATATCATGACGAACTGTAACAACAAACATGTAACTCAGTCATCATTTTGGTAGTTGCTGACTTTAATTGATATTCTCAGTATTTTCCCACATGTTACACATAAAAAATAGAAAAGGCAGAAAGAATGATGAGCAAACGAGGGAACGGAGGAATTTACGTTACACCTTGAATGCAGCATTGTGGAACAGTGCACTGAAAAAACAAACATGGCGGCGATGGTGTAGAACTTCCTTAAAGTTTCAAAGGAAGATAGTTCACTGTTTATTTGTGACAAATGCTCCAAGCGAAGGAAGGAAAAATAGTGTGGTTGTTGTGCTGATAAAGTTCTCTTTCTGAGAGTTTCAGCTGACCTTGCTGTTACTGTTCACCTTTCCTAAAATGGCAACTTGGTTGGAGTATTTACATGACTGACAGGAAGTTCAAGTACGTCCTCAAACCGAGTGACTTCTTTTTGTCATCATGTTGTACTGCGGCCGCCATGTTGCTCGCTACTGCAACAAGTGGCAGAAACTGGTATTACAAGACTAGACAGCATTTTATGCTAAATACCTAGCAAAACTTGGTATTTAGCATGCTAACTTGGACAGATATCTCAGCAGCCAAATACATAGTCATAATTTTTGTGCCATGACCGCACTTATTTCTTCCCACTCCCTTGCTGTTTCTAGGTTATTTAAAGATATTTTGACTTATAATCTTTCACATTTCTTCTTTAAAGTCAAAACTATTAATTCATGTTCATTTTCTAAAAGACTACCTATTATTGTAATTTGTTTATTTTTATAACACATGATGCAATAACTATGTGTAACCCAGTGGAGAATTGGGTCCAGTTCTATTGTTTTCTTTCAGTATGACCTCCTCCTGAAATTTTCATTTTATTTTCCATTTTGACACCTTTGTAATTCCTTAATGTCTAATATTAATTTGCTGTTTGTTAATTAAGTTGTCAGTCATGTTAACTGGGTGCATATTTATTCTCATTGGCTGCCTTAGCCAATGCAGTCGTGTGATTGGACGGATGAGACTTAGTCCCACCCTTTTTTTAATCAGGTTCGGTCGGCCGCTGAGTGATTCAGGTCAGACCACCTGCAGAAAGGATGCTGATGGGGTTTGTGAGAGTGAGAGGACATAAAACAATTTACTTTAAATAATAGTTGCAGTTCAGCTATTTTGGATCTTTGAATACCTGTTGCACTGTTTTATTATCATCATCTTGGGTAGGTTTTTGATTCCGTCAGACTACACAGAAGTGGACTTGAAATTCTTCCTGACGAGGGCGATGGCGAGCCCCCAGTGAGACCTGTTTTTTTCCAAACCCTTTTCTCACACTCAGCTTTTGGAACTCCAGTGTGGTAGGACCACCACATTACACAATCCCCTGAACTAAATCTTTTACCCCCAATCCTCGTGGATTTTTATTTCTTTTTGGAGAGCGCTCATGGACGTTAATTGAATCAATTGAGGATTATTGAAGTGTATATCTGGACAATTCCTATCATCACCAGTAGGTGCAAGGTCATTAAAAAAACATTAAAAGTCATTAAATAAATTTTGTTAAAATTAAGGCCTTAAATGGCATTAAAAAGCATTAAATTAGATTCAGAAGTAGTCAAATCTTTCACTTGTGGAAAGGACAAAACAAGTTACATTTTGAAATTTGGACTTGCCCCACACTTCAAAGACAAACTGATATCTGCAGTTAACAATGCAGGTCCTTTTGTGTTGATGTTCGATGGGAGTTTGAACCAGTCAACAAAAAATAAGAACTTGATGTCCATGTGCGGTTCTGGGAAGATGGTTGTGTCCATCTTGGCTCACAGTTCATGGGACATTCAAAGGCTTTGGATCTGCTGCAACATTTCAAAGTAAGTATAGCTATGTTTATGGAATTGTATTTAGATTAATTAAGGATAAAGAATTCACTATTCAGTTTTTTATTGCAAATCTATTAGATAAAAGTCTCATCTCTCAGTGAATCTTATTACTTTTAGTTGGTGCTTTAAATAGTTGGTTTTTTCTTTTTATTATATAAGAGCAAATTTGCAATAACCAAACATGTTAGTGACATCTAGAGCTGGGCGATACTGGGAACTTTGGTATCGATCCAATACCAAGTAAATACAAGGCCAATATCGCCGATATCGATACCAATACCGATACTGATACTTTTTCATATTAAGCTTAATCAATCATGAACTTTTGTGATTTTTGTCTTTGGATTATTTTGTTAAAGCCAAGAATAGAATTTCTTCAAACTTTATGTCTTCAACATTTTGTGTAAATATTCATTGGAGTTGAATTTCTGTTCATGTTTTTTTCTAGTCCACCTTTAATATTATATCTTTTAATACTTGTGTATTTTTTTTTTTTGCACTGTGTGCACTTTCCTGTAGCTTTAACTCTATAAATGTCCCTGTTGTGTGATAAATAAAGGATTATCTAATGTTATTTTATCTTAAATAACACCTTTCAATGGGATACATGACATGTACTGGGTTATTTCAACGTCTTAAATATGTTTTTTTGAGTTGGCTCCAGTAACGTATGACTTAAGTAACATGTACTTTAAAAGTTAATAGAAACTAATGCTGAAGACGACTACTCTCATCTACCTGAATGCTCTCTGTTGGAAATTAAAAAGAAAAAAAAGCTTGAGTATCAATCTTTTTACATGAGTATTGTTCGATATCAATACCGGCGTTGGTATTGATATTATCGATATTTGGATCGATCCGCCCACCTCTAGTGACATCTTTTCAATATGTCTTCATGGTGTCAAATCATTTAAACAAAATATTTATTTCTGTTCTTAGGAATGTATGCGCCTATTAGACCTAAAGAATCTCCTATCCATTAGCATGGATGGCCCAAATGTGAACTTAAAGCTCCTCAGTGATTTCCAGCAAACACATGCTGAACTACATGGAGGTTGGCAGCTCATTTTTGTTGGAAGCTGTGGACTACACACACTTCACAATTCATTCAAGACTGGCTTCTCCACATGGAATCTCAGGAAACGTCCCTGCAAGAAGAGAAGACTACACTAAACTGTTTCCGCTCCCATTCTGTGGACACAGATGGGTGGAAAATCTGCCTGTTGCAGAGAGAGCCATTGAGGTGTGGCCAAAGCTTAAAGTGTTTGTGGAGGCGGTCCATAGAAGAAGAACTACCAAACCCCAGAACCTCATTCTTTGATACTATTGAAGCAGCAACTGAAGATCCCCTGATCTTAGACAAACTTCAATTTTTCATGGCAATATCCAGAACTTTTTGTCCATTTCTGAAGAAATACCAGAATGACGAGCCCATCCTGCCATTTCTGTCCAGAGACTTGACAGCTGATGATGGTAAGTCTTATTTCTGTTTCATTTAAATGGCTACTTTCTTTTAGAATGAACAGTGTAGTACACCTGTGTAGACTGGAATACCAAAGCTCATCAACAGGATGTCAAATAATTAGACAAATCTGTTTTTCATTTCATAGAGTCTGGCAAGACGTTTCATCAGAAGGGAGCTACTCCAAGACATCCCTCCCTTTAAAACTGACCAAACTTGACCCCGATGACCAGAAGAACTGTGTCAGTGCAAGTCATGCTGACATTGGCTTGGGTGCTGAGTCTGTCCTTAAGGTACTTTTACTGTTTTGTATGTACACAAAAAACTTCAAACTACTCTGCATTCATTCTCTATGTATTGCTTCTATGCTGTATGCTATCCTTATTTGATAGGCTCTGCAGAGCAAATCAAGTAACAGAGCAGGTGAACTCTCAGCCCTGGAATTTAGAAGGGACCGCATAAGGGTCCTCTCCAGAATCATGAAGAAAATCCAAGAAGAGAGTCCTTTGAAATATCCCACTGTCAGGGAGATTGCATGCCTGGACCCCACCAACATGACGAGAGACCCAGAATGGTGCAAGGGAAAGATGAAGTCTCTAGTGCAAAGATTTCTGCAGGACAAGCAGTTGACAGGTGTCTTAGCTAGTAGGAACGAGGGATAGCTTCAAAATCAAAGTTGAGCACAGCTTTGTGTGCATAAATATATTCTCTCTGTACTTAAATCTCGAACAGTTTTGCTTTTTTGAGGAGGAGTTTTTTTTGTGTGCAATGTTTTAATTGAAAATGGTATAATATTGGCCTAAATGGTAAAGAGTTAAAAGATTTTACATTAGAAGATGATCAAACTCAAATTATACAAACAAGTTTACATCATTATCCTGTACCACTGTGATGTGTATAAATGAACATTTAGTTATATTGTGATTTTACTGACTTATTTTTGTGGTTGTCCATTGCAGGTGATGCTGTTGTGCAACAATTTGACAGCTTCCTCACTCTGCAAAGCCAGGAATTTCTCTGTTTCAAACCTATGGATCAGCATCTTGTTTTTCTTCATGAAACTCTCAACCAGTCTTATCCTGAGCTTCGAAGCACCAACAACTGGATTCGTGAAATATGTGCAAATACATTTTGACATTGTAAGCTGTTTTATGAGCCATTTCTAATTCATTATAGGGTGACAGTTTATGTAAATTATTTAGATTCTCAAATATCTCATTATCATTGTCAAATGAAATGCTTGCAATTTAATTCAGAGTTGGATATGGATATTTTGTATGTGTATATAGGTAAGCATATGCACACGTATAGTATTTGCAGTTAGTCATGGGCATTAAAAATGTTTGAAATGCCATTATAAAGGGCATTAAATTAAATTTGCTGGTATCTGCAGAAACCCTGAGGTGGTGGAAATTATTTCTGTTGGTTTATATTCTTATACTACTCTGTTTAATACAGTTATGCTAGCGCCTCCTTGTGGCTCCAGTTCTTCATTGTGCTTATCACCTTTTACCCTCCAGTAATGAACCTAGTTATCTGGTCCAAACCCGGTCCTGTGACACCTAACGGGTTACATATGCATTTAGTTTAGTGTTGCATTTCCTCTTTAAACTGACCTTGTTGTGAATTGGTGCAGTTGAATTGACTTGAATTCAAAAAGTGATATTGTAAAAGTTGAGTTTTTAGCTCTGAGCTCAAGAGACTCGGAGGTAACTGGGATATGCAAAATGGTTTATTAATACCAACAAGACACAATGATGCAAAGAAAACGTCGCCAGGAATCGGCAGTGCTTAATCAGGCTGTGTTCAGACGGGCAGAGGTTCGTTCTCCCGTTTTGTTGGAGGAGCAAACTTTTGTGTGGTGTTGCTTGTAAGCGGTCTGGCGGCTGTGCTGCTGCCTTTTTCTTTTTTCATCTATGACAGGTACATTAAATCATATCAAACTTTATTTATATAGCACCTTTCATACATTAAAAATGCAACACAAAGTGCTTCACAAAATGAAACTTAAAACAGGACCACAACAAATAATAAAAGCCGGTCCCTCTCACCCCCACATATAGACCCACGCACACACATTTAAAGCACACACACGCACACTCAACACAAATAGTTTAATAACCATAGTTTAATAATAGCTTAAATAATTAAAATCATTAGATTAAGAACAGTAACGTAAAAGAGTAAAAGAAATCAGCATGTTGCATTGTCTTTTACGATTCAACACTGATGTTTGATACCTTCTTGTAGTAGGACAAGAAAATTTGCCTACAAATATTATTTTTCTGTTGGTAAAAACAGCTAAAAAAATGAGCCACATAGAAATGCCTGTAAATCCATTTTTTTTTCTTCACAGTACATTGTGTAGGCTGAAATATTGTACGTAACTGTTAAGTTCCACTCTCTGTTCCCTCCAAAAGGACACGTTGACAACTCGATTTCAATTTGATCAACTTTTATTTCCAACTTCAAACATTTGTTGGTTTGCTTTTAGTTGATCTTCGGTTTAACATCAGGTTGTAAACCTTCAAAACAGAAACAAAATGTTAACAAATTAAACAAAGATTCCCAACAATGTTTGCTTTTAAACTTTCAAATAATGTTTTAAACAATGTAAAATAGTTTTAATTTTCCTAATAGTTGTTTAAAACCTAATGTTTCTAAACATTTAAATTTTCTAAACATTTAAATTGCAAACAGGTTTTTTAAGACTTGTTTTTTAAACACAAACTTCAAACTCCAAATAAGTATTAAACACTAGTTAAATATAACCATTTTAAGTGACTCAAAAAGAACTCAAAGATGCAGTGGTTCGACTTGAACCCTGTAGCAGTTAAACAAGTTACTTAAGCAAATTAATAAGACTTTCATGTACAATCCTAAGCATCTTAAACTAGGCATTCCAACCGGCATAAAATGAACAAGAATATTTACCGACCATTGGTGTGTTGGAGAAACTCCTAGAGTAGAGCTTGCGGTTGCTGTTCTCTTGCGATTTGTTTGTAGACTGAATGTGACTGAGAGCCCCCATGACTTTACAGGTGCACTGAATCATCAATCGGCGGCCATTTTGCTGGTGGACTCTGGGGATTGTAGTTTACTATGGTGCTGGCCATGTAGTTTTCCCACCATATATGGCACAGGATTGACCAGAGTTTCCATTTTTGAGTTTCAACTCCACACCTCCCACTTGAGCTCATGGTTTTATTTAAACCCAGTGAGGTCACAATACCTGCAGCAGAAGATGATTCCCCACACTTTTAGTCTGGTTCTTTTCTTGACCTCATCTTTCACTTCATAAGGCCCGAACAGGTCCATGGTGGTGAATTCGAAAGGTGCAGCTGGGCCTGTTCGCTCTGGAGGTAGGTCTGCCATGACTTGTTGACACTGCTTTGCTCTGTCTTTCCTGCAGACTATGCAGCTGTCAACTACCTTCTTGGCAATTCTTCGGCCTTTTATTACCCAAGCTGTCTTCCTCATCCGGAGAAGGGTTCCTGCTACCCCCCTCATGGTTAGCTTCATGGGATTCTTGTGCCAGCAATGTAGACGCCCATGCTTCAAATGGTAGAACTGGTACGGCAGTCTCATCTTCGTTGAACATCTGGATTCTGCCTCCACAAGCTAGGAGTCCAGAGTTAACATCTTTGTATACTGCCAATCTGTTCAGAGTTGTGTCTGGAAAGGTTACACCTTCTTGAGCTGCGAGGAAGAGGTCTTCACGTGCACTTCCAAGTTCTGTGCCAGTCAACCCAGCCTGTTTGGTTGTTGTTACCTCCCACTTTGACCGCTCTGGGTTTGACTTCCTCTTCAGCCACTGCTCGGCAGCTCGACGAATCCAGGCAATAACTCTGACCAGCTTGGTCAGGCTACTGAACCTTTTTTCGTCCACAAGATGTTTAACCCAGCCAGTGGGCTTCCTTCTTGGCAGAGTGGGTTTTGTTGGCAGAGTGGGTTTTTCCTCTTGACAAGGACTTTCCTTTTCCTGGGTGGCCAGAGGATCTTCTTTCTGCTGACTCATTTTAGCTTGAGCTCTGGTCAATGCAGCTGAGAATGCCTTCCTTTGGAGTTTATTGACACTCTCCCTGGCCTGGGCTGCAACTTCTCCAGCGGATTGAATGGGCCACTCCTCCACTGGCCACTTCAGGAACTCTGGTCCATTTTGCCATGTGGAATTTTCCTTTAAATCTTCAGGAGTGCCTCCTCTTGTTAAGATGTCAGCTATGTTTAGATCTCCACGGATCCACCACCAGTCTTGCACCGGGCCGGCCTTCTGGATTTCACCCACTCTGTTGGCGAAGAAGGTTTGGTATCCGTAATTTTCTCGTTGGATGGCCCAGAGGACTGTTTGACTGTCCAGGAGATGGAACCATCTCTCGATCTTCATGCGGGCATGCTTCTCCACATACTTCTTGATCCTGGCTGCAAAGACTGCACCGCAGATTTCTGCTTTTACAGCATCTCCCTTTTGATCTAGGGGCGTCAGCTTGGCTTTTGCTTCCACAAGTCGAATGTCAATGCCTTGACTCGTCTCCCACCTCAAGTACATCACTGCTCCATAGGTTTTGTCACTTCCATCAGAGAATGTGATGCCGTAGGGGTTTCCTTTCCAGTCAGGTGGTGTGAGGCTCCTGTGGAATTTCACTTTTCCAAGCTGGGCATATTCTTCAAAAAGCTGTATGGCTTCTTCTCTGAGGCTTTCTGAGAGAGGTTGGTCCCAGGTTTCTTGGGGTCAGCTTGCCCACCCCTCCTTCTTGGAATGCCTTTCGAACAAGAATTGCTCCCTTCTGCTTGACCGGTGCAACTAGGCCAATTGGGTCGTACAGCGCGGCAACTTGGCTTAAGAGAGCCCTCCTCGTCAGTGGGTTAGGTGTTTCAGTTCTCACCTCCTCTTCAAGTAGATCTTTGCCGACTCGCATCTTCTTCTTTCTTTTAGAAAAGTTCACTGCGGTCAGCATGTACAGCTTGTCTTCGTCCACTTGGTAGCCGATGCCCAGGGCTTTGTTGTCTCCTTCCTTCATTTGATTTGGAAGAATTAAAGTTTTCCCTTGCTCCGGTTTTAGGACATCTGCTTCAGTTCCTTTCCTCCCACTTTGCCCTGACCGGACCCATGGTTTGAGGAAGAAACCTCCAGCTCTCAAGATCTCTTCAACTCTTGCTGTGATTTGGTCAAGTCTGTTCAGGTCATTGTGGGAGGTTAAGAGGTCATCCATGTAACTGTCCTCTTCAATGACTCTGCGTTCATCCTGCAGGTGAGTGAAGCTGGGCAGGCTTGCTGTTTCCCTCATAGCCAACTGAGCAATGCAGCCCGCAGGTTTGTCGCCGATGTTTACTCTAGTGATTGCATATTCACCGATCTCCTCTTCTGGACTGTCTCTCCACAGGAATCTGTGCAGATGCATCTCTCGATCTTCCAGCCAGACAGAGTTGTACATCTTTTTTATGTCTCCTAGAGCTGCATGGACACCTCCTCTAAATCTTAGCAGGACAGCTCTAATGGGGTTGAGAACATCTGGTCCCTTCAGGAGAAGATCATTCATGCTCACACCTTTGTATTTCTGGCTGCTGTTCCAGACAATACGAACTGGCGTAGTCACTGAGTGAGAGTTTGGTGCCACCAAGTGGCTGGTATACCAAACTGGTCCTTTCCACTTCTCCATGACTTGATTGGTGAGCTTTATGGCTGCACCTCTGTTGACCATTTCATGGATTTGGGTTGTATATGCAACTTTCCAGTTTGGCTCTCTGCTCAGTTGCTTTTCCATTCTTAAGAAGCAAGCTTGGACTGCCCTTTTGTTGTTGGGGAGAGAGGCTGGATCTTCTGTCCAAGGATACTTGGCATCAGAGTGTGGAGTTGGTGCGTGAGCATCCTCTTCCTTGTAGGTAAGGCCTCCTTTAATGATCTCAAACTCCCTCTCCTCTGCCAGAGTCATGTCTTTTCCTCCTGGAGGACAGTTTCCGCATCTGCATCCTCCACATCTTGGCTCACATGCAGCTCCGATGCTGTCCCAGTGCCACCACTCAAGGAACTCACGGTTACTGGCAGACGTGATTGAGTGGGCCACGTCCTCTTGAAGTAGCCAGGCTGGCTCAGGAACTGTGATTTCCTGGTAATGGACAGCTGCGGTTCTCATGGAGCGAGCGAAGTGGGTTCTGGACTCATATGCTGTAACCTCCACTTCCTCGAGTAAGCCAGGATGTGCTCCACCAACTGTCTTGCCTAGGGGGCTTTCCCATAGGACAAGGTCACCGATGACTTTAAGTCTTTGGGGGGCGAGCCTTCCCTCCCGATGGCTTATGAGAAGCTCAACTTCCTCTGGTCGTTTTAAATCGTCGAGCTGGACATCTGGGAAGAAGGTTTTTAGCTTTTCAGGTGTAATTGTTTGATGTACCTTCGCAATTTCCTTCAGCCCATAGCAGACCAGTTGATGTCTCGTTCAGTTCCTCTGGGGGTCTTCACTCGGACTTTTAGGAGGTACCTTTTTGTGTTAACTTTCATGGTCATTCCTCCAACTCCATGTACGACCAGCGTTATGTCTTCACTCCTCAGCCCCAGTCTTTCGGCAGCTTTGTGGGTTATGTAATTTGTGTCCGATGCTAGGTCGATTAGTGTGCCGATCTTTTGACCTGCATTTGCTGTGACCAACATCAACATCATGATCACTGGCAGCTCAGTCAGCCCATTCTCCTCCAGCAGTTCGGACTGGCCTGCTGATTTGAGTGTCACTGAGGCTCTGTTTGTGAATGCCTTTCTGCACTGCTCTGCCAGTTCTGGGGCAAGTTGTGTCAAGAACGCCTCTTGTTCCTCTGTAAATTTTCCTTTTACTCTTCCATCTTTTCCACTTTTCCCTTCTCTTCTGGCCTCTGCTTTTGGGCACAGGAAGTAGTGGTGGTCAGGTGCACTGCCGGCCCTTTTGCAGTCTGCATTTCTGCATAAGAAGTTGTCTCGGCAGTAGCCATCTGCATCATGACGTCCTAGACATTTTGTACATGTTCCCAGCTTCTTCAAGACTGTTTTCTTCTCTGGTAGCTTCAAGCTTTTAAACTTCTTACAGAAGAATATCTTGTTGGTGTGTCCACCATCACCACAGATACCACAGACTTCGTCAACATTGTTCTTTGTGGCTCTGGTCGAAGCGAACCTTCTCTCTTGCTTCCTGTCCGACTTGTCCATTTTGTCCACAATCTTTAGTTGTTCAAGTCTTTCTAGAATTTCCTCTTGATTCTTCAGGAACTTCAGGAGCATGTCAAAATGATTGTCCGGGGTCACGTTGTTTTTGTGGCTCAACCATAAACATCAGCCAGTCTCTCTTTATGAAATCTGGGAGCTTTACTTTCGATCGACTTGATGACCAGGGGATTCTTTATTGCTCCTGAGTTTCCCAACTCAGTCAGGTCAGCTAGGGCCTTCTCCACAGCTTGTATTAGGTCAATGACCCTCCTTGGCTGGTTCCCCTTGACTTGAGGCATCCTGTCCAGCTCTTCCAGGATTTCGACTGTGATCGTGGACTTGTTCCCGTATCTGTTTTCCAGCACTCTGAAGATATCAACTGCTGTGGTGTAAGTGGAAAGTCTTAGATCTTTAGCAATTGATTCACTGACACTCTCCAACAGCTGGAATTTTTGCACTTCTGGTGAGCCAGTGGGCTCTCCCTGCTTCTGCAGGCTTTCCCAATCCTTCTTCCACCTGTGATAGTCCCTTCGACTTCCATGGAAGATGGGTAGGGAAGTTGGTCTGATCCTCACAATGGGTAGATTTGGTTGGACAGGTCTGGAGCTTGCACCCTGTTCAGCCAGCCTCCTGGATGTGGCAAATTCAGCCTTTCTTAACTTGAGCTTGTTGTGTGCTCTTTTCAGTTCTTTAAGTCTGTGATCATATTCGTCTTTGGACAGCAGAGGAATCCATTTCTCCCAAACAGACAGGGCATGGATGGTCGCGTTTATCTTCTCATTTAGTAAGGTGAGGTGAACGTCATAGCCCTCCATGTTGTTGCTTTCAACTGGAACATCGTCAGCCTTTTGGATGGCGTCCTCTGTCTCAGCAATTGCAGTTTTCAGCTCAGTTTTCCCGTATCTCCCCCCACAGGCTGGTTTGAACAATGTCCTTGATCTCCTCCATCTTAGCTTCAGCTTCTTTTATAGTTGTTTGGATTTCGTTCTTTTGCTGCTCATCAATCTCCGCTTCTTCATCCTCCTTCTTGATGTCAGCTTCTAGACCAATCCTGAAGTCCTCGTTTGCGTCCAATACTGAGTTGAACCGGTCTTCGAATTTTGTGAATTGGTCCTTTAATACTGATTGCACCATGGTGTCTGCTCCTCTTGTGATCAAATTGGCCAATTTGGTGAAGCTGCTCTTGGCGATTGTCCTTTCCTGCTTCAACAGCTTTACAGACTTCCCCAATACTTCTTCGGCCATCTTTTATTTTCCTGCGTCCGCAGCGTTCCTGGGTTGAAGCCCTTTATCTTCTTCCTCAGCTGCTCCGCTGGTTTACAACTGTTAAGTTCCACTCTCTGTTTCCTCCAAAAGGACACGTTGACAACTCGATTTCAATTTGATCAACTTTTATTTCCAACTTCAAACATTTGTTGGTTTGCTTTTAGTTGATCTTCGGTTTAACATCAGGTTGTAAACCTTCAAAACAGAAGAAACAAAATGTTAACAAATTAAACAAAGATTCCCAACAATGTTTGCTTTTAAACTTTCAAATAATGTTTTAAACAATGTAAAATAGTTTTAATTTTCCTAATAGTTGTTTAAAACCTAATGTTTCTAAACATTTAAATTTTCTAAACATTTAAATTGCAAACAGGTTTTTTAAGACTTGTTTTTTAAACACAAACTTCAAACTCCAAATAAGTATTAAACACTAGTTAAATATAACCATTTTAAGTGACTCAAAAAGAACTCAAAGATGCAGTGGTTCGACTTGAACCCTGTAGCAGTTAAACAAGTTACTTAAGCAAATTAATAAGACTTTCATGTACAATCCTAAGCATCTTAAACTAGGCATTCCAACCGGCATAAAATGAACAAGAATATTTACCGACCATTGGTGTGTTGGAGAAACTCCTAGAGTAGAGCTTGCGGTTGCTGTTCTCTTGCGATTTGTTTGTAGACTGAATGTGACTGAGAGCCCCCATGACTTTACAGGTGCACTGAATCATCAATCGGCGGCCATTTTGCTGGTGGACTCTGGGGATTGTAGTTTACTATGGTGCTGGCCATGTAGTTTTCCCACCATATATGGCACAGGATTGACCAGAGTTTCCATTTTTGAGTTTCAACTCCACAGTAACTGGCAAGAATGCTGCAGAAATCCAAGGATGAGTAAATGACTGCCATCGCAAAAATATCTATATTTATGTTAATATGCTTATCACGCTGTCAAGAAATTATACACTGATATTTGTGTACAAGTCTTCTTATTCGGTCTGGTCAGTCAGCATCTTATGTTTTCAGTGGGTTGCATTCTTCCCTGGTTTTGTATACCAGCTTGTAAACACATTTATGTGTAGGATGGTGACTGTCGTAAAAACTACTTTACCCGCCTGTAGGGGGTGCTAAAAACCTCAGAACTGAAAAGTTGCTCTGGATTGCTTTAAGGCAGTGGTGGCCAAAGTCAGTCCTGGAGGGCTGCTGTCCTGCAGATCTTAGATGTTTCCATCCTTCTTCACACCCTGATAAAAGTGAATGTGTCATTAACAGACATGTGCTGACCTTGATGACAAGATGATGACGGCCGTTAATTAGGATCAGGTGTGTTAAAGCAGGAAAACATGCAAAACCTGCAGGACAGCAGCCCTCAAGGACAGACTTTGGCCACACCTGCTTTAAGGGTTAGTTGCACAGGGTTGCCTGCGCAAGTAAGGTTTTACTTTTAGGCAGAAAGATTTGCTCATATTTACCATGTGATTGCCATAAAACATCTAATTCAACTAAGAAAAGTGGGAGGATCCCTTTGCGTATTGTTGCCATTGTGCTCCATTGATGTCTTTTTATAGTATCAGTAACTCAGAGTCAAAATGCTTAGTTGACAGAACCAACTGTAAACGCCCATTTTGAAATCAGAAACTCAACTTCTTAACTGAGGGTTTGTTGAAAAATACAAACCTACAAACAGTATTTGAATATTAAGAAATACTTGGCCCTTTAGAAATGACAAAATAACAAAGTGTTAGCAGTCCGTATGGTCAGAAGCTGTTTGTTATACTGGTGGTGGTTTCATGACTGTTTTTAAGTGCTGAGTCCAGTTAGCAACAGGTCAAACAGGTCAAACTTGACTGACAGGTGGAGGAATGTAGGTTCATTATTCTGAAGATAGAATCAGACAAATAACTTGAACACTTATTCAAAACATTTTGGCAAGACAAAGGAGTAATCATTCCATTACATGAATACCATCTGTTCATCCAATCACAGTGGGACATCCTGAAGGAAGAACTCTTTATTCACAGTGGTGGAAGCAGGATGCTTTTTAAAATATTACTGTAAATCATAATGTGTAAAACATGTAGGCTACCAGAAATTGGAAAAAAAAAAAGACAAGGATACGTTCCCCTTTCTAATAGGCTATGTTCAGTATCCCCATCATTATGAAGAACGCTACCACTCATAAATAAATTCAAACATGAAACAGTTTGTGTGAAGTAAGGGCATATGATGGGTGATATTTGAGATGCATGTAAGATCATGTACAGTGGTTATGTAATTGTGCAGAAAAATGGCCGATCTTACGCTTTTACAGAAAACATCGGAGTAGATTACGTCAAACTACCTATTCAGATTCTCAACATACTTTCTTGATGCGAATGCAGATCCATTCTAACCAGCGCAACTTTTGCATCTATAAAACATTCAGGCGTCTCCAAAGTTTGCAGTATGAGATTTATTTCCTGGCTAAGTGAAATCCATTTCATCTTTATAAAGATGAAACTCTGGGTCTGTGGAAAATAAAATGCTATGTTCACAAAGTCAGTTACTGTGGTAACAGACTTGGGCCCCAATCGTATACTTCCTGCTAGCCGCTACCCGCAAATTGCGGGTTTAGAAACCTCCGCTAACTACTAATGCAATCGTCCACTCCCTAAAGCCGCTACCCATTATCCCGACTCCCTTACTCACATTGTAGGTGTGGCAATGGGCGTATCTTTTGCCCTTTCCGCAAATTCGGTATCTTGCAATCGCGGGTTGCAGGTAGTGGGTGGTCAGACCACCCGCTACCCGCAACTTGCATGTCAGCGCGTGCAAGAGCGCGTCCAAATGGCATCAATGCACATCCACCTGGTCACATGTGAACGGCTCTACCTCTCGAATTAACTCTTGTATAAAAAGTGTGATTTGGCCTCAGTTGAACCCCTGAGAAAATGGCAGAGATCATCTTAAACGGCTTGCTCGCCAGTTAAACCATAGGCGATCAGAGCGTGTTTACTGGGAGCGCACCGACTATCTGGGACTTTCAGGTAGCTGATAGGAATTGTCTGTGTAAAAATATTTTCATGTATATATCAGCGCAGAGGAGGAGGAGGAAGAGGAGGAAGCTGAGAGCTGCTCTGATCTGGATAAAAAGATGCTCCATAGCGGTTTGTGGGTAGCACAACCTGCTCTTAAAGGCAATGGCTACTGACGCACTGATTGGTTTAAGAGGTGGAAAGCTCTAACAACTCCTATGCATAATGTAGCAGCTAGCGCAGGTGGGATAGCGGGTTTAGGGAGGTGGAAGATTGCGTTCTTTGCGGGGGAACGCCCCTCCCGCTACCAGCTATCCCTAAATGACGGAGATCTGGCGGAAGATCGGGCCCTTGGAGTATAAGTTTCTGAAACAGGTTTAACTGAGCCAACACTCACACACCATGATGTCACTGCCTGCTATGCTGTCTTTTGTAGGGATAGCCTGAATACCCATTTATTTTTGGTTCCTTATCTTCAGCTGCAGATCGCAACGAATATTTGAAGCTTCTTTTCCAGAGGGCGGGGAGGTGAGCGCACTGTAAAGTTTTCAATGAAAACAGAAAAACATTTGAAACCCGGAAACATCCAGAACAGTTTCAGAAACTATTTGATTCCATGCGTTCTTATGAAAATGAGTTTTTCAATGGACAGCAGTGAGGGTTTCTCTGACAGACGGAGACTCTTTATACTAAACTGAACACAGAGACACTGAAGAATGAGGCCAGAACCCAAATCCAGGATAAACAGGTTCAGTGAATGTGGTGTTGAAGGTGTGGATGTGGACCAGTCTGCCAGAGGAGACACTGTGGAAGGACAGAGTTCCAGCAGGACGGTCCACATACACTGCTACTCTGTCAGCGACTGAAGAATAGGATGTTCTTCTGTCATCATGCAAGACATAAATCAAACCATCTTTAAAACACCTCAGACTCCAGTGCTTGATCCCTCCAAACACACAGTCTTCCTGGTCTCCGTTCTTTCTGATTCCTCTGTAACAGACTGATACAGAAACATTTCCGCTCCACTCCACCTCCCAGTAACAGCGACCAGTCAGAGCATCTCTGCACAGCAGCTGAGGCCACTCATAAAATCTGTCTGGATGATCTGGATACAACTGATCCTTCTTCACATGGATCATCTTCCTGTTGTCCTCAGACAGCTGGATGTATTGGTTTACTGTGTTTGTGTCAACGGTGAGTTCACAGAAATCTGATGGGAGGATAAAAAAAACAACCAGCTGCAGTTATCGATTTGTTATCTGTTCATTTATGGACTCATGAATGAGTGATGTGACAGTAAAAGATGTCTGAATGTGTGCTGCTTTGTTTTTATAAATCAAATAAAAACACACTTACACTTCCTCAGACCTGGTCTCAACCATCGTTCTCCAGCAGGCTCCACCCTGAAAGGGGGGGGGGGGATCAGTCTCTTTCAACAAGTGAGCATGTACCCTCTTTAGACAAACTAAGGTGGTTTATACTTATAATAACCTGATATTCATCAGTTATTTTTGTACTTCTTTTCTTGATACGCATGGTTTAAATTCCACTTGTCAGTTTTAAAAAAATTTGAGTTCATTGCCAAATATAAGTAAATTATATTATAAAATATCATGTATCTCTGCAGAGAATTGTTGACACATTAAATTATTGATTTCAATTGTGGATTATTATTGGCCATTAAATATGCAAGAGTATTTTATTTTGAAAGGACTGCATGCTAAATGTGTAGCCATATTTTTTTTTAAAGGACTTTTCTTCCTCAATGTCTTTTTTTATTTTCCTTTCTCTTGACCTCCTGCAATAGAGAAATAGAGAGAGAAGCAGGAGAGGAAAAAAAGGAATGAAAAAGAAAACAGAAACAGAGTCCCAAGTAAACACGAGCTGCATGAAGTTGGTGTTGCTTCATATTCAGTTTTATACACCAACATGGACTGGGACAGTGTGATGAGCAGCGCTGAAAGCAGGAGTGCTCGCAGTGTTTGAGCCATCAGGAGAGGAGAGACCGGAGACGGCCGGGGATTTCTTTTTTTTTTTAAAGATTTTTTTGGCTCTAGTGGCCTTTATTGTGGTGGCAGAGAGAACGGGGAAGACACGCGGCAAAGGGTCGCTAAACCGGGAATCGAACTCAAGACCAGCCGCACGAGGACTGTAGCCTCTGTATATGGGCCGCCTGCCCTAACCACTGCGCCACCGGGGCGGCCCACGGCCGTGGATTTCTGAGTCAAAGTCTGGAGGTCTGCAGTGATTGACTCTGCAGAAAGTTGGCAACCTCTTCGCACTTCGTGGCTGAGTTGCTGTTGTTCCCAAACACTTCAATTTCCTTATAATACAGCTGACAGTTGACTGTGGAATATTTAGGAGGAAATTTCATGACTGGATTTGTTTCACAGGTGTCATCCTATCACAGTTCCACGCTGGAATTAACTGAGCTCCTGAGAGAGACCCATTCTTTCACTAATGTTGGTAGAAACAGTGTGCATGTCTAGGTGATTAATTTTATACACCTGTGGACATGGAAGTGATTGGAACACCTGATTCAGATAATTTGGATGGATGAGAAAATACGTTTGACAATATAGTGTATCTGAAACAGCCTGTATGGAACAGTCTAGCCTTCATACAAGTTCATATCATGCACATTTTCTCTGGTGAAATGGGTCTGGTACCCCTCCCATTAACAGCCATTATCACCAGTACAAAACGTACTGAGCCAATGGGGCAGATTTTAAGCAATGAGTCATACAGGAACGTCCACTTTTCAGAAGAACCAAGATTACTGTAGAATTACTAGTAACACCTTGGCTGAGCATGTTTTTACTCCAAAAGTTCACCAGCATTTCTTCTACTCCACCGCAGCCATTTTGAATGTCTTTTGTTCACCTCTATTCTTTGCATCCTCATTGTTCTTTGTCATTCCTCCTGCTTCTCTTTCATTTACTCTTGTGTATTCTGTCTTGGTGCAACTGACCTTCATTCCTCTCTCTCTAGCTCATATCCCCACCTTTTCTATCCCCACCTTTTCTTCCACCTCTCTATTCTCTCTGGAGATCACAATGTCACCTACAGACATCATAGCCCATGGAGACTCCTGTCTGACCTAATCTGTCAACCTATCCATCACCATAGTAAAAAGAAAGGGATCAGGGCCAAAGCACAGAGATGATGTTTGACTGAAGTGGGTGTTTCCTACCTGAGAGTCTCTAGTCTCCAGTTTGGATCCTCCAGTCCAGCTGACAGATGCTTCACTGCAGCCTCTCCTGGATGGTTGTAGCTCAGGTCCAGCTCTCTCAGATGGGAGGCGTTGGAGCTCAGAGCTGAGACCAGAGAAGCACAGCCTTTCTCTGTGATCAGACAACCTGACAGTCTGCAGACAGATATCACAACAGACATGACAGATTATTTACACTTATTCCTTAAAGATGACCGTCTCTTGAACCCTCCGAGGGACACGGTCAAATGCCTTCTCCAAGTCCACAAAACACATCTGGACTGGTTGGGCAAATTACCCATGTTCCATCCAGGACCGTAGTGAGGGTATAGAGCTGGTCCAGTGTTCCATGACCAGGGCAGAACCCACCTGTTACCCCTGAATCCAGGATTCGACGATCGACCGAACTCTCTTCTCCAGCACCCTACATGGACCTTACCAGGGAGGTTGAGGAGTGTGACTCCCCTGTAACTGGAACACACCCTCTGGTCCCCCCTTATTAAAAAGCAGAACCACCACTCCAGGTGTCCTGGTCATGGAACACTGGATCAGCTCTATACCTGGATGGAACATGGGAATTTGCCCAACCAGTCCAGATGTGTTTTTGTGGACTTGGAGAAGACATTTGACCGTGTCCCTCGGAGGCTACTCCAGGAGTATGGGGTACTGGGTAGGTTGTTAAGGGCTGTCCAGTTCCTGTACAAACAGAGTGAGAGTTTGGTCCGCAATGCTGGTTGTAAGTCGGACTCATTTCCAGTGAGAGTTGGACTCGACCAGGGCTGCCCTTGGTCACCGATTCTGTTCATAATGTTTATGGACAGAATTTCTAGGCGCAGCCAAGGAGCAGAGGAGTTCCAGTTCGGTGGTGTCAGGATTTCATCTCTGCTGTTTGCAGATGACGTGGTCCTGTTGCCACCATTGGGTGGGGATATTCAGCTCTCACTGGAGCGGTTCGCAGCTGAGTGTGAAGTGCAGGGATGAGAATCAGCACCTCCAAATCTGAGACCATGGTTCTCAGTCGGAAAAGGGTAGAATGCCTCCTCCAGGTTGGGAGTGAGGTTCTGCCTCAAATTTAGGAGTTTAAGTATCTCAGGGTCTTGTTCACGAGTGATGGGAGAAAGGAACGGGAGATCGACAGACGCATTGGTGCAGCGTCTGTTGTGGTGGTGACTCTGTACTGGTCTGTTGTGGTGAAGAGAGAGCTGAGCCAAAAGTCAAGACTCTCTGTTTACTGGTAGATCTTTGTTCCAACCCTCACCTGTGGTCATAACCTGTGGGTAGTGACTGAAAGAACGAGGTCGTAGATACAAGCGACAGAAATGGGTTTTCTCTGCAGGGTGGCTGGACTCTCCCTTAGAGATAAGGTGAGAAGTTCAGTCATTCGGTAGAGACTCAGAGTAGAGCCGCTGCTCCTTCACATCGAGAGGAGCCAGTTTAGGTGGTTTGGGCATCTGGTTAGGACGCCCCCTGAACCCCCCCTTAGAGAGGTGTTTCGGGCATGTCCAACTGGGAGAAGAACACGTGGCAGACCCAAGACATGCTGGAGAGACTAGAGCTCTCAGCTGGCCAGGGAACACCTCGGGGTGCTCTCAGAGGAGCTGTGGAAGCAGCTGGGGGCAGGCAGATCTGGGCCTCTGCTAAAACAGCTTCCCCCATGACCTAATTCCGGACCAATTGGAAGATGATGGATGGATGGATATTAAAAAAAAAAATGTTTTAATAGCATCCTACGTCCACTTCTGTGAGTAAAGAAATTTTACTTTATGGTTTCCTAATGTGACTGGATGTACTGACTGCACCCATACTCCCATTGAAGCTCCTTGAATGATCTTGTAAGAGAAACTTACAATGGTGAAACTTTACTAAAGTGAGTGACAGTCTTTCACATTTGACTCCCCTGTCCAAATTATATTTTCATATTTCATCTTCAACTGCTTTTGTTTACTAGAAAAAACCAAAACCTCATATTTTCTTAACTCAGAGTTTGTTGAACCTCCTTTCTGAAACAGGCGCCTGAGTTAAAAATTGAGATGATTGCAGCAAAATTTCAGCAAAAAAAACTCTTGACTCTTGATCGACAGGTGTGTTGTCTATATCCAGAGCAGTTAGCTATTGAATCAGTAGCAGTTAGCTATTCTATTGTAGCAACCCTGCAGTTATGTTCATGTCATTCTGAATTATTGTTTAGATGTTCTATGGTTCTGATTACATGAGTTACATGGAATGCATCTAGAGCTGAGGCAGGCAGGTTATTGGGTAGAATAGGTTAGGGGGCGGGACTAGCGGAAAGGACGGAAGCCTGTGTGTTATTGTAGCCGAGCGAGTGAGCGCCTAACTGATGAGTCATGACTGAGATTATCCTCCTGTACTGCTGATTTGTTTCGGCGTGGTTACGGCCAACAGTAACCGGTTCTGGTTGCAATAAAGCAACGGTTGTTGAGCACCTTCTCATCCATTCTTTTCTATCGTGTCCAGCCGGATGCTACAGTATTGAAACATGAGTCTTTGGCTTCCCCCTCTCTTTTATCACAAATCCAATCAAAATCCATCAAAATCCATCCATGACTTTTTGAATTATCTTGAACACACACAAAATACAGACAGATAAACGTCGGCAAAAACATAACCTCCTTGGAGGAGGTAATGAATCCTGACCTGAGACTTTCTAATTTACAGTTTGAACTCTTCAGTCCAGTGGACAGCAGTTTCACTCCTGAATCCTGCAGGTCGTTGTTACTCAGGTCCAGCTCTTTTAAACCGGAGGACTGAGAGCTGAGAATCGAGGACAGAGCTTCACAGCTTCTCTTTGAGAGGTTACAGCCACTCAGTCTGCAGACATGAAAATAAGAAGATGTATATGGATATATATGCAGTATATAAACACAAGATCTATAGAGGCAGGCGTCTACCACACCAGACAGGACCGCAGATGCAGGCTGTGTAAAGATTCCCCTGAAACAGTACAACACATCACAGAAGGGTTTAAGATGCTGGCAGGTAAAGCAGACATGGAGTGCCACAACCAGGTAGCAAGAATAATACACTGTGCCAAGTATGGACTGGAGGTCCCAGGGTCAAGATGGAGGACATCTCCAAAGATGATTGAGAACAAGCGGGTCAAGATCCTGTGGGACTTCCAGATCCAAACTGACAAACTGGTGATCAGTGTGAATTAGTGGTGAAAGATAAACATCAGAGGACAGCAGTGGTGGTGGATGTGACCATCCCCAGCACGAGAAGCTTGAGAAGAAGAGCTAGAAAAAATGTGGAGTGTAAAAAAAAAGGTATTCAAGCAACCCTAACTTATTATTTATTTTCAAAAGCTGTAACAATATCCTAACAGCAGTATGTGAGGCAGACAATCTGAGGAACCAGTCAGATTATTCAGATTTTCTTAACGTAGCGATTTAATGAAAACAAATGGTCACAAGAAGTAACAAATGAAGGCTGATGGTTAAACACTTTTTCCAGTCTTACTGGTTTGATGATATTCTTGTAGTTTATTAACTAATCATCAGAAAGGGCTAGCTCAAATATGAATGCATACCTTTTATAAAAGAGAAGCAACAGTTTTTTTCCATTATACAGTTGGAATGATAACTCACAAAAAAATAAAAATAAATAAATAATCACTGAAGACAGTTGCCAAACGTCTGAAGACTGGACATACCAGCAAGTTCATCCCAAGAACAAACCCTGTGCAGTATTTTTCTCGGAAACCCAATTATATTGTTATTTTCTCAACTTAATTTTATTTCTGAAAGCAATGTTTCATATCAGCTGATATTCAGCTGACATGACTAAAGGATTTCCCTCTTTTAGCTGAGTGACTTCAAGGAAAGGAGTCAAATCCAGAAGTTTTGCCAGGAGGTGCAGCACAGCATGAGGAAGCACAGCATTCCAGGAAGAAACTGTGGAGGAAGAGCTGAAGCACAGCAGAGAGGGAGGGGGAAAGACCTATAAGCTCAAAGACCAAGTTCATCCCCTGTGTCACCATGCTTCAATTAACAACAGTACATGTAAAAACTTGTATCTTTATACTTACACTGCCTTTTTGGAGGCTTTGACCACTGGCAGCAACTTAAGTAGAGCCTCCTCTGAAGCAGAATATTTCTTTAGGTCAAACACTTCCAGATCCTCATCAGATGACAGTAAGATGAAGACCAGAGCTGACCACTGAGCAGGAGACAGTTGATCTGTTGAGAGACGTCCTGAACTCAGGTACTGTTGGATCTCCTCCACCAGAGAACGATCATTCAGTTCATTCAGACAGTGGAACAGATTGATGCTTTTCTCTGGAGACAGATTCTTGTTGATCTTCTTCTTGATGTACTCTATTGTTTCCTGACTGGTCTCTGAGCTGCTTCCCTTTGGTGTCAGAAGACCTTGTAGGAGAGTCTCATTGGCCAACTGTGAAAGACCCAGGAGGAAGCGGAGGAACAAGTCCAGGTGACCATTTGAACTCTGTAAGGCCTTGTCTACAGCAGTCTGGTATAGGTGACTCTCGTTACTTGTTTTAAACCAGACAAAGTTGGTTGTTTTCAGGTTGACTCCAGAGTTGAAGTTCAGGTGGACATGAAGAGCAGCCAGAAACTCCTGAACTGTCAAATGGACGAAGCAGAACACGTTATACTTGTGTAGCCTGCTCTCTTTTTTAAAGATCTGTGTCAACACTCCTGAGTACACTGAGGCTTCTCTGATATCAATGCCACACTCGGTCAAATCTGAATTATAGAAGATCAGTTTTCCTTTCTGCAGCTGCTCAAAAGCCAGTTTTCCCAGAGACTCAATCATCTTCTTGTTCTCTACATTCCAGTGTGGATCCGACTCAGATTTCTCATGATACTTGACATTTTTGCTTTTGACCTGAACCACCAGGAAGTGGATGTACATCTCAGTCAGGGTCTTGGGCAGTTCTCCTCCATCTCTGATATTCAGTACATCCTCCAGAACTGTGGCAGTGATCCAGCAGAAGACTGGGATGTGACACATGATGTGTATACTTCGTGATGTCTCTATGTGGGAGATGATCCTGCTGGACTGCTGCTCATCTCTGAATCTCTTCCTGAAGTACTCCTCCTTCTGTGGGTCAGTGAACCCTCTGACTTCTGTCACTAAGTGAATACAGTCTGGAGGAATCTGATTGGCTGCTGCAGGTCGTGTGGTTATCCAGACACGAGCAGAAGGAAGCAATTTTCCCCTGATGAGGTTTTTCAGCAGCACATCCACTGATGTTGACTTTCTAGGGTCAGTTAGGATTTTAGTTTTGTTAAAGTCCAGAGGAAGTCGACACTCATCCAGACCATCAAAGATGAATGCAACCTGGAACTTTTCAAAATTGCAGATTTCTGTGGTTTCATTAAAGAATTCATGAACAAGTTCCACCAGGCTGTACTTTTCATCTTTCAGCACATTAAGCTCTCTGAAGGTGAATGGAAACATTAACTGGATGTCCTGGTTGGTTTTATCTTCAGCCCAGTCCAGAGTAAACTTCTGTGTTAAGACTGTTTTCCCAATGCCAGCTACTACTCCCTTTGTCATTACTCTTCTGATTGGTCCTTTTCTTCCAGGTGGGGGTTTAAAGATATCTTTGTGTTTGATTATTGTTTCTGGGGTGTCTGTTTTCCTGGATGCTGCTTCAATCTGTCTGACTTCATGTTCTTTATTGACCTCTCCAGTCCCTCCCTCTGTGATGTAGAGCTCTGTGTAGATGTCATTCAGGAGGGTTGGGTTTCCTTCTTCAGGAATGCCCTCAAATACACACTCAACCATCTTCTTTAGGTTAGATTTGAGTTCATCCTGACATTTTTGAAGAGCCACTAAAGGATAAAAGAAGATATATCATTAATCTTCTCTTTGTGGGCAGTCAGTTTAATACATTACAGTACATTAAGTGCAATGGAAAATTATTTTTGCATACTTTTGCCTAAAATTGTGGTAAGATTTCTAATTGCAATGGAAAATGTCAAATGCCTTCTCCAAATCCACAGAGTATGAGTGGACTGGATGGGCAAACTCCCATGTTCCTTCTATGACCCTCGCAAGAGTAAAGAGCTGGCATTCAATCATCATTGTTTACTAGACAATTAAAAGAATTTCTAAAGAAATTTTGTTGCAGCTTCTGCCCATTTATCTTGGTACTGACATCACAAACGTAAACCCAGTAAACAGAGGTCAGGAAGGCAGCCAGAAGACTGGTGAGCAACTTGTGAAGCAACATTGAAAGAAGGACCAACATGGGCAGGTGAACCAATGAGCGAAGATGGCGTGATGCAGGTGTCAATCATTACAGGATACAACAGGAAGTGCAAGTATGATCCAGAGTTACCAAAAGTGCTTAGTTTAAGTAACTGCTGCAAAAAGAGTTTTGATCAGTAAAAAATTCAAGAAATAATTTACCTGTTTCATGCATATCATGTTTAACTTGTCAAGTAACCCACCCAGAAAAATCTTCTGGTCTGTTGTTGCAAAAAGGCTTGCGGCGTTTCTGCTCGCCAACAAGTTTATTGATCCGAACCTTTAGAAGGGCATCATAACAGGATGCACAATCTCTGTGGTCTTTTTCATTGCAGCAATGAGCTTACTGCTAAAGGCAGGAGGAACGCAGTGCAGATGACGGCACCAGACACCCAGCCTGTCGGGCCTTCATGGGCGACATGACGGATGACTCCATCGATCCAGGGGACACAATTAATTTTGAGCGCACTGGAAAAGATGTGGTCACGTCTGCAGTTTAAGCCCGAAAAGTCAAGGAGTCTCAGTAGTATCTTGAGAAGGAAGCTAACAGGAAACACCTTCAGCATCCAAGGCTCGGACATTCCAACAATCCAGGAGCAAGGGATCCGGTGTCTTGGGAAGCAGTATGATAGCTCCCTAAAACAAACTCACTGCCACTAAAACCCAGCTTAACTCCTGGCTCAAAGCAATCGATGACTTCTTGCGATATTTAAGGTATGGTGCTTCCAGCATGGTATCATACCTCGTCTACAGTGGCCCTACCTATGACTTTCCTATGTCTCAAGTGGAAGGAATGGAGAGAGTGTGCAGTATGTATGTGCGAAAGTGGCTAGGAGTCCCCCCATCCTTCAGCGCAGTTAAACTGTATAGCAGGACTTCGAAGCTTCACTTGAAAATTTCATCTGTGGCAGTGGAACCAAGGCAAGGGCAGTGGGTACACTCCTGCTGTCCAGAGATGAGAAAGTGAGACATGCAAGTAAGACCATGAAATGCGGCAGAAAGTAGAAGGCCCAGCAGGCCGTAATGGAAGCAGAGACCCATTGGAAACATCAGGAAATAGTGGGCATTGTGTGTCAAGAATGGTTGGGTCAAGGACACTACAAGAAGAGCAGGTGGAGCGGAGCTGACGGCAAAGCAAGAAGCGATCTGGTGGTGCACAGAGTCTGCGAGGCAGCAGAAGAGGAGCGCGGGGTGAAAGCAGTCAGACTGGCTTCTCAGGGTCGATGGATACAGTGGGATCAGGCACAGGAGCGAAGACTGTCCTGAAAGGAGTTATGGCAATCTGATGTAACCTGAAGCAATCTGAAGGAAAGCTGTGTTTTCTCCTTCGCGCTGTCACCAACCTGTTGCCTACCCCGAGTAACCTGAAGGCTTGAGGCAGTGAGGAAGATCAATCCTTCACTCTGTGTAGTACTGCCACCTGTACACGAACCCACATTCTGACTGCCTGCCCTAAGGCTAGAGGTGTCCCGATCCCATATTCGAATCGGATCGGCCGCCGATATGAGCAAAAAATGCGGATCGGTATCGAATCGGCAAGCCCTAAAAATGCCGATCCAGACTCCCGATCCATTTTTTTTTCCAAAGTCCGTTCTGGGTTTTCCAGCGCACCGCGCAGCGCATTATTCAGATAACCCATTCCAGGTTTTGCTCTGTGTTTCCCTAATATCCGGTCCGCATTTTCCAGCACACCTTCAGCACACGAGCATCTCCCTCTCAATCAGTGTTGCCAACTTAGCGACTTTCCAGACCCCCCCTAGCGACTTAATTTGTAAAAAGCGACTAGCGACAAATCTAGCGACTTTTTCTGGTGATTTAGCGACTCACTGGCACTCAAACCGCTAGGTTTGAAGTCATCAATTGGCTGCTGATGGCTGCTGTCTGCCTCGCGAGCCGCGCTTCTCTCTCTTTCTCTCTCTCTGTCGGTGCGCAGCCACAAACACCCCGCCCTCCGCGCGAGACAAATCGAGCTCCTCTCCACCCCCCCCACCCCCCGACCATCCGACCGTCCGTCCATGCAGTGTTGCCAACTTATCTAGCAACTTTCCAGACCCCCCTAGCGACTTAATCTGTAAAAAGCGACTAGCGACAAATCTAACTTTTTCTGGTGATTTAGCGACTCACGCGCACTCAAATTGCTAGGTTTGAAGCCATCACTTGGCTGCTGTCTGCCTCGCGAGCCGCGCTTTTCTCTCTGTTTCTCTCTCTCTGTCGAGCACAGTGCGCAGCCACAAACATCCTGCCCCCCGCGCGAGACAACTCGAGCCCCCCCCCCCGTTTGGGAATTGTGACAAACTGCCACTGAACAGTGTCAAAGCACAGGTACTAATGCTGTTAATAGACGGTTAAACTCAGGTTGTGTTTGCTTAATACAATTAATAATATTATCTGCACTTATGGCTTGTAAAGCTGTGGTTTACTGATGCCATTTCTGTTTATTTATCATTTTGTCTATTTTGTGTTGATTTGTTGAATAAATAGGTCAGTTTCTCATTACCAACCAATGTGTATTATTCAAATGCACCTAATTCAGCTGGCTAGTTATTATCAGGAGTAAAAACCCTATTCAGCATGAGTCTGACAACAAAGTAAGTTGGTTAAATGACTTAAAACTTTAATACATGCTCAGATAGGCCGGTATCGGTATCGGCAGATATCGGTATCGGATCGGAAGTACAAATAAACATCGGTATCGGATCGGAAGTTCAAAATGCTGGATCGGGACATCTCTACCTAAGGCACTGGTAGAAGGTCATTACAGGTAGAGGCATGACAAGGTGCTCCCAGAGATTGCCAAATGGTTGGAGAGCTAACAACAACCAGGCCCAACCTGTCAAAGGCGGGAGAGCAGGAGAGAAGATCCAGAAGGCCGTCACGAAGGCCAAAACACTGCCTTCCATTCTGCATCGCGCTTTGACTGGGAACTTGATGTAGACCTGAAAAGGAGGCTTGTCTTCCCGCAGGACGTGGCAACGACTTCACTTCGACCAGACATGGTTCTGCTATCCAGGAGCACAAAAACCATTGTAGTCGCTGAGCTCACGGTCCCCTGGGAAGAGAGGCTGTAGGTGTCGCACCAACTGAAGAAAGATGAGTACCAAGATTTGGCTGACGAAGCGGCCCTAAAAGCCTGGCATGTATCCGTTTTCCCGATGAAGTCGGCTGCCAAGGGTTCCCAGAAAATCGGTGCACTACTTCCTCCAAAAGATAGGAGTGGAGCCAAAACAGCAAAAGAAAGCCACCAGAGACATAGCCGCAACAGCCGAGTCCAGCTCAAGACAGCTGTGGCCCAAGAGAGCCCATAGCTGGAACCCTTCTGCAGGTGAAGCCTAGTCAGTCTTCACTGCCCCACACAGGCAAGGTGTATGTTCCTAGTAGGACCATCTCGGAAAGCATTTCTGCATTACCAGAGTCAGCGTAGTTCTAGTGGTTATAGCTCATGGCAAAGCAGCTTGGATGTTTACTTCACCCTCCTGTCGAGACCATGGGGAGAGGCCCATCGGCGGTGGGGGAAGAACCACGGACATCTGTGAAAGATGTCATTGAAGAATGCACTTTTTCAGTTTGTAATTCTGATGCATGTATTTCAACAAGTCTTTATTTTTACATCAGTAAGTAATGCACCTTATTTAAGTTGATGTGAGATATCAAATAGGTTTGTTTGATAGCTTTACGAAAATGTTTGAGAAGCTTACCAGTAGTTTCTCATTTGAAAAAATAAATATCTGTTCATTTAAAGAGTCAAAACATTTTTTGATTTTGTTCATAGGATTGATGTGATGATCTCAGGTGTGAGTGTGTTATCGGTATTGGCATTTAGGAGCTGAAAATTAACAGTTATCTGTATTGATTTTAAGAAACAGTTATCGTGCATCCCTACTGACAATGCATCCATATCGCCCACACATATAGCAGAAACAAGTGCCATAATCAGTGCCATTTTAAGGGAGAGCATCCTAAGGTCAGCCTGCCTCAGTGGCTCAAACGGTGCATGTGACAACGCTTCAAGTACCGTTGGTAAATTCAATGAGGCAATGAGGCTTCTCAACGCTGGCTGAAGCCGATGGATGCCCCTTACAAACTGACAAATGAGCAGGTTCCAGCCCACCGTTTTGTCAACAAAACCTACATGGGCACTGAAAAAGCAGCTAGATACACTTCAACGGCAGAGAAAGCCGGGCCTTTGTCCAACAGATCCTGAAAGGATGACGGGGCCCGAGCTCTGGAAAGCCACCACCGCGGATTTAGCACACCATTCTTCAAAAGCACGCCATTTGGCACCACACACTTCCACTTCACACTTAGAGGATGCCCTGGCACTCTGTATCATGGCAACAACATTCTGCGGGAGTCCCGCAGCCACAAGGTTCAACCTTTCACGGGCTAGGCCCATAGAGCCATGCGCTCCGGATGAGGGTGGAAAATCTCCCCCGCGTGCCTGCGACAGGAGATCCCTGCGGCGAGGCAGAGGCCACGGCTGGCTGTGCAGCACCTGAACAATCTAAGCTTGTGTTTCCTGGGCCATCAGGGAGCTATGAGGATGAGAGTGTTCCCTCTCTCGAACCACGGCAAGGGTAGGATCCTCAGATCCGAGGCTGATGGACTTGTCACCTGAGTCGGACTCAACATTAGCATTGTCTGCAAAATCCGGAGGGGCAGCCATCTGCTCCTCAGATCACTCAAGGGTGCGACAGTGTCAAGCTGCTTGCCCTGAGACCCATGAGGGCTGAATCTCCCTGGGTGCTGCTGGGCAGCTCCAGTGATGGAGGGGTGGCTACCTTTATGGTAGGGTCTGCCTTGGACAGGCTAGCTTTGCACGCAAGTCTGCATCTGAGAGTTTTCCGGGAGAGGCGTGCACAATGCTCTCAAGCCGGAGATGCTAATGCATCCTGAGAATGTTGCATCCCAAGACATGCAGCACAAGCAGCATGGGTGTCTGCTCCAGCAATTTTGCTACCACATGTGCAGGTTTCAGGTGGTAGCTTGACCATATCCATGGTGAGGGCAAGTTCAGGCTCCATCTTCATCAACTCCAGTTAAAAGAGTGAAGCGAAGCAAATAGTATGGTGACTAGTTGCAGCAGCTGGTGTTTGGCGACAGCCCAGCTACTAAACTCAGAACATGAGCAGAAAGACAAGCTTTCAGCAACTGAGAGGTTAGCTCGCTCTGTGAACAGTCAAGCTAGCTCGAGCTCCACTTGCTGTCTGAGAGGTTGCTTCTGGGAGTGAGAAGAGACTGAGGAGAGAGGGTGACGTCAGGCTCTTATAGTAGGAGGAAGTCCCTCCTCTTGTGAGCAGACATCACATTCTACATGCCTGTCAGCACTGGCTTAATGTGAAAATGCTTCTGGAAACAGCACATGGGGGTTGTGTCCCATAGTGAGATACTGAAAACGAATGTTGAAAGAGAATACAATTTTCTGATCTAGCTGGATGATGAATATTGAGTCCATACCTGCTGCAGCATCTGGAGAGGCTGGATCATTCAGGCGTCGAGGTTCTTCTGTAGGAGGCCATTAGAGGTTCACTTCAATTAATGTTCAAACAATAAAAAATTAATGACTTATCTATGGACTGTTCTTTCTCTTTTACAGACCTTTATAGTAGTTCATTTCCTTGAAGATATTTTCTGTCACCTCTCTGGTCTTTGTGGTATACATCTCCACCATCAGATCTACTGTTTTCAGTCTTTTCGCATTCTCCAGGCGAGACTTTTTGATTGGTCTAAAGCCATCCTTAGATTCATCTGCATTCACCAGGTACCAGTGGAAGTCTTCCAGCTCTGTGGAGTCCAAATCCTCCAAAGCTCCCTTCAGCCAAACTTTTACCTCCTTTAACTTAAGAAAAATAATTATTAGTGAACTCTCATCCACACAAGAACAGCTGCCAGAGTAAAGTCAGTCAGTTGACGTCCATAAAAATGATTAACTCATAGGTTTATGAACCAACCTATTTTGAAGTTAAATTTTATTCCTCTCATGCTCCTGTGACTCATTTCTGCACGACTTTGGATTTTCTATATTTGTGATAACGGATCTGTTGGATTCTGTTTTCAGAATCTGTTTCAACCCACTCCACTCATGACATGGATAAATGATCATGCACATAATTTTGAACAAATGAATATAACTTATCGAACAGATTTGGAGGTGCTAAATTCTCATTGCCGCCGCTTCATATTCAGTGTAGGATAAGTGTAGCCCTAACCATGATCAATATCAGTGTGAAACGACGGGAATAAGAATTAATACCTTCAAATCTAAGTCCGTGGTTCTCATTTAGGAGAGGGTGCACTCCCCTCTCCAGGTCAGGAGTGAGGTGCTTCCTCAAGTGGAGGACTAGAAGTGTCACGGACTCTTGTTCACCAGTGATGGAAGAATGAAGCAGGAGATTGGAGGTAGATCATGTTGTAAAGAAAGAATTGAATGAAAAGGCAAGACTCTCTGTTTGTCAATCTATATTTCTACACTTACTTACAGCTGTGAATCGTAGATAGTAATTGAAAGAACAAGATCGTGATTAAACTCCAAGTAGAGCCACTGCTCACCCATATGTCAAGGAGATCAGGATGTCTCCTGGAGTTTTTTCCAAAATATGGAGAGACCTCTGTTTCTAACTTCTAAACGCATTTAAGATATAATTTCTGATCTGGTGAGTCCCTCAGACAGGAACATAGGAAAACAATGATCTACAATGATTGAAATCTTGAAATGTATGCAGTATGGCTTACAGAATGGTTGTCCCGTGTAGAGAAGATCCCTTCATCAGGTCTGTGACACAGAATACTGCAGGGTTGAGGACAGGATTAATCAGGATGATGCTTCAGGTGTTTACAGAGCTATAATTGATTGATTTAGTCATTGGCTAAAGTGCTAAAAAATTCTATTTGTTTATATCTGAACTTTACAAAAGATGTCTTAATGTCCACCGGTGTTCGAGTTAGACTGGTGTAATGTTCATTACACCAGTCCACACCGGGTCAAGACTCCATTTTAAATGAGTCTTGGCCCACAGGACACGATGGCTTTTCTGGACCAGGTTCAAATATGGCTTCCTTTTTAATGATAGAGCTTTAGTTGGCATCTTCAGATTGCATGGTGGATTGTGTTTACTGACTGTGGTTTCTGGAAGTATTCCTGAGTGATGCAGTGTCATCTGAGGGCCCAAAGACCACAGACATCCAATAAAGGTCTTGGGCCTTGTCCCTGACGCACAGAGATGTCTCCAGTTTCTCTGAATCTTTTCATATCACGCACTGTAGATGAGATTCACAAAGCCTTTGCAATTTGATGTGAAGGAACATTGTTTTTAAAGTATTCCACAATTTTTTTATGCACTCTTTCATAGATTGGAGAGCCTCTGCCCATCTTTACTTCAGAGAGACTCAGTCTCTCTAAGACAACCCTTTATAACTGATCATGATAAAGACCTGATATCAATTAACTTCATTAGTTGTGAGATGTTGTCCCACCTGAATCTTTTTAATTAAAATGTGTTGCCCCCATGCCAACTTTTTAGAGACCTGTAGCAGGCATCAAATTTGAAAAGAGCTCCTTTAGTCGACAAAAGTGTAAAAAATTTCTCAGTTTAAACATTTGTTATGTTATTGATATTCTGTTGTGAATAAAATATTGGCTTATGTGATCTGAAAGTCTCAGTTTTTATTTTATTCAAATTTTATAAATGTTAACTTTTCCTGAATTTCGGTGGTATATATTTTTTTTCTACTGCATACTGACACAGAATGGAAAAAAAACATCCATCATCCAAAAACATCACTTAAGCACAAATGGTATCAAATTAGTGTCCCACGCATAAAGACAAAAATCAAAGTGAGGAAGGATGAATATCAGAAACAGAGAAACTTGAGTTATTTTAAGATGCACTAAGCTTATCTATTGACTATCAGTGAAAAGTGTTGTTTTTTTTTTTGTCTCGTAAGTTGCTGCCCACTGCTGTACTTCCAGTTTCAGTTTGAAAGCCCCTCCTTGTGTGTTAAGCTATAGTCCGACTTCCCTTGTTCACATCTCAGTCATATATTAGAGATGGTAAATCCATTTCAAATTCTACAATTTTGACACTTTGAGGTTACATACACACATTTATTTTTAATTAAAAGGTCCCAACTTAGGCCAAACGGCACCCTGTCCCTCCCACTGCTCCCCGCTCACTCTGCTGTTATTGGTTACCTTCTTATACTAACCAGACAGGTTACTGACAGTCACATGCCATGGCAACAGAGACAATAGGGGGATTTAGTTTTTTGTGTGTTCTGTTCCCTTAAATGCACTAATGATCCCTTCAGATGAATTGTAAGACAAGACATTGATTATTATTAATTCATCATTAATTTCTTCCTGATTGTTGTGATTAAAACTTCATCATGTATGCAAGCACATCTTACTTCTGATTCGAGGATGGATGTTGTTTGGGTTCTTGACCAGGAGCCGGATCAGGTGGCGGGACAGGTGCAGGTTTTGGCTCAGGTGAAGGTTCAGGTGCAGGTTTAAGCTCAGGTGGAGGTACAGGTGCAGGTTTAAGCTCAGGTGGAGGGACAGGTGCAGGTTTAAGCTCAGGTGGAGGGACAGGTGCAGGTTTAAGCTCAGGTGGAGGGACAGGTGCAGGTTTAAGCTCAGGTGGCGGGACAGGTGCAGGTTTTGGCTCAGGTGAAGGTTCAGGTGCAGGTTTAAGCTCAGGTGGAGGGACAGGTGCAGGTTTAAGCTCAGGTGGAGGGACAGGTGCAGGTTTAAGCTCAGGTGAAGGTTCAGGTGCAGGTTTAAGCTCAGGTGGAGGTACAGGTGCAGGTTTAAGCTCAGGTGAAGGTTCAGGTGCAGGTTTAAGCTCAGGTGAAGGTTCTGGTGAAGGTTTAAGCTCAGGTGAAGGTTCTGGTGCAGATTTGAGTTCAGGTGGATGTTCAGGTGCAGGTTTAAGCTCAAGTGAAGGTTCAGGTGCAGGTTTAAGCTCAGGTGAAGGTTCAGGTGCAGGTTTAAGCTCAGGTGGAGGGACAGGTGCAGGTTTAAGATCAGGTGGAGGTACAGGCTCCATCTCAGGTTCAGGTTCAAGGGAGTCTGCTTCCTCAGCATTGCTAGAAAACAGCAATGAAGAGCACATGGGACACAGATGAACAGTCATATTACTCTATTAGGTATTTTAGCTTGTATTTGTTGATGATTTAGGCATTTATGGATTTTGTATTAAAAAAAGAGCATTCAAATTCATCACCATCAGTCTGTAAACAAGGTCTGGACACGTATGTTAAAGACTAATTCATATCAATAAGATGTGCTGGAGCAAGGAAACATATTCAACATGGAGGGCAGTGACCATCATCGACCACAGTTACTTTAAAGTAAAAGAGTTAATTCCTTCCATTAACCATATTAACTCAACAAACAACAAATTAAACTATTTTGAGCATCTGAATTCAGATTTTTTTTTTAGTTGTTGAAGGGAATTCTTGACTGGTGATTGAATTGACTGCATGAACAGACAACAATGGAAAAATGGTACCACCAGCGACTGCAGCACCAGATCAGACATGTTGAGATATGACTGAACACGGTGCTGGGCTCAGCTTCAGCTTCAGAAGAACGTTGTGTGGTTGGCTGATCTGCACTGTAACACATACAAATAAAACTGAGTATAAATGATAGTCCAGAGTTGTTGATCTTTGACAGAGATGGCCATCTCACCTCTGAGCTTTTCTTCGACTCTTCTGTTGTCTGAGGAGAGAGACTCCCTGCTCTCTATCCAAACTCTGATCCATGTTGCTGGATTCACCTCCACATCAGCTCACACGCTCTCTCACGATTTTTACCTTAATCTGCAGAGGAAACACACATCATTGTTGCTATACAAAGATCAGCAGCTCCACCACTGGCTCTTCTCTTTAGTTTCATGTCAGTGTCAGTTTAATACAGTCAAACAGAAGTGTGAGTCAGAGGAACCTGCTGTACTTCTGCTATCACACCACTAGATGGAGGCAAGTCCATCTCCACAAAGGCTTGAAAAGTCTCCAACTGATCCAGAACGCAGCAGCGAGGGTGCTGACAGGAATCTGTAAGTGAGATCATGTCTCTCCCGTGTTAGCCTCCCTCCATTGGCTTTCCGTGAAATTTCAAAACGAGTTTAAAATTCTGCTTCTCACTTATTAGGCCCTTAATGGCCTAGCTCCTCGTTATTTACAAGACCTGAAAGGACGTTATGCTCTTAATAGAGCTCTCTGGTCTCAGAGTGCAGGATTACTCATCGTTCCTAGAATATCTAAAAGTAGATTTGGAGGACGGGCCTTCTGCTACCAGGCACCTTTATTATGAAACCAGCTACAATTTAGGTTAAGGAGGCCGACACCACCTCCATCTTTAAAACTAAATTGAAAACATTTCTGTTCAGTAAAACCCACAATTAGTCTAAGCAACAGTATGTAGTGGTTAATACAGGGTTCTCAAACTCATTCCTGAAAGGGCCGTGTGGCTGCAGGTTTTTGTTCCAACCATGCAGGAACACAGCTGAGTTGTTTTAGTCAATCAACTAGTTGTCTTCACTGAAGGTCTGAACCAGTTCAGTTGATTGAGTGAAACAACTCAGCTGTGTTTCTGCATGGTTGGAACAAAAACCTGCAGCCACACGGCCCTTTCAGGAATGAGTTTGAGACCCCTGGGTTAATAGTTATAGCTATAGTTGTAGGAGCTAAGACTAGAGTAAGCTCGTCTTAATCACAGCCTCATCATAGTTATGCTGCTATAGGCCTACGCTGCAGGAGGACACCAACATGATCTGCTGAGTGGTTTCTCTACTGCTCTTCTTTCCCTTCCTTCCCTTTCCTCCTCCCTTCTTCCTCCTCTAGCTCAATCGGTAGTTAATTAGGATCACCTTGTTACTGTGACTGTTCTCCATTTTGGTTTGACATTAAGAGGTAATTCAGTTAAACAGTTAGCTCCAAAGCACAGCTGAGACAGGATGGACAACCAAACTGAAAAACAAAAAGTCCTGGAAACAAGGTGATGTGTGTCAGAAACATTATCTACTGACTGAATAAGGTAAGTGTTGGAATATGATGCCTTAAGCCACTTGGTGGGACTATTTTCCACTAGGGATGTTCCTGGCGACTAATTTCCCTGTCGACTAAACGAAAATTTTAATTAAGACTAGTCGACTAGTCTAAAAAAAAAGGAAAACACTCAGAAAACAGTGAAAATTTAGCACAATTATTTGAAACATCGAAACAGAATTTGAAACATTGTCCCAGAAAATATGTGTGTAACATGAGTTCTTTAAGCCTCTAATCACAATGTTCAACAACCATGTGGGATTTTAAATGCCGCTGAAGTACGAGACACTTTGCACCGTGCAGTATGAATGAATGTGAACATGAAGGCAACTCAAACGTTTACCACCAAAATAAATAAATTGCCTCTGACACATTGAATCTTGCAGATTATCAGACAAAAATGATTGCTTCAATTCACTTTCAAGTTAATAAAACATCTAATTTATAATTACATTTCAACCGAAACGAGCAGCATTTTGCACCGTGCAGTATGAATATAAACCCTGCACATCCGAAAAAAACTCACTTAAAGTTAACAAATAATGTAACATCTAAAAAAGATAAATTGCTGCTGAATTATTAAGCTCTATGCGCAGTTCAATATGAGTGTAAAAATAAAAACAAACATCTAAAATCTCTCAGACCGGACGGGAGAACACCGTCTCCGGGTAAACAATGTCAAATCGGCCTGAGTGCGGCTAGCACCGCTAGCATTAGCAGCCGTCGTCTCGTGCAGATTAACATCCAAATGCTTGAGTTGAATGTGGTTGCGCATTGCTCCAGTCGAGTGATTATATGCCAGTTGTTTCTGACACAGTCTACATACTACCTTGTTTTCATTATCTAGATTAGAGTACCGCCAAACCGCGCTGGTTTTGCGAGACTATCTTCCCACCGTGCCGTTTTAAAACTCCGGTCTACTCGAGCATTTCCGAGGGGAGGGGGCTGCTGTCTGACGGCTCTGTAGCCCCGACTAGTGGCGGGCGGCTGTATGACAGTTAAGCGGCCTTGTACATGAATAAAACACAAATTGGTTTAAACGACTAATATTTCTGGTGCCGACTAGAAAGTGGGCGGACGTTTAATCGGTTTAGACGACTAATCGCGCGCATCCCTATTTTCCACATTGATGGAAGCTGACTGAATGGACATTCATCTCTATATCTGAATGTTTTTCTACATTATTGTACGTAATTGTTTGTCTGGCCTTAGGAACGGGGCACCAAATGGTTTCATGGCAATACTGTAGTCCGATTTAATATCGTTTACTTGTACAATAACCTTGTTATGGCTGTGGCCGTCCCTTGAGCTTGTGGTGGGTGCGTGTGCAAAGAAGGAGTTACAGTAGGCATCAGGCATCTGCCTGATGACCAGATGCTGTTCACCTGAGCTGAAGAAGGAGGAATCAGCATCAACCCACTAATTAGGAGGCGCCACACCATAAAGGAGGCCACCAGACCACCAGAGCTTGGTAGGGCAGGGGAGAGTAGTCTACAGCTGACTTTGATTTGGCTTTGTGGCAGAGTTAGTTAGTTAGTTGTTAATGAAGGAACGAACATTAGTTCGTTAGTTCGAACGAACTAACGAACTAATGTTCGTTCCTTCATTCGTTCCTTCGTTCGTTGGTTCCTTCGTTCCTTCCTTCCTTCGTGCCTTCGTTCGTGCCTTCCTTCCTGGTCTTTCAAAAGTTATGATGGATTTTAAAGAAATTTTCAGGAGTTGTCAGAAATGTGAAAAGGAAGAACTGATTTCATTTTGGCTGTGATCCGGAAGAAATCCTGGATTCTGGATCACTTTCAAATTTTTGATAACATTGCAGTCAATGGGGCCAAAACATTTTTTTCTCATTATCTCCGTTAATTGTTGCCCAAAACTCATGAAATTTCACTCAGGGATTGACAATGGGAACCTCTATCAAATTTCAAAGGCTGATCTGGATCTGATCCAGAACGCGGATTTTATCGCAATCTGTAAATCGCTATATGGGGGAATTGTTGCGCTTAGCAGAGGTCTGCGCTCTCCGAGTGCTTTTTTTAGTTTTGAGTGTAACTGTGTTAAACAGTTCATTAGATGCCTTTTGTTTAAAAATTACTCTTTTGTAAGTAAATATCATCCAATTACCCTAAAACATAGTGTCTTTATGTTACTTCTCTTTCCTCAAGCCGGATGTAACAAACCTTTATAAATGAACTTAGTTTGACCATTAAACTTGTGAAGGCTCATGTCCAACTGTAGTTTCAGTACTTCTTGACATAACATGCTGTTCTCCAATTAGTCCAATCAATGAATCAACCACTAAATGTTCTGGTTCAGTAGCAGTTTGTATATAAACCGTCCTCTTCATGCTGTTCACATTTTGGCAACATGAGACCAAGACGACAATTAAGAAGCCATCAGCAGTATTGAGACTTGAAACAGGAAGTTCTCAGAGGGAAGTTGCTTCTGAGCTGAGAGTGTGAGACGCACTGAAAGAGTTCACTTTTTTTGGAATTGCATAATTAAACAAACTATTGTTTTTGATACAGACATTCATTTAGTGGGTTCACTTTTGCATATGTAGGACTACTCCAGTGAATCACGTGAACTGGATCACTTTCCTTAAAATGAACCCAGTTTAGCACCGCTTTAAGTTCCGCTGGACTGCTTAAACTTATTCCAGGAAGTCAGACACGACATGTGTGCGTGAACAGTGATGAGGGTTTTAGAAGAGACTTAAACCACATATGAGAGGGTCAGTTTATAAGTTGAAAATCACATTTCCTCTATTGTATTTATCTATTGTATTTATTGATTGATTGGTTTATTTTATTAACATTTTTATGTGCATTTTTACTATTGCTATTTGTTTAAGGTTATTTGATATTTTTGAATAGATCCCCAAATTATCGTTTCTTCACAGCAGTGCCAAGCCAGATATTAGTAGCATTTTATACTTTTTTTTTATATAAGAGACAGAAACGAGGGGGTTGTGTTATGTTTGTGGTGCATGTGTGTGTGTGTGTGTGTGTGTGTGTGTGTTGGGGGGGGGGGGGGGGTATTTGGAGGACTGCTTTGTTTGTGTTTTTTTAATTGTTGTATATCATATTGAATTTTGAACCAGGCTGTAATATTATTGAGTCAGTGAGGATTTAATCTGTCTCGGAGCCAGGATTTAGTGGTCAGTTGAAGAGCTGCAACAATAAAATCCTACCTTGTTGAGCTTCAACCCAGAAGCGGGTTGGTTGCCGGTTGATGAGGAAGTAAAACTGCCGCGGCTCTCAGCCCCATCAGAGAGTTCTTCTGTGGCCGAGTTTATTGAGTCTCACAGCGGGGACAGCAGCGGCTCATCCCCGCCTCCTCACACTGATTCAGTCTGGAACAGTCGCTCTTAGTCTCCAGGAAATTGAGTTACACAGAAACGAGTCCGAGTTTTTAACTGCTGCTGTCCATCAACTAACGTTTTTTCTACTGCTGATTGAGCGGTTCTGCTCACGGAGGATCCAAAGCGGAACCTTTCATATCCGGACGTGACTTTAAGGACACCTGTTTGTAAACGTAAACTACAGACTGCAGATTTAGGCAGAAACTATGCTGCTGAAAACCGATTAAAAAAACATTTAAAGTTCACCTCCAAATGGACGTTAACGCGGAGAAATGTTCCTGATACTGCGACTTTAAAAACGAAAGTACATTCAAGGAAGGAGGCGTCACGAGAAACGTCATTTTTTTCACACAGTTTTGTGGGGCAGCTGGTCCAATTTAAGCCTCAGAAATCAGGTTGTCTGCGTGTGTGACGCAGATAACAATTGTAGGTGACCGCAGACTAGGGATGTATAGAAAATTTGATATCTCAATTATAGTGAGCAAATTATTATGATATTATCTCGGTATTTTTCATTGCTGTACAAATGTCCAAAAAACACATACATTTAAATAATTTCAACAAAATCTTGTAATTTTCTTGCTAAAACATCAGAAGCCAAAATTTTATCGAAATGAAACTTTCACATTAAAAGGGCAAACAACTGGCACAGAAAGAGGTTTTATTTTAAATGAACAAAATAAATAACAGGAACAAAGCTTATTTGTCTGGTGCAAATTTAAATAAAACACTTTAACAATCAGTGGGTTAAAATATGCAAACAATTATCAGGAACAAAAATTATAGCACAAGTTCAAATGAAAAAAACTTTGCTCTTTAAGCTGAACCTTAAATAAGTATAAATGTGCAAATAAAGAAACAGTTGTATAGGAGCCAAAAATGTTATGAATTATAGTTCACTCTGTGTCTCTGTGGGTGTCGCCGTGTTGTTACCTGAGGGTCAGGTATAAATGTAGCTACCTGTTATTGGTTAGCTGTTTGACCACTATGGCGCTAACTGCCGGCGTTATGGTTGTCGGATCAGTTAATGGAATAAACTAATATTTTAACTGCATCAGAAGAACATCGTTCCGGTCCTTTTTCAATCGACATGCAACAGTAATGTTTGCGAAATGTGAGTTAGCGAAGCGCGTCAACCAGGTTACTCTTGGTCAAACATCTCAGTAGCTTGAAGCATTAGCCTTAGCTCCTTCAAGTTGCTTGTACAAATTACAATAATAAAATGTAAACAACTGCTCTGCAGACAGGATAACTGTCCTCCAACAGTTGTCCCTTTGCATTCTTAAAAAAGAAAAAAAATGCCCAGACCTTGGATTTCGTCATTTTAGTGGGTTGGTAAATGTCCTGCGTGCTATCACCACTTTCCGCCATGCTCACGTTACGATGCCGATGTTACAAGCTACATACTCACGCAAGACACAGTCGCGAGTCGCTCGCAGACTTGAATGAGGCTGATATTCCATATCCCGGCAATCGACCGCGATAATGAGATTAAGTCAAACGTAAATGGTAATTGTTATCACGTAAAATTTTACCACGATTTACTGTAATACCGATAACCGTTCCATGCCTACCGCTGACAGTGCCGCAGATAGTGTTGCAGGGAGGAGACAAAGTAGGCCTCTGATTGGTCAATTCTACATCCGCGTAGAAAAGAGCGCGTCATCGAAGAAATGAGGAAGTACCCACATCTGTACGATCCTCGTTCTTCACGCTACAAAGACAGCACATATTCTAGTAATTCATGGAGGGAGATAGCGATGATGATTGAAATACATCTTTCCTCATTATACAGAATATCTCTGTTCCATGTTCCAAGTTCAAACAATATATGCAATATCTATCACAACTTGTAATATCACATTACATGAACAATTCTTTTTTATTCATAATGCAATTTATTTTTATTCCGATATACTTATTTATCTTTTACAACTGTTTTATAATGTGTGCAAAATGTAAACTGTATATTATTTTGCACAAAAGCCTGCGTTGACAAATACACAAGCATTTTTCTATCTGTGTGTCTGTCAAACCCGCAGAACGCCTGTTGCCCACAGTCTAACAATAAACAAAACGCTTAAACAGTCATGTAGCATTTTAGGTAATGACACATATCTTTTATAGAGAACCACCCTGTCAGATTATCACAAATAACTTCAGCGACCACAACAACCTGAGATCCATGTTAAACCTAATGGTGAGCCAGTTTTATAGGCTGGCTAGTCACTTAAGAGCTAACTAGGGGTGTGACCGAGGAGGAGGAAGTGACGGTAGCCTGAGGGGGGACAAACACTTGGGTGACACTTAGTTCTCCAGCTAACGGATAATTGCTATTAAATATATTTGTCCTATATAATATTGCCAATATATTTGTCTCTCCTCTCTCTGTCCACCATCCTCTCTCTGTCCCATCTCCCTCCTTTTTTCTTCC
>JAGFBZ010002542.1:0-509942 GCA_018398805.1 Hirundichthys speculiger | reverse complement strand
AAAGTCCTGACCTCAACATTGTCATAACAGCTGTCCAAGCACAGGAGGCGACAAGTCAATTAAACTCTTCGGTTTAAGAATAATTCTGGCTGAAAAATGTTCATGGCTATAAAGATCAGCTACAGACATCCAGCGATTTCAGAAGTCTCCGATGAATGAAAATGCATCAAAATATAGTTTCATCAAGATTGTTTGCAAATGAAAACTACTGACGGCAACAACGTCTGATGCCTGAAAACCAGTCCATGATGGTGTTTGCAAATTCCGCTATAAATGTAAAGCTCCATCTATCCATCCATCCATCCAGCCATCTATCCATCCATCCATGTGCCAGAGTCATATGTTTAACATTTGGAATGAGGACCAGAACTAGACAAAGATACAGTTTTAATCCTATAGTGCAGCCATTCCCAAACTTCACAATAAATTGAAATGTGAAAAATCTCTGCGGCCCACTGAAACCTTTAAACACCACTTTGATCAACATACAAGACTAAAAGCTACATTCCAATATTAATATAAGGGGTCACCAAATAAGGTGACACTTGTCATATTAAGTTGACAGTAGAATAACACTTAATTGGTCTGTTTTATTATCTCTAAATATTTTTCAAATCATGTAATAAATATTTTAGAGTAATAAAAAACTTTTTTTTAAATCGAGTATTTAAAACACATTTTTTTATTTTTAATGACCTCTCACGGCCCACCTGCAGTACCGCGATGGCCCACCAGGAGGCCGCGGCCCACACTTTGGGAATCGCTGCTATAGTGTGTGCATAAAACCAGAACCCTGAGGTTAGAAATCAGGTTCTCTACAGAGATAAAGACGGCCTCCATGGAAGTGGCGACACAAACCCAGGTATGACTCCACTTCACATTCTCCATCAGCTGGGGAGACTCTAACCTTTGAACCACAGATCAATACTTCTGGTTTAGTCCAGCTGAGCTTTTAAAGACATTCTTTCATGTCAACGTAGTTTTATTGTGTTTAAGCATTATTACAAGACTCTACATACGTCATCAGCGTAGCTGCTCTCAATGGAGAGAAGAAAAAAAAAAAAAAGGCCCTTAAATTGATCCTTTGGGTAATGAAATGACTTCATCGTGCCTGGAAGAGTCCACCTCTTCTGCAAACATAAGACACAAGGCACTTAAAAACAGTTCTCCACAGCGTCGAATGAGGAACTATAATATATATATAGACTATCTTATTAACTGGGGGAAGCATTTCAAATATGTGAGTAATCGTACTGAGTTTCTCCAAATGACCTATTTAAGATAAATGTCAACAGTCATGAGTGAATCTGTGACAAGACCTGACGGGGCAATAATAAAGGTCTGAAGGTTACTGGTCAGGCTCACAAAGATACGGAGGCCACATTCTTACTCAGCTTCTGCAAACTGTTACACTGCGCTTCAAAGTCAGCTTTGAAAAATAGTCGGGGTATTCATTTCTTCTTGGTCATAAATGTGTTCTCCTTTGCTGACATTTAAAGTTCATTGTTGCCTGTAGATGAGTCGGGTGATTAATTGCAACGTCCCACCCGTGAGTCCGACCACACGCACCGTTTTTGCGCAGGAGCCAGAAGTCTTTTGCTTAATTCCACCCAGCTCTGTCAAAGATGCTTCTGGGAGCGGCCAACAAATGAAACATGTTTCCTCACAGGTGACAGCTTGATAAACAAATTGCGCGCTGGCCAGGCAGAACTAGAAATACGATCTCACTTCCTCATCGACAGCAACACCAAAACTGCAAGCAACACAAGCCCGAAATTGCGTGCACCCCTGCACGTTTTAAGGAGTTTCTGATGTTTCTGGTTTATACTATAGTACAATAATGGGACGGCAAAATAATATAAGGTCTATAGCACACGCCACGTAATTTTGAATTACTGCACAAACACCTTTCTTGAGTGAGAGGAAAAGGATACAAAACAACTGTGACGCAACTTAAAGTGCCACTTTCAACTGTGCAAAGTATTGTCAAGAAATACAAAAAAAACAAGCTCCAAGGACAGAGTCAGAAGGCAACAGTGTAACTGGACTCGCCTGAGAGATTCAGAGACAAGTCCAGATCAAATCCAAGAGTTACTACAAAGGATCTTCTGGCAGAACTGAGGTCAGCTGGAGTGAATATACGAAGGTAGGCGCTCCAGCAGACATTACATGGAGGCGGGCTCCACGGACGTCGGCCAGGAAAGATTCTTCTCCTTCATCCAAGGCAGGTGAAAGCACACGTAGCTTATACAAAGGCTCAAGGTGAAAGCTTCTTCCCTGGCAAACGAAAAATGAGGTCTACAAACCGATGAACCCCATCTTTAAAATGAAGCACGGGGGGGGGGAAGCCTGACGTTCAGGAGGTGCTTTGCAGCGAGTGGTCCTGGCGCAACGTCTTTAAAGTGGTAGACGTGGTGGTTAAAGAGCAGCATCTCCAGACTGTCACAGAAAACCCAGTCAGTCAGCTGAGAATCTGGACCTGGAGCAGACTGATGGGACAATGACCCAAAACACGCAGTGGTGAAGAAATGGTTGCAAGACAGCGATGTGAAAGTCCTGATCTCAACCCCGTTGAGGACTTACGGGTGGAGCACGGAGGCCTTGGTTAAAACTTCCCAACGAGTCCCTAACAAACTTGTGAGCAATTACAGGAATCTATTTGTCGGCTTTACTGCCAATGACTGAAACAGGGTACGAATAATTTTGAACACAATGATTTTTTTTTTTTTTTTGTTTTTTTTGGTTTTTGTGTCAATAAAGTTGTAATTACAAGAATAAATAGTGTATAGCTGAAAGCTTTCTGACATCTTTCTGACAGGGGCGTGTCCAGACATTTTTAATAGGGGTGGCCCAAGTGGGGCACTGACTTATGGTGGGGTGGCATGAGGCGTGACCATGAGCACACACATCAAGTATGCACACTACAAGAAAAACTAGACCTACTAGTCAAAAAATACAGGAGCAGCAATTGTGGTGGAAAATGGCAATATTTTATTCATGAAAAAAAATAATAATAAAAGCCAGTATAAAATAATGCTACAAAAATCAAAATCAAAACAGTTTTTCTCTCTTAACTGTGCACATTTGAACATATGTCACATTTTGTCTTTGTGCCACAATAATCAAATACTATACACTATAATAGACACTATAAACTGATATCTTTTCCTTGCTTTGGGCAGGTAGTTGCAATTTGCCATCACCACATATTGTTTTGGTAAATAATACTTCCCTCCAGTACTATTTAACTTTTGTAATGATATGTACTTTGTTTGGTAGGATGAGGCCTACCTCTTGGAAAACAGCCCTGGGTGATTTAAAACAGTATAATTCGCCTGTTCTTGTGTTTGCTTGCAAACACTTTAATAAAGTCATCCATGTTGAGTGCCCTTGCTCTTCTGGACTCAATACTAAGCACACCTAAATGGCTTAGCCTGCCATCAAGCATGGTTGCCCGCAAATGATTTTTAATGAGCTTTAGAGCTGAAAAACTTCGCTCACATGCAGCACTGCTGACTGGGAGGGCGAGAGCCATTTTTGCACAGCCTAAAGAGCTCAACAAACACCTCTTGGTATGGTTCTAAAAACACTGCTACATCTAGGATGCTTTCTAACTGTGCTGCCCCACTCTCAGCTTTTCTTGTCAAAATTCTTCTAGCCTGGTGAAGCTCATGAGTAAGATCTTCCCTATCACACCCATATATTTCACTCAAGCCAAACACCTGGTCATCATGAAGGAATGTACTGCTTTTAGGGTTTAAGGCCTGTATACCTCATGACTGAACAGTTCATTTTTGAGAACCTCCTTTCCATTTCAGCAACTAAGGAGTCAAGGATGGGGTAGAGTAGTCCCTGTCTGAATGTGTCTTTGTCTTCATTACCCTTGCGCAGGCCTATAGTACATGTCACATATGACCCACCAAGTTTGGTACTGACTTTTTGTGCTCTTTTCTTCTCACCAGTCTCAACAGCTATGTTGCACTGTTTGGCTGTCTCTACAATGTCACACCACAGTTTATCACTAAAGGTCTCTGTCCTACACTCTTGAAAAGTATCAAGAAGTGACTCCACCATGTCTGCTGCCATAGCTAAATCAACTGAGGGTGACTGTAACAGGTCAGAGAGCATCTTTGTGTCACCGAAAAGTTTTCGGAAGGTTGCAAGGAGGCCTATGAATGTGAGGTCAATCTGTGCAAGCAGACCTCTAGCTTCAATGGATTTGTCTCTGTGATTTTCTGCACTTATATTCTGAAGAACACACAACACAGCTGGTAATCTGTCCATCATGTTCCTGCAAGCCAATGCTCTACATGCCCATCTTGTGTCACTTAACTTTTGTAATTCTCTAGGTGGGCCACTGTACATTTCTTTCTGGACATTAAGCCATTTCTGGTGCACATAAGAGCCTGACATGAACACATAGAGCTTCTCAAGCAGAGAAAAGAAACAATCTGCCTCTGGAACAGACTTTGCAGTGTCAACCAAGACTAGGTTTAGACAATGCGCATTACAGTGGACATAAAACGCATTTTTAGCCTCGGTCTTAATTCTGGCTGCTACACCTGAGTGTTTACCACTCATTACCGAGGCGCCATCATAACCTTGTCCAACAAGGTTTGCTTTGTACTGAAGGCCATAGCTTTCTAAACACTTGATGATCAGGTCACTAAGCCCCTTAGCATCTAGATGTTGAGCATGCTGGAATTCAAGGAAGCTTTCATACACAGCCCCACTGTAATAATACCTAAGTACTAATGACAGCTGTTCCTTTTTTTGCAGATCTTTGCTTTCATCAGCAATGATGGAGAATACCTCACTTTTTCACCTCCTTTACAATGGAATCCTGCACCATATTTGCTAAGCACTGCAGAATTTCATTTTGTATGGTATTGCTTGTGTATTTTGCATTGCCTTTTTCCTTCATTTTTTTGGCTACCACAGGATTGTGTTTAGCAATCATTTCTAGAATTTCCAAGAAATTCCCTTTGTTGTTAGACTGCTCTGACTCACAGTGCCCTCTTTGTGCCATATTTTGTGTGGCTGTTAAACGCAGTACATCCGCAACTGTTTTAATGTAACTGCGATTCTCTTCAACCTTCTTTTTGTACTCTTTGTTGATCATGTCTAGTACAGAAGCATCTGTGAGTGAAGCCCTCTTGTGTTCACTCCAAGCTAACATGGCAGTAATGTGTGAATCAGATTTCTCATGCAACTTAAAGCCAGCATCTTTGAACATTGCTTTTTTCCAGTGTGAAAAAAGCCGTTTTCTGATGTGAAAGCAGATTCTGATGCACAAGGCAGGGAGAAGTGTCTGCATGCATAGCAGTAAACTGAGTCTTTCATTTGTGAGTACTCAAGCCATGAAAATGTGTTGTACCACGATGGATTGAATGACCTCCTCTTTCCCCCTTGTGTGGTTTTTGGATAGAGCTTCAAATGGGGCTGAGTGGGTCCTGTTGCTCTTGACTGTGAAATATCTACAAGTGACAAAAGTATGAGAATCAGAACCTTCAAGTGCCATTTAAGGTCATTGCTAATGTCACTAATTTGACATTAATGAAAATGAAATGAATTGTTTAGGCATACCAGTAGGTATGGGTCGGACAAAAGGGTCTGCCATACCATTACCACCCTGGGCTTGGCCTGCAGTCCCCTCCTCATTGTCAGCACTGGACATACCTGAACCAATACAGAGATTGTTTCAGTTTATTTACACAGTAGGCCAAATTGTCACATTTAGGCTTTTGACACCGGCAGTATTAAAAAAAGGGTTATATTTTTAATGACAGTATGTGCCACTGTAGCTGAAAGAGCCCAAACCAAACCAATGTGCATAACATTTTAAGAAAGGTAAATGTATACCTACCCTGCTGTGCTTCTGAAGTTGAGGGTATCTCATCCTCGTGTGACTCTATAATACAAGCTGTGGTTAGAATGATAATAAAATCAGTCTTTCCCTAAGTAAACTAAATATGTTTGCCAATCCAGATAACCCAAATGAATTTAATACAATTGCACCTTAACACACAAAATAAAAAAGTTCATAAATTACCACAATATCACTGGTATTAGAACAAATAATTTCATCTTTAAATTTAAATAAGTTCAAATGAGAAAAATCTCTATCAGGATTTTACCTACCCATGTGTACAGCTGAAGCTGAAGGCTCCAGGTGTACAGCGTTGACCAGCTGCTGACCCTCATCCTCAGAGTTGCTGCTCTGGCCCTGCTCTTGCTGAGCTACAGCTACTCTGACTTTCTTCCTTTGGAAGAATTGTTTAATGTTCTTCTGACTTCTTTTCATACTGCAATAGTCCCATAAAGCATGTCACTATGTATTGTACAATGGGTACATGAATGAAAATTAAATGTAGGCTAAGTTTAAAAAATGCCGTTATCGTCAGACTCGCCGCTGTCCTGCAAGTCTTTGATGTTTCCCTGCTTCAGCACACCTGATTCAAATGAACGGGTCGTTAACTGACTTGTGCAGACCTGGATGACAAGCTGATTATGATTCATTCATTAGAATCAGGTGTGTTGTGTCAGGGAAACCTCTAAGACCGCCATTCCCAAACTTCAGAACACCAAGGCCCAATTTGAAATGTGTAAAAAATCTCCGCGGGCCCACCCTTTAATGACAACTGTGATCAACATACAGGACTAGGAACCATGTTCTGATATTAATGTAAGGGGTCAATAAAAAAGATATTAAGTTAAGATGTTTTTAAATCATGTCGTTAATATTTTACAGTAATTAAAAACATATTTTTAAAAGATCGAGGATTTAAAACATATTTGTTTAATTTTAATGACCTCTCACGGCCCACCTGCAGTACCGCGACGGCCCACCAGGGGGCCGCGGCCCACACTTTGGGAATCGCTGCTCTAAGACATCCAGGACAGCGGTCCTCGAGGACCGAGTTTGGACACCCCTGGTCTATACAGTGTTAATGGGATGATGAGAGGCTTCTGGCAATTAGCCTACAATGAAATAACAAATAAAATAAGACGTTTAATAAAAACGTTTTTAAGCTTGCTACTGTCACCGCTTTTAACCATAGGCACAGTAAGTGTTGTTACCAAAAAATGAACTTACCTCGATCAACATTTCCTGCAGGTAACTGACGCGAGTCGGGACAGTTGAGATGCTGTGTCAGAATTGCTCCTGTCAATCACAAGTTCTTCTTCGGAAGTTCTTCTTCTCGCTTGTCTATTTTTGCTGGCTAGATACTACTTTGTTGCATTACTGCCACTCAGGTCTAAGATGGAACTGCAACTCAAGTGCTGTTTACATTCAGCGTCATGGCCCGCGGCTTGCCTCTGGGCAGGGTGGCACCTAGGGTGGCCAATCAGATTTCAGGGGTGGCCCGTGCCACCCAAGGCCACTCCCTGAACACGCCACTGTGCAGCAGCCGCCAGAGAGCCAGAAGAGCTAGCATCATAGCGAGCTACCTCATCTTCTCGTCCTGCTTGACTGCTTCTAGCGCCTTCATTCTCGCTTTGTTTGTCACTGTTTGTAACAGTAGCAGGCTTAGATCGCTTTCTTTCGAATGCCTGGAAAAGGCTCAACTGTCTTTTCGACATTTTGATAACAACACTACCGGACAGACCGAAGCGAAATCACCACATAGGGGTAGTCTACATAGAGCAGAAGAAGCATATACCGCCAGAATTCAAAATCACGTACTGACGGATGACGTAAATGACAATCATTGGCCGTTATGTTAGCCTTCAATTGATTGGCTTAAACAATAAGTGGACTCAGCATGTTTAGCCTATTACAAACCAGCATTTTTATTATCCCCTCCCCAAAAACAATAAAAAAAAAAAAAAAAAAAAAAACTATACATTTTTTTCACAACTCAAAAAAAAAAAAAAAAATTGTACGCACAGTGCGTACAGGATTCCGGCTGGCGGCGCCACTGGATGACGTCACCTGTGTGTCATATAGAACATTGGAGGTCTTACCATCTACAAAGCTACTGAATTCACACAGTGAGCGAGCCATTTGAGTGACTACAATCTCAAACAACAATTTCAAAGATAATTTTGGAAACGTCAAAGCTTTTTATTTTCTATCTTCAGAAATGATTGCAGATTCAAATTTGAAAATCTCATCAGAGAGCTGGAGCAGAATCCAGCATTCACTGAACGAACCCATGGAAAAGCAAACAGGGCAGCAATCTGAACAAAAAAGGTATAAAAAAAATTTTTCTAAGTCTAATAGGCCATCTATTAAAACTGAGATGAACGTGCTTCATTTCAAATCAGAGGCAGAGATAGCGTTCACAAAAACAGACAAAGCTCAGTTCGTTGAACAGGCACGTCTCAAGCTTTTACAAGATGAACCACGTGTCCGAACTTTTTAACAGTGTGCTCAAAACTGAATTGGCGATCAAAGAAAATAAAGACTTAATTTCTTTCAGGAAAAAATTGAACCAAAAGGAAGAAGAGCGCGTCAGACAAGCTGATGAAGAGAGAATGCGGACATTGGCTGAAGCTGAGAAACGTCAGATTGATGAAGCCTGTCGCCGGAAACTTCACCAGTCTATGGCGGACTGGAATCTAAAAGAGAGTGAAGCAAAGAAAAAAATTGCAGACAAGAAGAAAATGTTTCAGAAAGAAGAAGGAGAAGCACTCACGCAACAGGATGAACAAGACGCACAGAAATTCAGAGAAGAGAAGGCAGAATTAAAAAAAAGAAACAAGAATATCCTCAATGAGGGTAATCCCATTACCTCATTGAAAGAAAAGAGAGAAATGCAGAGGAAAAGAAATTGTGAAGAGCAGGAATATAGGGAACTTGTTCAGTTAAAAAATGATGTGGCACAAGAGGAGAGAAAGAATGAGCAAGAAATAAAGCGTAAAAAGAACCAAATACTGATACAAACTGTGTCAAACAAATTAGCAATAACAAAGAAACAAGAGGCTGCCAGGACAGTTCTTTATGAACAGAAAATATCTGATAAAGTAGCGGCAGAGAAGGAGGCCAAAGAGGACAAACGGTTAGAGGATGACACTAGAGAAAAGCTGAAAAGACAACATCTCATTTTAAAGTCATAGACACCCAGGTAAGAGAAAAAATATTAAAGAAGAGAGCAGAAAAACAGGCCAATTATCAGGAAGGGCAGGCCTTAGTTGAGCGTGACGAGTTATCTGAAATTGAAGAAAGGCAAAAAGCTGAGAAGGAAAGAGAAAAAAACATCTTTTATAGTCAAAGCAACTATGTCCTTGCAAAGGAAAGACGTGAAGAAAAACTAGAATTGAAAAAAGCTGAACAAGAAGCACTAGCAAGGGCTTCACAAAACATTGCAAAAAAAGACCAAGAGATAGAGCGCTATTTCAATTCTAGACTTGCTAAGGCAAAAGAGTGTGGGTTGAATGTTGAACGTCTTCAATCAGTAAGCTCGGCCATGTTCAATGACGGACCCAAGCAACCTCGCAACACTTTTCTGCCTCAAGATGGTGTAACAAAAACACACTGATTACCCCCACTTTTGAACACGTCATGTAAAATCAAGACAATCAAGAATGTAGAGACCCCAGTGCCAAAAAGCAATGTGGTCTCTCTACCACCTCTGGCAGGAGTGAAACCAACAAAGTTTAGAGTCAAGGATGACAAGATGGTTCTGCCACCAATTCGCAAGAAATGAAACAATTTATCAATCTCCAAATCTCTTCTGAGATAATCATAAAATAGAAAGAACATAAATGATTTTCAATTACTTGATTAATTTATAAATAGATTATGTGTCCTCCCCAAGCCATGGTGGGTTTCCTCTGGGTGTTCCAGTTTTTCCCACACTAAAAAAAAAAAAAAAAAAAAAGGAGAAAAGAAAATTGTATTTGTAAACCTTATCTGTCTCAATCTATCTACTTGAATTGTTTCAATATAAGTGGCTGTGTGGTAGAAGATGTGTTGGGAGACCGGACAACAACACAATTTCATTTAATTCAACTTAATTTGATTTAATTCAACACAGTGCAATTAAAATAAATTCCATTCTTCTATTCTAAGTGTGAAGTGATCATGAGAAATCAAACTGTCTTGTTCATTTGTAAATGCTGAGAAGCAGCTTGAGTTTATGAAACATCCTGCAGTGAGTAAGACATCATACAGAGGGCAGCATGGTGCTTTTGTGGCGAGCACAATCGTTGCAACAACAACAATTTACTATGGACTGGAGATATGTCCAGAGCATACTGCGCCGTTTGCCAAAGGACAGCTGGGTACGAGCTGTTGTTCCACAGTCAAATGTTAAGACAAAGAGAGGTCTAACATGAGCGGCAAGGCCTGAGCATATGGTTTGAGACAAAAAAAATCTCAAAATGACTCAAATTCCCAGAAGGCTTTGCAGTGTTAATTGCTTAACAACACAAGTGTCTAAGCTTTTTCTCACAGGGTCACATGTGGAAAAATATGTGAAGGGTCGAGCCACTCAGTAGCTAAGATGTATCACCTCACCTTTGTAGAAACAAGTTTTCAAACGTAAGTAATTTGTGCTTGTTAATTGAATATACTTAAATAAAGAACTACCTACATCACATTTTGTCATTGTTGGATTTTCATTTATTTTGTTAGAAAAAACATGAGTGGTTGTCAAAACAGTAGCTTCAGGTTGCCTCATTGTCAGGACAGCGATCCATCTTCACAGACTACACAAAGGGAAGAAAAAAAGAGGACAAGGGAATGAGATTTTACGCTTGTTCAAATGATATGAAAGATATGAGGCTTTTTAACACAATTCTATGTTAATTGACTATTGACTGGATTTGACATAGCTTTACTAATACATGAATATGCTTGCTACTGTTTTTTTTTTTTTTTAACTAATCTAAAATGTGAAAATGTGTGTGTCACTTCATGGTAGCAATGAGCTGGGGCGCCGAAAAAGGGGGGTAAAGGATACGGATTATAGGGGCCCATAATTGAGGGGGGCCCAGAGAGGCCCCTAATGATGATCAAAATTAGCATCAACAAATTTCGCCGCTGTGTTGGGGGGCCCGGTAAAGATTCTTTTCATGGGGCCCAAAATCCCTAGCGGCGCCCCTGGCAATGAGCTCTGGACTAAAGGATAGCTGGCAAGTCAGGAGTAAACCTGGTGTTTGAGATGAAAAGAAGGTCACAGAGATGGCTGTCTGTCATTTTGCTTCTCAGCCTGCTTTTATTTAGGTTCAAAAAAGAAAATGTTTGCTCACATGTTTGTTGAGCCGAACAGACTCATCATTATTTTTGTATTGTGTCTCATCAGTGTCTCATCAGCTCTGGTAGAAGTCGAGCAGGGAGAGAAGCTGATGTTGATTCTTCAGAGAATAATCGCATTGGTTTCGAAAAGTTCTAATTGCAGATTCTCTTACACTTCCTCTGCATCCACCAGGAAAGGAATCAAGAACAACTTGATTTCTTTCTCAATGACAAGAAACTTTTGGAAGTGCCAAATGAGTTCTGTCATGATGAGAGCTGTGATTACAGACCCTTATTTCCCCTTGTTAGCTGAAAGATCGATCTCTGGAAAAGCATGTTTGATTTCAGACGGCGTGGGGAGATGTGCAACACTGATGTTGCGCCTCAAAGAGACTGAGCTTCAGACAGAATGCTTCCATGTTTCCCCTTTATCTCTCTCACACTCTGAGGTCCAACATCTTTTCTGATCCTGCCAGATGCAAAGAGCACAACTTTTCAGCTGAAATCACAGCATGACCTACCACCAGTCGAGGGTCTGCCTCACCTGCCCAAGTCTGGAAGAACCTTCTAGTTGCTAAGAACTGGAAATCACTCCTCTAATCCGACTACGATGTGTAAACGGAGTGACCTGCCAGTGCACGACATGCAGAAAAGGCACCTGTAGGCTTCAGACGACCTGGAATTGAGGACTGCCTTGATGCTGCATCCCTCATCTCCCAGGAGACAGAGGGAGAGAGGGGACAAGAGAGCCGATCACAGCTGTATTACTGGCACACTGCAATCACCCAGCTGTTTGTCTGTAGCCAGGGCCAGCATGGGCCCCCCCGACATCACAACACCTTTTATTGCTTCCTGTTGAGGGAGTGCAAGTTGTCATTCTTGTATTGCAGTGTACAGGAAACATAAGGCTATATTCCTATCATTTCTGCAAATAAAAAATATCAGCACAGCACTGACAGTGACACGATTGGTGCGCTGTCAGTGCTGATGTTTTTCGCTCTTTGGCGGTACGCAGGGAATGTCATGACTTTCCACATTTTTTCCACATTTTCCACATATATACAATGCATTATAAATACATTTTAAATGAATGTGTAGCTTGAGATAATTAAAATTGTGTCTTTGAAACAAATATTTGTTGCATATTCAGTTGCAGTGCAACAGTTGTAAATGTCTGATTCAGTAGATTAACAACTCAGGTAACAATAAATAACCACAATAAGGAATAAACATCTCTCCTGTGTGTTTAAAGCTAATTGAGAAGGTATAAATGGCTATATTTTAAAATTAGTCATCATGGTGGTACTCAGAGAGCTGAACAGTTTCTCAGGTGGTACGCAGTATTTAAAGTTTGAGAACCACTGCCCTATTCAGTTCAGTTCAATAATATTTTATCAATCCCCAAAGGGAAATTAATTATTGCAATTACTGTCATTATTTAGGAAAGGCAAGGCAAGGCAACTTTATTTGTATACCACATTTTGTGTACAGGACCATTCAAAGTGCTTCACATAAAACATTAGAAGCATTACAGAAGCATTAAAGAGTACATTAAAAACATGCATTTAAGTCTCTTCAAGGTGCCATCATAGGTGGTTCTAGCTGTGGGAAAACATATTTAAACATCCATCCATCCATCCATTATTTATACCCGTTTAATCCTCTGCAGGGTCACGGGATCTGCTGGAGCCTATCCCAGCTCACTATTTAAACATCAATTAAAAACTATTATTAAAAATTGTTATTCAAGAAAAATTCTTCCATCTAACCTGTGTAATATTATTTTGGGCTGGGTTTGCCATAAAAAAGGACAGTCAACTGAAAACTAGAAAGTTAATGTATGTTGTTCTCTGTAACAGAAGGTTTTATTTTCAAGATCTGCTTAGCAACATAGTTTGATCCCCAAAAGTGTTGATGATTTTTTCATTTGGACTTTTCTGAAATCAAGAGTGAAATTCTGACTCTTCACTGCCACCTCATGATAGAGTTGTGTTTTGCACCATTATAGCTTCAGATTCAGATTCAGGCAATGATCAGCTCCAGAGTGATCAAAGAATATCTAAAGTTACTTGTGAGTACTGTCACAATTAGAAAACGCCTATGTGAAGCCAAGATAACAGCAGGAAGCCACCTCAAAGTCCCATTGTTGAAAAAGCTATGTGTGGACTATTTATTCCCCCCCGGGGCTCATGGATCATTTTGAATAATATCTGAAATATCTGAATATCTGAAAAGGTCATGTTGTTATATGCTGAAGAGGAAATGCCCTTGATATGGGTGTTTCAACAAGACAACGACCCTGAACACACCAGTGACCAGCAGCATCTTGATTCCAGACCAATCAGATTCATGTTATGGAGTGGTCAGCCATGGACCATAATCAAATAGAAAACTTCTGTGGTGACATAAAAAATGCTGTCTCTCAGGAAAAACCAAGGAGTGCAGATGAATTATGGGATGTATTCCAATATTGGAAACCCGAGTTCTGTGAAAATGGTATCCACTGGGTTGCAGCATTGGTCAAGACTGGTCATTACTGCTGCATTGGGGGCTTTTGCTTGACATGTAAACTTCTGATTTTGAAGCAACTATAGGTGCTGATTTAGTGCGAGGGTCAGAAAAAAATGGGGTCGAAAATCAACAAGCTGAACTTCACAAGTAATTCCAGGCTATGTTCCTATCAATTTGCCAAGGAACAGATCAACACTGAGAGAGAGAGAGACGAGTGGTCATCTTGTCTATTTTGCCTGGAATAAATGGAGGAAGCCCCACATGAATGTGACTTCTGCTGCCCTACACGTAAATATTCCTCAGTAGTCAGGATGCCCCTATTGGCCTGAGTGCCAGAAATTGGTTGACTCCATGTAACACAAACGTGAAGCAGTTCTCAGAAACAGCAGTTATACAACTAAATATTAGTTCAGTGATTCACAGGAAAGCTAAATGTTCAAGGATTTCTCAGTTTCGAGCTTATATATTTTCTATTCTATTTTCATTTCATTCATCTCATATAGGTTATATAAAATGTGAAGACATATCCATTCGATTGACCACACAGAAAAAGTCAAGGTGATTAGTTTTGAAAGGCATTGTATGTTGATTTTTTTTGCTGCAATGGGTGGCACAGACAATAACAAGCGTAAAGGCGCCACCTGCTGGTCACTATTTATATCGTCACCTGAAAGTCTGGTGGTGCTGACACACAGTCACACGTATGTGCCATCGTGTAAATATATATATATATATATATACAGTCATGGAAAAAAATATTAGACCACCCTTGTTTTCTTCAGTTTCTTGTTCATTTTAATGCCTGGTACAACTAAAGGTACATTTGTTTGGACAAACATAACGATAACCACAAAGATTGCTCATAAGAGTTTTATTTAAGAGCTGATATCTTACCATTTTCCATGGCTTTCTTGATTATAACCTAAATCACTTAAGTTTTTACATCAATAGCTATGGCGTTGTACTGCCAAAAACACTGCTTTTATGCATTCAGTGTTTTCTTTTCTGTCTGTTTTAGTCACATGATCACGTTTAGTAGTACCAGGTATTAAAATGAACAAGAAAGTGAAGAAAAAATGGTGGTCTAATCATTTTTTCCATGACTGTGTATATATATATATATACATATATATATATATCCATCCATCCATTTTCTATACCCGTTTCATCCTTGAAGGGTCACGGGGATCTGCTGGAGCCTATCCCAGCTGTCTAAGGGCAAAAGGCAGGGGTACACCCTGGACAGGTCGCCAGTCCATCGCAGGGCCACACATACAGACACACAACCGTTCACACTCACGGCTACGGGCAATTTTAGAATTATCGATTAACCTAACATGTATGTCTTTGAACCTTCTAGCTGTGAGGCAACAGTGCTAACCACTAAGCCACCGTGCTGCCCTATATATATATATATCAGCGGCGGAGCGTCAGGGGGGACTGGGGGGGCGGTGCTCCCCCGGCCCGGGCCCTGGGAGCCTGGTGAAAGACGAAGAAACAGGCCCCTCCCTCAGTGTTGATTGCATATTGCACAACCGTGGATTCAACAATTCCTGCGCGAAATGTTTCACGCTTCGGCTGAGGTAATATATAGGTTGCCCCAGCCAGAATGAATCATGGTTGGTCAAAAAATTTAAGACTGATTTAGGTCATGTAGGTTTATTCAACACAGTGAATTAAAAGTTGTGCTGCATGGCTGGCTTCATGTTCACTCTCACAGTTAACTTTATGATGTGCAAAGTTACAAGATCTCCAAATGTATTTTGGGTAAAATCGTCGTCCAGCCGTCCATCAGCGTCATCATCAATCACTTGTCAACAGAGTCAACGCGGTGGAGGCTGGTGGATCAAAGACTAATGTAATTATGAGTGGCAGTTCATATAAACATAAAAGTGGAGCGACAAAATGCAAAGAAAAGGAAAAAAGAGCACAGGAGAAAACGAAACTTAAAAAGCTGGACACGTATTTTGTTCGTCCCAGTCCTGAAGCTGAACCTGACGTTGTTGTTCAGCGCGGTCAGGGAGCCAGATTTACAGGTACAATTTCTCACAATCACTGACACTGAAAACAATATGTGAGTTAGTTGTAAACTGCTAATGTGGTTGTTATCAGAGAAGCTCGGCCGCCTAACGTTATTATTAGGGGCCAGGTAGCCTAACGTTATTATTAGGGACCAGGTAACCTAACGTTATTGTTAGGGGCCAGATAGCCTAATGTTTTTGTTCTCATGGTTTGTTAGACTTCATGTCCGTTTTGTCGGGTTACGTCAGCAAGCACAAGATGATGAGCTCGTCGTGTACCCTTTCAATAGTGGTGAGTAGTTCTGCTATTTTATATTGAATCTATGTTTGTACGTGAACGTGTGGGCCGCTGTGCCAATTTTACAAAACGTTCCCACTATTGATACAGTAACTGTGCTCTTCTTAGTTGAAGTTGCTCGTTAAAGTGGGTGTCAGAATGATGATGTAGCTACCCGTGGTGCTGAACTGCTTTGACTTTGTGTTGTTATATTATTAGGGGCCAGGTAGCCTAATGTTTTTGTTGTTCTCTTGGTTTGTTAGACTTCATGACGGTTTGATTAATTTCAAAATGACAAAATGACTTCGTGGTGTTGATCTCTTCCTCAAATGCTTTAAGCTATGTGTCAAAAATGTAGTAATGCTTGTAAGTCCCGCTGTTGCGGGCATACGTATGTTGTAAAATTATGTAATCACAACCTTAATTTGGGTTTAAAGGGCCCGGTCATATGCCCCGACCCCGGCCCGGCAGTGACATGTTCCGCTACTGGATGGGATAGCCTCCTGGAGATCCCTGTGACCCTGCATGGGATTGAGCAGGTATAGATAATGGATGGATGGATCATCTCACTTTTTTTATTGCAGACAATATGAATCCACAATATTTTGTGTTTTGTTTAAGCGACTTAATTTCATATGTTAATTTGCATGAACTGCAGCACTTCAGGCCTGCAGCACATTTTGAAAGAAAGTTGGGAAGGGCTAATTTAGGGCTATTAATGAAGTAAAAGCAATAATTACACTATTTTAAACAGTTCATTGTCATAATAAGTGGGTAAAAAAGCAGTATCCATTAAAGGTTGAGTCTTTGAGGGGCAAAGATGGGTAGAGGATCTATATTTTATCAATTAATGCATCAGACAATGAATTACTTATTAATTCACTTATTTAAAACCAATGTTTTCAAAGAAAGATTGGAAGGGATTTACACGTTTCTCCCTCTACTAAATGATTCAAGGGAGAATCTGTAGAAATATTAGCACATCAACTCTGATCTCTGATATCTCAACCTGCAATGCATCAATAGCTTACAGAGCCAGAAGGGCAAAGGGACTTTTTCCTTGGAAAACCTTTTTTTCAAATGCTATGGTATGAAGCTACAGTCACAAACAGCACTTACTTTTATAAAAACCTGATTTACAAAACTTAAAAAAATCAATACATTAAAAAAAGAAATCTCATGACATGTTAGAGCCGTATGAACCAACCCGGACTCTGAGAACCTCAGGTAGTGGTCTCCTGCTGGTGCCCAGAGTCAGGACTAAACAAGGTGAAGCTGCATTTCAGTCTTATGCTCCTAAAATCTGGGACAGTCTTCCAGAAGATGTGAGACAGACCTCAACTCTGACAATGTTTAAATCCAGGCTGAAAACAGTTCTGTTTAGATGTGTATATGACAACTGAAAGGATTTTATCTGCATCTTCATCTTTAATTTATTTTTAATTTAATTCATCAATGAATATTTTTACACTTTTATGATTTATGGAATGATTCTATTTACCTTCTTGTGATTTTATGCATCTGTAAAGCACTTTGAATCACCTTGTGTACATCTTGCGCTTTAAAAAATAAACTTCCCTTGCCCCTCCCTGCCACTGTATCTTTGGATTTTCAGTTCTGGTATCCAGCTCTGGCTGTCATGGTTTGCAGTAGACATAAGGAGGACCAAGAGCAGGAGTTCCAAAAAGCAAAAGGTTTATAAAACAAAAACACAAAAATCCAAAATCCAAAATCCAAAATATAAACTTAACTTAGTCCAGGGGGATGACCAGAGGGAAACAAGCAAGACTGCAACACACATAACACAACTAATGGACCCACAGAGAACAGGGGAAAATGACAAGAATCAAGACAGGGAATCAAGGTAACAAGAGGAAGGAAGCAAAGCAGAAAACAACAGAGACAAGACAGACCTTTCAAAGTAAAACAGGAACCACTAAAGACAGGGATAGATGCCAACTTGACAGACACAGACACACACAGGGCTGCCATGGTCGACCCAGGCCATGACACTGGCAGCACTTTATGTTAAACTTTTGTTACTCCTGTTCTGCTGTACTTGTGTCCAAATTCTAAAACTTGACAGTTTCCAGAAAAGTGAGCAACACTTTAAGGGGAAATTAAAAAAAATGTGCTTTTCTGTGGCTGAGAATGTATATTTGGGTGTTTGAGGTAACTTCCAGTTCCAAATATTTAATCTAACTTCAGCCATTTGAGGCTTCCAAAGTCTGACAATGAGCCATTCAGACTCGTTACATCACATACCCAGCTCAGAGTAGAATAATCCAGCTTCACATCACACTGCATTTGCTCTACTTTGGAAGTGGATAGGCGAAAACTGTTATGTTAATTTCAAACGGGGGACACCCAACAGAAGAGGTGAGAGGAACTGAGTGACCGAGGAAGCTGCTATGAAAAGAGCTGTGAAGACATAGTTGAAAAGGAAGCCGCTCCTTTTGAGGTATTTTGACCTAATTAAAAAAAAACATGTCATCAACATTTTGTTGAAACTTCAAAACATTGTCAACTGTTGGAGAAAAAGACAAAATCTATCAAAACATGATGTTGCAGTTTCTGTGGATGTCATTCACATAATTATCTTCAGGTTTTACTGGTAAACAACCACTCTATCATATTTGCATTGATATTTTAAGCTTCTTTTTACAGTAAGCAATCTGAGGCTTCTGCTTTCCAAGAAAAGGGTGAATCGATTTAAGACTTTGGATGGAGCAATTAAGAGGTAGTAAATTAATTGATTTTCCGATTGATTTTTCCATTGATTGAGAGGTCCCTATAGTAGATTAGGTGGCAAGTTAATGGGATCTTAATTTGAGAATTGATTGCTTTGTGTATGGTACATACAACATACAACGATTCGATTTGCATTTCTAGCATATGTCAGCCAAAGTGCAGCATGAGCCTTGTTTGCGTCTGTCCTCCTTACAGACATGTAATCTCTACAGACTGCAGTGCTGATTCTCTTTGATGTAACAGTTCACCCTATGAGATGTCATTGACTCTTTTAGTCTTGGATTGTTAAACACTATACAGTAAAGGCACAATTGTGTGCATCCATTCATGCATATGTTGTGTCTATTTTGCAAATTTTCCTCACAGGATCTTTTCTGGAATCTTATATGTATATACAATGTTTACAAAGTGCATATTAAATGAAGGGCAACAGTTATCATTTGCTTTATAACACTGAAAATCAGACAAGAGTGAAATGATTTCAGAAATCTGAGGCTAATACAAATTTGAGTAGATGAACTGTGACTTTTATTCATATAAATAGCATCATTGGTGTGGCAGCGCTTATTACTTGGCCTTAGTGCAAATTTCCAAAATCCCCTATTCCTCTGGTAGAAAATTATTCACCATGATCTTACATGCAGATGCAGTACAAGTACAGGACTTTTTTATTTATTTTTATCAGGGATGTGTTAATAAATCATTAGTTAATATTTAACTTTAAAAATGTTGGTATATGTTAATGAAAGATACTAAATGGGCAAAGATCAAAATATTTTTTAAAAGTCCTTGAAGGATGATTACATGAGTGGCTGAGTGACTGCTGCAGTACTAATTAGCTATCAAATGAAATTCATTTATGTAACAAAAGACATTGTGTTCATCTCATCAAGTATTTGTAACTAGTTTGTTTATTTAAGGTTATTAGTTGTTTTAAAAAGTCATCACAAGATATTTTAGAGGCTTCTAACACATTCTGTGCATGCTCAACTTTCAGTTCCTCCTTCACATTACCCAGCCAGAAACTGCTAAAGATTCACACCCAAGTGGCATTCCTGCTTCTTTTTGATGTCCTCTCTATGAATTGAATGTAGCTCAGTATTGCCATGCCTGACAATGTATTCCCAAAGTAACCCCTTGGTTATATGAGCTATCAGCGAATAGTAGTTCTTGATACAGTGCTGTAGATCAGTGTGGAGGGATCAGGGATCACCGTCAGGGATCATGGGTGGTCAGCTTAAGTTTACCCTATCCTTTGCAAACTACTACAAAATTCCTGCAGACTCCTTCTTGAATCATTCAACAGAAGGAGAAATGTGTTGATTCCCTCCGATATTCTTTGATAACCTTTGTTTTTAAACATTTCAGTGATTTTCTCACACATTTGTTGACAAGTTTGACAAAGTGTCAACAAATTGTCCTCTGTCTTTGCTCCTCAGAAACTTCCATGGATGCTGTTTTTGTACCAAATTATCATTACAATCACTTGTTAATAGCACCTATACTTGAAATACCATTATTACTGTTTTTAAAACTAACAAGAAAAAACATTCACCATCTTGGCCTCACAACCACAAAGAAAATACAAGAATGTTTTGTTTTTTTTTACTATTTTTTTTAATATTGTCTCAAATTTTTTCTTTTGATTTTGCCGTCAAAACAGAGTGACAACCTAATCTCCTTTTATTTAGAAACTAAAATATAACAAATATTCAATAGCTGATTATTTACAGTAAAATGTATAGAAAGGTCAGCTCTTCTGTGTCTTAAGTGAAAGTATTTTTTTTCCTTCTTTCACACACACAAAAGTCCTTTTAGACATTAGATATATAACATTAATGGCTTCATCATTCTGGTTAAAGTGATGGCATTTCATTTCATTTCACATGGGTTCCTCTGATTTATGGGGTTCAATGAATGAAAAAAATATGTTTAAGTGCTCACTGTTTATGTCCACTGGTCGTTTGTTAAGACGTTTCCCCGTGTTTATTTAACTTTCAACAATACTCTGGTTGTGTCATAGCTCAAAAAGTTATGGATGGATTTTGATGAAATTTTCAGGAGTTGTCAGAAATGTGTAAAGGAAGAACTGATTTCATTTTGGGTTTGGCTGTTGATGTTTCTCAAAAGTTTCACACATTAGTAAAACAAGACAAACTCCTATCCTGATGACACTGATTTTATGGTCTAACAACATCTCCAGTGATGCTAGCGTCGTTTTCTGTCTGTGCAAAAAAAAAATTAACTAAAACAAAAGAATAACTTCCTTTGTGTAGCTTCTTTAATACAATTTTATTTTTGACTCTGGGTCTAAGTTCTGCCCCCAAGTGAAGATCTTACATGAACTGCCAGATCTACGATAATTATCGTATTTGTACCATAATTTTGACATCTGTACAATATATAATTGAAAAATATTCCCAAATGTGCAATAATTTCAAAATGTCTCTCAGAGAGTGACTGATAAAATGCTTCTTCACAACTGTGATTCACTACTAGTGTCAGGTTTGTGAGGCGAAATGAAGGAGCCAAACGCAGGAATTCTTGGTCAAACTGTGAGTGTATTCCAGGCCATAGGGGATAGGGAGTATGGGGAGAGTGTGGGGCATTATGCTCTTGTGCAAGAGAAAGACACCGGCAGCCCGTGGGGTTGCCCCAGACCGTGAGCGCCTGATTCGCCTTTTCCTCTGCGTACTCTCAGCTGCCTCTTAGCGGATCGGGAGAGTGTGCGTCCACCACCTCGGAAACAAGAGCGGGAGAGCGTGTGTCGACAGAGAGGGGAGACGGGATCTGGTGATAAGGCCACCAGCCTCCCCCTTAACCTATCAAGGTCATCGTACACAGATACAATGTGGGGCAGGTGAAAGAGCTGGGGTCAAATGCCTCAGGAGGAGGTCATAAACCAAGATCCACCGACTCCCCGTCAGTCGGCCCCTGCAGGGATGACATGAATCAATGGTAGATGTCCTTTAAGATCTGGACCTCCTCCTGAAGGGGTTCAAGACCCTCCCAGGCCACTGCGGAGACAAGTTCGGGAGCCAAAGGTGGGACGTCCTCAGTATGACTCAGTAAGACTTAGTATGGGCTGATCCCATGTTGGAGGCAAATTGAGGAGACAGACTTCCACTTCTTATATTGAAAAATTAATCCTTGGACTTTGACATATAACATGAACAGGAGGTCTGGATGTGAATATCAACACATGGGAGTGAGTGTGGCTCCTTCAAAATTACAGGAAAATACTGAGCATAATTGAATGTCCACATGTACCACTATACTTATAATAATATTACAGACAGACCTCTATATCGGCTTAGTCAACAGGATACATATATAAGGGTCCACTCTGCTCATTGAACTAATACAAACAGAAAACACAACCAAAACATTATATATATATATATACATATATACACTGCTCAAAAAAATTAAAGGAACACTTTGAAAACACATCAGATCTGATACTGATAGACTGGGTAATGTGTTAGGAACAGAAGGATGCCACATCATTTGATGGAAATGAAAATTATCAACCTACAGAGGGCTGAATTCAAAGACACTCCAAAAATTACAGTGAAAAAATGATGCGGCAGGCTAGTCCATTTTGCTGAAATTTCATTGCAGCAACTCAAAATGGTATTCAGTAATTTGTTTGGCCCCCACGTGCGTGTATGCATGCCTGACAATGTTGGGTCATGTCCTAATGAGACGACGGATGGCGTCTTGGGGTATCTCCTCCCAGATCTGGACCAGGGCATCACTGAGCTCCTGGACAGTCTGGGGTGCAGCCTGGCGGCGTCGGATGGATCGAAACATAATGTCCCAGAGGTGTTCTATTGGATTTAGGTCAGGCGAGCGTGGGGGCCAATCAATGGTATCAATTCCTTCATCCTCCAGGAACTGCCTGCATACTCTCGCCACATGAGGCCGGGCATTGTCGTACACCAGGAGGAACCCAGGACCCACTGCACCAGCATAGGGTCTGACAATGGGTGCAAGGATTTAATCCCGATAACTAATGGCAGTCTGGGTGCCGTTGTCTAGCCTGTATAGGTCTGTGCGTCCCTCCATGGATATGCCTCCCCAGACCATCACTGACCCACCACCAAACCGGTCATGCTGAACGATGTTACAGGCAGCAGAACGTTCTCCACGACTTCTCCAGACCCTTTCACATCTGTCACATGTGCTCAGGGTGAACCTGCTCTCATTTGTGAAAAGCACAGGGTGCCAGTGGCGGACTTGCCAAAGTGTTCTGTGGAAAATGCCAATCGAGCTCCACGATGCCGGGCAGTGAGCACAGGGCCACTAGAGGACGTCGGGCCCTCAGGCCACCCTCATGAAGTCTGTTTCTAATTGTTTGGTCAAAGACATTCACACCAGTGGCCTGCTGGAGGTCATTTTGTAGGGCTCTGGCAGTGCTCCTCCTGCTCCTCCTTGCAGAAGATGGCCATCTTACTCATACAGGATGAGCTGGTCCCAAAATGACAGCGAGAAACTAAGACACAATCAATTTTAACAAACTGTCTGTATAACAACGAAACCTTGACATAATTCTCCTGACGACTACATGCCCCGAACTCATACGCCTGAATATCTGAGTGACGATATTCACATTCCAGGGAAATGTCAAAACGTTCTGAAATCTCACATATTCAAAAACAAAAAGGTTTCGCTGACCTAAGGTGCCACTTTTCTATAACAAGTACATTTGCTCACAACAAAGGTTATACTACAGACCTTCTTACAAGTTATGACTTAAGGCGTCTGTTCTCTGACTTGATCATTGCCACAGAACCTTCTGTGACATTTGTCAAAGATGACTGGCACTTCTGGTGGAGCTATAGGCCAGGAAGGTACAACCAAAAGAAGTGATCGGCAAAGTCCTGGGAATGCCTCCACCTTGGGCAGGTTTGGCATCACAGAGTTCGGATCACTGACATCAGAAGGGATGTAGCCCAGAGGTTTGGAGTTAGGGATGCCCTTCACTTCCATTAGGATAGTGTGGAGGACTTCTTCTTGCAGGGGTTGAGCTCCACCTGTAGTGTAGAAGACTGTCTCGACTGATCAGATCGCCTGATCTAGGGCTGGGCGATATATCGATATAAAAATTATATCGATATATTTTAAAATGTGATATGGAATTAGACTATATCGTATATATCGATATAGTTTAAATTTACGCTGTGATGCTTGCTCTGCAGACCCGGAGCTATCTGGACTGCTCCGTGCGCCCCCGTTCCTCCTCTTTCGTGTACAGAAGGAGGAGGGGCAGGAAGAGACACTCCGGTACTCTTCAACAAGCATCGAGGAAGTGACAACGGCTGCAGAGCGCATGAAGGAGGAATTGGTTAGTAAAAGAAAAAGCAGGGGCTCAGTAATTTGGAGATGGTTCGGTTTTAAAGTATCAAATGAGCAACAAAATCACATTATATGTAGGAAGTGCGATAAACAAGTTCCAGCTAGGCGTGGAAGCACTACAGATCTTTTTTACCACCTAAAACAGTGGCACTAACTGCAGTACGAAGAGTGTGTGAAGCTGCGTGCTGCAGAAGCCCCAGCCCAGGACTAAAAAACAATTTTAATAAAGTTATTCTTTGTTATAAGTTGATGTATATTTCTTTCTTTTTTGTATTCCCTTAACGTTAATAAGGATATAGTGTTATGCAGAGGTGAATTTATAACAATTTTATAGACAAATTATACTATTTATAATCATGGTGGGGGGTGGGGTGGGGGGGACAAGACAGCACATTGATGGACTCAGACTGCAGATGATCTCTTTGACTGTTTTGTCAGTTACAGGTGTGAAATGTGTCAGCTCTAGGCGTCTAGTTGGCAGAAGAGTAATTGTTTGTGTCAACCATGTGTTTAGTTGAAGCAGCCAGCTGAATTTGGCTGGCTGCTTCAACAGTAGTGGGAGAGGGCCACTAATGAATGTTGCTATTGCTGCTTTATCAAGACTCTCAAACAGTTTGTTAAAGTCTATTTTCAAGATTTCAGATTGTCTCTTTCTTGTATCCACTGCACACACATGAACAATCAGCTGTTTCACCCCCTGGTGTTTCTCCAGGACCTCAGGTAGTAGCCTTGTGATGTCAGAGACAGTAGCACTTGGATAACTGCAAGTAACTCCTCTGTTCATATTTATGTTAGATATCGCTCCGTCTCCTAGCACAAGGGTATCTCTGACCTTGACATGTGACACAGATATTCTGTTAATCTACTGCTTTGTACTCGGTCTCTGTTTGTTAAAGTCACATTTGGCTCTGACAGTAGTAAAAATCTGTTTGTTAACTTTATTCCTGGTGATGTTACATGTCCTCCTTTGATACCAACATTCTGACTTTGCTTTAGCTTTGCACCAAGTCCATTATAAATGTCTTTACAGAGTTGTAAAAGACATGGTATCATTTAGCTTCAAGTTGTCAGTAATAGTTTTTTCATCCTCTCCTTTGGAAGTAAATGTGGACTTCTTACCACTGGATTCCATTGGGAGCGTATCATAAAGTCCTTTTTCAGTTTCTAAGGCAAAAATCCTTTCTTGAAGCGCTCTGATTTCTTGTTGATATATCCAACAGCTTTCACGGGGAGACTTTGTTTGGATCACTCCTTCGGGCATCTTGAGAGGTTTGTCGTCGCTGGTTTGTCAGATGAGTTGTAAAAAGCACAAAAATGATTCAGGAAGTCTTGGTACACTTAAAAGGAGAAGAATAAAATTACATCCAAGACTTGTGGAAAAAGGTTGAAATGATAGAAAAAGTTGAGTGATTCAAAAGTGCATAAAGCAGGAAGCAGCAGGAGCAAGCAGCAGACACATCTGCACTCTTCAGAGGCTGGAGCAAATGTCGCTCATGGATTACCAAGGACATCACTAATCTCAATCATATCTGTGAAAATAGTTCTATGGTCACATTTGCTCATCTTGTGCAGAAATACAACATTGTAAAAAAATCAAATTTTAGAATATCTACAGGTTAAAACTACTCTACAGGCTAAAATGAATAAGAAATCCTAACCTCAGTCTTCCACCATTGATCCTAGAATTTACTAGAATCTCTACTCATCATAAAATCTTTCAAATTTGTAAAAATATATTTTATTCAGCTGCTAATGCAAATTTACAACTCATACAATATATAATTATCCACAGAGTGCACTTTACCAGGGGAAAAAATGTTTAAAATGGGCTTTAGAGACACAAATATCTGCTCACATTGTACACAGAATGCAGTTGACACCTCTTTGCATGTCATGTGTGAATGTACACCAGTAAAAACATTCTGGCTCAATATTATCAAAACTCTCTCCCAACATCTGGACTGTAACATCCCAGTATCACGTTCTCTCTGTTTACTGGGAGACTCCTCCATGACCAGCCTGCATAATAACTCCAAGAAAACTCTTTATCACCTTAATCATTGCCAAAAAAAAAAAAAAAAACACAATCCTTGTAAATTGGAAAATAAAAAACTTGATTAATATTACTTTCTGGAAAAATGTGTTAATTGACTTAATTGCAATAGAAAAACTGTCAGCCACAATAAAAAGTCAAAATGACAGTTTTGATAGGAGATCTGTGGTGAGAGTAGATTTAAGAAGTCTTTGTTGAAGTTGTGTGTTTGTTTTGTTTTGTCAAGGAATTACACAAAGTGCAGTCACAGATCATTTTGGGATGATTTATGTTATAGATGTAAAGATCTACTCATTCTGTCCCAAATTTCATGTTTTTCGGAGAAAAAAAAATTTTTTTTCACCTTGACAAGGTAGAAAAAAAAAATCCATAAAAAAAAGTATAATGCATTTTTATAGTTGTTATAACTTTGTGCTTCATAATTTTTCTTCAGTACCTTAATAGTTGCCTATATTGAATGAAGGTCTGTGGTTGTGCCTGTGTGCCACACAAATGCCACACATATGAAAAGCTTTGTATGGTATGTGCTCCGTTGGTGTGCTCAGAAAAGCGAGGAAAATATATGTTTGACAGTTGAGTAATGTGTAGGTTTAAAAGTAAATTAAAATAACTTTGGTTAACTTCACTTCACGCATTTACTTTTAACCTGTGAATTCATTTGATTCCGCCTAAATCAGGATGGCTATTTTGACAGAAATATCTCTTTAAAGAAGTCTCGTTCTCTACAAGGGAACAGTCCATTTTTTTTCTCAAAAAAGGGGAACCTTGCACTTCTTGTGTAGGTTTAATGACAAAAATAAGACGAAAAATATATTGCTAGAGACAACAGCGCATTACTTCCACATTTCTCGAAAAATATCTATGGATTATAGTACTCAAAACCAACTTGAAATTCTTTAATTTCTCATGAAAAACGTTTTTCACCCCTTTGGGGCTCTTCTATTTATAGCATCAGCTGTTGCAATACAAAGATTAGCTCCTCAACGTATTGTTTCTCATATGTGGGCAGCACACTCCCTTCTGTGAGTAAAGGGCGGTGGTGGTTTGAAGCCGAGGAAGGCAGCGATGAGCAGAAATATGTCGGGGTAAGGACGTGTCTTTGGGATTTACAGCAGAGGAGCTCGTGTAGGTGAGTAGCTTTGCGCTTAGACAGAACTCGTGAATGCTCGTGCCTTTATTCACGCGCAGTGCAGTCAAAACCGTCGTTATCGTAAAAACCCCCAAACGCCTCTCAGTATCAACAACTTACCAAAGCAAAGCTAGCCATCCACATATTATTTCGACTAATGACAGCGCTCTGAACAGTCAGGGGAGACTTCGTAGTTTTAATTGAACATACGAAAGACTGGATACAGTTTGCGGAATTGCCCTTTCTGCTGTTTAATTTAAAGAGAAATGTGAAGCGACCCAAATCCGTTACTCAGGAGCGGCTACTGTCGGTTTTCAAAACGACTACTCACTCACAAACACAGACGGAGGGGCCTTGGCTCTGCTAGGCAGAAATTTTTACCCTGGGTGCGAAGAAAAACACGGCGGTTGGCTTTTAATGTCCGCTAGAAACGATAACGAAAACCCTCCACTGTACACGTATTTGACGAGAACCGTTAATTTGGCTTGTTGTGTACACACGGTGGCTCTGAAGCAGGAATGGTTAGCAGAGACTGGACCCAGAACAGAGAGATTCTTCGTGGATCAAATCATTCTATGAGATCATTCAGAAGCACCAGTCAGTCCACAGAAAGAGGGAACCACTCACCAGCAAAACACACGTTAATCACTATTAATAGTCAAATGAAATCATCACATCACTTGGCTGTCTGGAGACAGAACCTCCTTATTCTCCCATCATAGTTACAGAAATGTCAATCAGGGTCTGATGAAAGTGATGTAAATCATGATCATATTAGGATGGACTGGTATTATCTTTTACTGGTTGTTATTCTGTAATTCATGTGAGCTGCAGATACTTAAACAATTTGTGATTATAAATTGGCCTAAATTGTAGAAAATATTTTGTTTTTTCAATCATAAGGTTTCAGATTTATTAACTAGCCCAAATAAATCAGACTTTGGTGAATGTGTGTAAATATTTGCAGCCTCACCAGTGGTACTTTAGTTCACCTTAAAGCTCCCATATTTTGCCTTTTATAACTTTAAACCTGTAGCATCAAATACTGACTGTGTATGTTGTCTAGTCACATTTTAAGTGGTACATGACTGACAGAAAATCTAGAGTTCAATGATTAGATTCTAAGCACAGAATAACCGCTGTATCTGGACCCCACATGGTCTCTGCCCTGCTCCACAACTTACCTAAAGACAGCCAACCCCGTGAAGAAAGTGAGACGACATCAATATGTCACAAAGGAAAATGTTTTAATTTATAATATTTTTTTAAACAACTTTCTGCATATATATTAAAGGTTAATGCCATAATATGACAACATTTTCATACATACAAGTCATACATATATGTATTTGTGTGTGTATACACATCTCTTTACAGCAAATGTTCTCCATTTTCGGTCATGTTTTTTTTGCACATTTGTTGCTTGTGCATCTTTTAACATAATGAAAAGTAAGTAAAAGTGGTCTGTGAATCATAGAGAAGACATGGCAGTCGCTCACTCTACGAGCAGGTAAATTGTCTATAACTCAGACATGTCCTGCAACATTCATTGCTGAGGTTCTGGAGGCTGATCCACATCACTTTCCTGGATCAGATCAAAACCTATGGCTCTAAGAGTTTGACATCGATACAGCAGTCCCACAAATTTGTGTATGTGACGGAGGCAAGCTGGGGAAGAAAGAACAAAAAACTGTGGATCTGGCAGTCCTGTCATGTTCTACATTTGAATAGTTCAGAAAAATGACCAATAAGAGCAGAATGGGGATGTTGGGGTTTGGACTGGAGGTTCAGGAAGTCAATCAAAGGGGCACAGTAAAAATTGAGAAAAGTTTCACAATCGGAAAAAAAGAATTTATTTTTGAGTCACAATCTGTATTATTCTCATTACTGTTGTACTCTGTCTCGGTAGATAGACTAAAAAATAGCATAAGATGGGATGTTTAAAATGCTTTCCCGTTTTCCAGTATTTCATACTTTTCAGAAAACCTGCTGTACGTAATATCAACACAGCAATTTGTGACTGAGTATTAGTCACATGATGTACAATATCAAGTGAAACAAAGAAAAGCTAATACACAATATCCCTGTATAACCCTGAGCACTTCTCATTTTTCATTAATAAATCAATATGCGGTATCTCACTGTAGCAACAGACTTGACTTTGCTTAAGCAGCTCTTGGAAAAACTGAGTTTACATGAATTATGTCCTAAACATCGAGTTTGTCTTTTAATTGTCACATTCACTCTATGTATGTTCTCAAGGACATAAGAAAATAACAGCAGATAAACAAATAAAATGTGGAGTTGTTGTCAAAGAAGAATCCAGCATTGGTGGTGCAGTGCATTTGCTGCAACTTTAAGTGGACCCAGTTGTGTGTCCTGAAACAGAACTATTAGCAAGTATTGTAATAAACACATGGTGTATTACTTTAGCTTGATTTGATAGTTTCAACCAATAAATGGTGAGAAGATTTATGTGAGCCAGTGGAATAAAGTAGTCTTCTGGAGTTATTTTGAGAAAATGTGATCTCCACCTTTGTCACAATCATAGACAAACACAATGGACCTCCATTCATAAAATGTGACCTGATCAAATTTGTGCATTAATTATGAGCAAAGAAAAATTTACAAATGTTGCTGATTTACAACTATGCTGACAGACACTAATGCAGAAACTCTCGCCATTGTAAAACCTACCAGTGGTGTCATGAAAGCAAGGTGGTTGTGCTTGGATGCAGATGGCGGCACCCTGTTCCGGTAACCCAACAAGGTGTGCAAAATAATATTTGCATATTCGTGAAATGAGGCCTTCTTGTGCCAGATGTTTCTAATACACCTGAGTGCTTGGTTGTAGAATCAGTACATGACACTCCCAATGAAGCTACTATATCACTAGAGATCGATCGATTATCGGTCGGGCCGATTATCGGCGGCCGATATTTGGAAATTTGACGTATATCGGCATCTGCCTTCTTTTAATCTGACCGGCCGATATGAAGAAATCAATTTAAAACTGGGTTATTTCAGCTCAGATGCAGCCGCGCCTCTCTCTCCTTCTTGCTGTCTCCTGCACTATTCACCCCGTCCTCTGATTGGTTAAGGGGGAGAAGCAGAGTCTCCGAAGAAGAAGCTGTCACACACACACGGGAGAGTGAGAGGAAAAGTTTTCTTATGTGAGAAGCTCCTGACAGAAAACGCGTGTCAAAGGTAAATGCAGAAAGCTCTTCCGAAATTGTAATAAACATCTCAGAACTCTGCATCTCACAACTACTACTAACGTTACAGTGAGCAGCAGAATAATGTAAGAGCAGAGTAAACCTTAGCGGCAGCTCTGCTAACTCGTATTACGTCCCAACATGTCTGTGAATTATTTAAAAGAAGACTGCTGATAATATCGACATTGAAACAGTCCATGATTAAAAAAAAAAAACGTGTGTGTGATTAAGAGAGAGTGCATAAAAAACTCAGTTTACTTGTTTTAGGGAGCGCTAAGGTGGAGACTGCTTAGCTTTTACCATAAAATTAGTTGGTCGATCTGGCTCTAAACGCTCTGCAGACTGTGTATTAGCAATGGGGAAAATGCACCGTACTTTCCGGACGGTAAACTGTTACTTTTTCTCATGCTTCAAACCCTACAGCTTATACAAGGATGTGGCTAATGTATAGATTTCTACGGGCCAGCTTCATACCGTTAATACGTTTATCCTCGTCGGAATGAAATTACCGAACCGGTCACAGTGGACCAATGAAACTGTTCGAATTAAATCAAACGCACTCACACTAAATTCTTCAGATCAGTCATTTTGTGCTTCATGCACACACCCTCATCATGGAAAACACACAAAGGAATGCATATGATTTAGCTTTTAAGTTAAAGGCAACCAATCTGTCGTCAAAGAAGTAAACAGAGATACTGCATGTATTTATTTTGAGATCCGAATATTCGGATCGTGATATTCAGGTGGGCTTAATAGGAAATCACGGTATGTAATGTGGAGAATAGTACGTAGTTAAAGACACGTGATAAACTCTACAACTCACGACTACTAACGTTGTTATGAGCTTTCTGGTCCTATGATCTGAAAATGAACGGGAAGATGAGACAGTAAAATTCAGAAAAGGCTGTTTGTGTCCTGTCAGGAGTTTAATTGCACTCATAGCAACTATTATACTTTTTTATGTAGCCTTTGTTATATTAGTCATTAATAATGTAGCAACACAGTTTTGAATGACAGGGTCCTTGTTGAAACAGATGTTTCTGAGTCTAGGAAATTCAGGCACTTCTGGAGCTATTGTTTTCTATTTGTGTGATTCAATAAACATGCTTTAGGCATTTCAAGGAAGTTCAGTGTTTGCATTATTAAATTTTTTTACGCCAATTTTTACACTTTTACTGCAAATGAATATCGGCTCCAAATATCAGTTATCGGCCTCCTCTAACAACTAATAATCGGTATTGGTATCGGTCCTGAAAAACCCATATCGGTCAATCTCTATATATCACACCAGCAAAATGTATCCCCTGCTGCCACAATGCATATCAGTAGAACACATACTATAATATTAGTAAAATTCTATCTTTAGATTCCCGTTGAGGCATTCCACAATCTTTTTCAGTGTGATTTCCAAGGTTGCTCTGAGACCATGCAGTTGTCTGCAGGAGTTTTTCTGATGTTAGGAGATTTTCCTTTTTTTTTTTTTCATCTAGTGCCCTATTTTCACTTCACCTCTTGAATGCTTTGTTGGACAGAAGAGATAGCATTAACTGTCTTTATTAGTCAACTCTTTCCAGACCTGCACTTTAGTCCTTGTCATGGCTGTAGCCTACCATTCGAGTGAAAAAAAAACATTTTTTCTTTGCTGAACTTAAGTTTCAGCTACCTCTATCACTGTGTCTGTATTTATTTTAAACATAGCTTTTTTAAAATTATTATTATTTTTTTTTACGTGCACCATATCCAGAGGTTGACATGCAGCTTGAGGATGCACTTTTATACCTTCTTATATAGTGGTTCCTTGGTGGGGATAATGAGCTGCAAAAGCATTCGTGATTCTGTAGTTATTCCAGTAGAAACGGTCTAGATCACCACTTGTCTCGCAGTCAGTGTTGATCTGTTCCTTGCCGAATTGACAGGAGCATAGCCTGGAATTTCTCGTGAGGTTCAGTATGTCAATATTCTTCCTGATTTTTGTCCCTACCCTTGTGCTAAATCAGCACCTTCCGAAATAGTGTGATATTAGTTGCTTCAGAACTGGAAGTTTATGAATCGAGCTGGTGCTGCCACCCAGTGGATACCATTTTCACAGTATTCGGGTTTCCCCTATTGATGACGTGTTTGCATTTTCTTGTTTCTTTCCTGAAAACACCCATTGGACATTCACACTGTTTGAGGAACAAATAAATGAACTAGGGTTGTCCCGATCCGATCTCGTGATCGGAGATCGGGCTGATCACGTGGTTTCAGAGTTGATCGAAATTGGATGTTGCATCCCGATCTCGGATCGGATATATATTTCATTCTCACTATTTTGATCACCGGTATATATTCAAAGCTTATTATCACAGATAATACCCTAGTAGAAATCTCTCACCTGCATATAATGCATGAACAGATCACGACATTTTATTGTGAGAGCTTTCTCTATAAAATAGTGGTGAGACGGCATGTCAAAAAGGGGTTCCAGGAAACCCACTAACATAATAAGCTCTGCCAGCGCTTCAAAAGAGGGTTAAGGACAAACTTCTTGTCTTGTTATCAGACACGCCCTTCATTTCGTTCACCACAGATGTCTGGAGTTGGTCTATGGCTCCAATGTCCCTCTTAAGCCTCACCGCTCAGTGGGTCGACTCTAGTTTTGTTTTACGCCGTGCGACCCTGCATGTCCCGGAATTTCGCCGATCCCACACAGCAGAGCGCATCAAACAGACTATGGAGAAAATCCGAAACAACTGGGGTATCAACAAGCAACGGGTCCACGTAATTTTACGTGACAACGCTGCTAATATGAAGAAAGCTCTGAGTAAGATGGGGGTGCGGAGTGTGGGCTGTGTTGCGCATTCTTGCCAACTTTGCGTACATAAAGGCTTGCTTTCTCAACACAACATGATAGACACTGTGGCTACCGCGAGGAAAATCCAGTAACATTTTTTTACTAGTTAATACGTGTACTATATTTGATCGATCAAGCTACTTCACAGAAGTTCTCTGTTATACTCGTGCACTATTTGTTATTACTAAATTGTTGAAGCTACATCAAAGAGAAGTGCACTGTTAAAGTGTTAAAAAATAAAATAAAAAGGGGAGACAACATGGATCTGTTTATTCTGTATTTGTTCATTTTTTTTAATGTATTAGAAAGTATCGGATCGGGACTCAGTATCGGCAGACACTCAAAATCAAATGACTCGGAAACGGATCGGGCCCAAAAAATCCTGATCGGGACATCCCTAGTTTTAATTGCCTTAAACTGCTAGCCAAGTTTACCTGCTGCTATTTAAATGGAAGTGCTATGTTCTTTAGTACTGAGACTGTTGAACAGTCACTGTTCTATAACTAAATGTGTTTTATAATAATTCTCCTAAAGAAAAAAGAAAGAAAGAAGAGTGTTTAAAAAAGTTATTGTTTATTTTATGAGATAATAAAAGCTATTAATCTCAGCTTGGATGCAGGCCTATTTATTAATATATACAGGAAATAAAATGCATGGGAAATTAAACTCTGTTATCCCACTCAAAAAAAGTGAAATCGGATCGGGAAAAATCGGGAATCGGCCGATCATCAAAATTAAAAGATCGGAATCGGATCGGGACCCAAAAAACTTGATCGGGACATCCTTAAAATGAACAAACAGAATTAACATCTGGTGAAAACTCTAAAATGACTTCAAGCAAGTGATTTTAGTGGTCTGGGTCAGACCTACACAACATTCTGGAGGACTTTTTGATCATTCCTTTTTACAGATTTGTAGGATGTCTGGTGTAAATAGTTCCCTTGAGGTCATGCTACAGCATTTTTATGGGGTTAAGATGAAGGCTCTGAGTGGGCCGCAACAAAAGGATTTTTTTTTTTTTTTTTTTTGGAAACCACTCTTGTGATTCTCTTCAATGCATTACCCAACATTTTCTAAGCTTCAGACACCCTGACATTATCCTCTAGGACATTTTGGTTAATTTGAGAATCAGTTTTCCCTTGAGCGCTCCAGACACTTGTGTCATAATACAAGAAAACATTTTCCTAGTTGTAGGCACTCTTTAGCAAATGTCTGGTGTGCAGAAATTGATTTTTTCTTTTTCCTTTTTAAATCCCTATAAATTGTAGAAAGTTCCTCAATCATGTTCTGTCTTGGATACCCTGCCTAATCAATTATGTTTTTTAGACTCATGAACAGACATGTTTGCCAGCTCCAACGATGTCTTCAAGACTTTAGCTGTTTCTTGTGTCGCACTCTCAATTCTTTCACCCACAGTACCAAAAGTCTCACCATACAATGACTTTCATTTTAAGAGTTACTGTTGTGCTTTTTTTTTTCTTTTGAGTTTATATATATATGATAAATTTAATGATATTTTATACATATACATATCAATAACTCAATGTTCTCTTGTGACTCATTTAGAAATTTGTGTTGTCACATATTTTAAAATCTTTTTCTGCTACATGGAAAAAAATTGACATTGGACTATTTTACTTATTTATTTTTATGTGCTTGTAACACTGAACTTCATGGTCATAAGTTAATGTTAGTGCTGACAATGTACCCGTTTTTGGTCACCAGCATCATGTAGCTTTACTTCATTTTTTCAGATGTTCATTTTAGTGCTTATATGCAGAGTCTGCATGTCACTTATTAGAACTAAGCTCAACAAATAAAGCTGACAAAAAAAAATATGTCAGTCGTAACTGTTCATGGTTTCCTCTTGCATATGCAGGCAGGAAAAAAAGTTGAAGCGCCATGAATCTGACATGTCTTATTCTGCATCTTACTGATGATAGACAAATTATCTTTTTTTTGTGTAAACTGTACAGCTATCCTAAATATATGGTACACCCTCTTTAAATGCTAATCTTTTTCATATCAGAACATTATAAAAATGTCACCTGGTCTTCACCATGTTATCAGATTAGGCAAAAATACTGAAGCAGTGTGTGAAAACACTAAATATGCCCTTAGTGTTAAAGCTAAGTGCTGATAATGAAATGCACTTGATTATTTGGTCATCAGCAAGTGTGGATATCTCTGTTTAAGCAGATGTTTTTGGAGTTTGCTGGTCTGGGAGATTCATGTTTGCTGGCATAATTCTAAGGAGAAAGCTTCTTAACAAATATAACAAATTCTGGAGTTACATCTTAGACTGTAAAAGACTTTAAAATACCCTTAGGACACACATGACCAAAGTAAGATTCTGGCCATAATGTCGTGCGGCCTGTTTGGATAAAAAACATCCAAAGCATATAAATACTAACCCCTCAAATGACTTGTTAAAAACATTGGTCTAGGGCTGATGATTTGAGCTGTCACATGACACAAAAACCTTGGAATCATTGCATGCAATCTGTACAGCACTTTTGGCTGGATGATAAATCATTTAGTTTTTCTTTTTTGATAGCTTTTTATAGCATTAGTGGCCTTTACACTGAAGACAGACAGCCGGGCAGAGAGAGTGGGGAAGACCCGTAGAAAAAGGATCGAAGCCCAGGAGTCTAACCTGCGACCAGTGCAGGAAGAATGCGGCCTCTGTACTGCTTAAACCACTGAGTTATGTTGCGGCCCAATAGATTGATTGTTTTTTATTTTTTTTTTTAATAGCGAGTAGCAGAGTAAGGCGGCAGCACTCACACTCATCTGGGTCTTTCCAGAAGAAGCAGGTGGCTTCTTCTTCTTCTTCTTCACTTGTGTAGCTGTTGGTACTCACATTTTATTTGCCAAAATGATGAGAACATAGCTGCAATTTATTGTGAGGTTCACCACCATCAACATTCTTCCCTGTTTTGTCCTTCTCCTCCCACTGAATCAGTGCCTTCCATCTTCTCTGTGCAGAGAGATCTTTCGGCCACTTTAACCATGTCTCATCAGCCATGAAGGGATAGATATGTAGCTTCTTTGTTTTTGATTTATGTGATGTACAATCCAGAGAATCACAGTAATACACCATGGTTGTTTTAAGGTAGAAAATGATGTCAAATGCTCTGTATTGCTTGTTTTGGCTTGTTGCTTTCTTTACCCGAAATCGTCATGCAAGCGTTACTGCCATCTAGCGCATAAAAATAGCCCCATATTGCAGACCTTGGGCAGCTTCTATTCAAATTTCTTTTTTATAAATTTAAAAATGACAAATCATTTTTCACGTTAAATTTGCAGAATTATAGTTTGGCACTGCAAACGCTTCCATGAGCTTCCATAGTTCCATAATGCCTCCCTCAACAGTTGTCTCAAAAGATGCTTTAAAAATTGGCACAGTTTCTGCAGTCACCTGGAAAAAGTTAATGTTTGTGACATCCAACATCATATAAGCCGCTGTCCACTGAAAGGTTTGTCTACAATCTAGGCCAACTACATTTGATCGCCTGGCTAATTTATTCTGGCATATGAAATGGAGGCATGCACATAATTGGGAGAATTGTGTGTAATGCTAATTGTTAGCTTGTGAAGTGTGTCAACAGGTCATGGCACCAAAGGGTAATGGCATGACTTACTGTATTTTCCGGACTATAAAGCGCACCTAAATATAAGCCGCACCCACTAAAATTTAAACGCAATATATATTTTGTCACATATACGCCACACCGGACTATAAGCCACCGGTATCCAGGCTGAGAAATAAGATATTTACATCGAAAGATTTTGTACCATAAGTGTTTATTTACATACCTGAACTGTTTCCGAACAGTGCCTGTAACACGGCAGTAAAAGTGCTGATCAAACAAAACAGAAAAGTCATTGATGGTTTTATTCATTTTCCTCCTGTACACTAAAACCAAGTTGCTTTATTTTTCCTCCTCCTGTGTACTGAAACCACCCCACACAGCAAAGACATCCGGAACGGACCCGTGAAACTGACCCGTATCGGAGTCCACTTGCACTCAGTGCCGGATCCGCTTTGGAGCCGGATCGCGGACCTGCTGACTCCACGATGCGTCCTTAGTTCTGCATTCGCGATTAAAACCTTACCTCCGCGGCAGGTCCGCTCAGAACCTGGAAATCCGCTGGGGAACCAACAAACTGACTGGACAAACTGATTAATCCAGGTGTGTCCGAGTAGCCACAATGGTCAGACACACCTGGATTAATCAGTTTGTCCATTAATAATAGGTATTGATGCTCACAAAATGAATGTAGAGTAGCTAGAGCGCCCCCTGAGGGCTAAAGAAAAATTCATAGAAAAGCCGCAGCTCTGTATAAGCCTCATGGTTTAAAGCGTGGGACAAAAGTAGTGGCTTATAGTCCGAAAAATACAGTATTTATTTCAGCACCTTAAAGTGGGAGTTGTCTGGCACTCACTGTGAGCTGCACAAGATAGTAAGAGCCTTAAAGAGAGAGGCAACACGAGCAGCATAATTTCTCACAGTATTTCATGTTATAAGTAGGGCTGGAAAAGTTAATGCTTTATTATCGCGTTAACGCATTAATTAATTATCGCCCGTTAACGCATGTTGCTCACATGCTTTTGTTTTGAAAAGTCTGTTACTGGCTGCTGCGGAACCGGAAATAATTGGCAGGCAAAATTAAAACAGACATGGAGAGCGGTAAAAATCAGTGAACTTTACAGTTCGGGAGCAATTCAGGTAGCAATATTAACAGACCTGTCTGAAAAAAAAAAATTCGAACCTCTTTGTTCAAGACAATTGCGTAATTCCTCTATTTACATCAGATCTGTTCCATGTGTTCACTGTCGTGCTACTCTCTAGCTCAGTGGTGCGCAAACTGTGGTACGCGAGTGCTCTCTGGTGCTACCCGGAGGAACGTCATGACTTGTCAATGCATGACAGTGCATTATAAATACAACGTTTCAAATGAAATTCAGGTAACAATAAATAACAACAATAAGGAATACATCAGAATCAAAATCAGATTTATTACATCTCTCCTGTGTGATTAAAGCTAATTGAGAAGGCATATATGGCTGTATTTTAAAATTGGTCATCATGGTTGTACTCAGAGAGCTCAATAGTTTCTCAGGTGGTACGCAAAGTTTGAGAACCACTGCTCTAGCTGGTTACTTCAGTGCGGCTCTATCTAGTGGCACAGATTTGTAATGACAACAGAAAGTCTATTCCTTGATTATAAAACAAAGCCATCTCTGTAAACCAGACAATAAAATATTAAAAACAAACTCAGTCCTGTGGCCTGTTTGCTAAAATTGAAATATAAAAAAAACACATTTTTTGTTTTTGTTTTTTTTGTGTTAGATTAAAAAATGGAAGAAAAAAAAAGTCACAAATTTAAGTGATATTGATATTTGATGGACGTATTAGGCAGCCAATAAATGTAAAGATGATCAGTACATTGATTGGTCAGAGTTATTCTCTGATTATACCTTCTAGACTGGACCAAAACGTTTAGTTTTTTTTGCAAACATTTTATTTCAGTGGGTGCAATGGGAATGTGAAAAGGTTTTCAGGCAATGTTGTAAAAAAGTGTTGCAAAAAAAAGAACACCTACCCCATCTTTAATGCCTTGACAGTGGAAATAAGCTTTATTTTATTTTTTTTTTACATGTTTTAAGATGAGATTTACACTAAATATGTGTTACTGGCAAGTGCTGATGTTAAGTGTTTGAACAACAAATGTTATGGCACTTTAGTTCATATGGCAGCAGAACTTTTAAATAAAAGTGACCTTTACACTACTTTTGAATTCATTATTTGATTTTTTTGTATACAATGCGATTAATTGTGATTAATCAGGGAAATCATGGGATTAATTGCGATTAAGAATTTTAATCGTTGCCCAGCCTTAGTTATAAGAAGACCCGATGTAAGGACTTACAGATGTGGTGGAATTTCAGATCATAAAGATATAATGCCCATTTAAGACTGAACTTTTATTCCAATATTTAAAGTCATCTTCAGTTCTTCATTAAAATAGATTTTTTAAAATTCCATTGTCATCTTTATCTTTTTTCAATTGGGAAAATAAATTGATTTAGAATCGATCAACTAACTTCATATCCTCTTTCACTACATCCATAAATCTTCTCTGGTCTTCCTTTAGGCCTCCTGCTCAGCAGTGCCAAAGTCAATATCCTTCTACTGATATATTCATTTTCCCTGCTCTGTACATGTCCAAACCATCTCAGTCTGGCCTCTGAGTTTCTCTCCAAAAACATCAAAGATGTGCTGTATAGACCTTTTGCAGTCACGTGACACACGCCTTGACGACAGAGCGCAGTCGCCATATTGGAGTGAAACACAACAACAAGCTAGGGCTTAGGCGATCACATAGTCTTTCTGCAGGTTACGTGGAATATCATGACCAGTCGTCTGATAGTGCTGTCAGACCATGTTCAAAGTCTGAATGGGTCGGAAAAGGAACGATACCGGGAGAAATTGCAGTTTCAGGCCTAGAACACGACCCGTACCTACTGCCAGCTGCCCTGTTCTGCCCATCTGCCCAGGTAAAGAAACTCCCCGACCTTGAGTACCCGGACATATCTGATTATTTCATAAACAAGTCCTCAGTGTACACCAAGGAAACGCTCAAGGTAGGGATGCACATGGTTAACCGTTTAACCGTTAACCGATAACAGTAGCTCTAACCGATTAATACTAACGGTCAGTTTTGTTTTTAAGCTACGTAATTCAATCAACTCATGGGGGCGTGTCGACAGGTGCAACACATGCCATCACATGCGTCCCGTCACACCCCACTTTACAGCGAAGATGAAGAGAGCAAAAAGGAGTTCTGTGCAGTGTTGTACCTGAACGCGTTCATTGAACGAAAGTTCACGAACTAGTTCATATTTTTCGCGAACGTGAACTGAGCGCGTTCACTTTCCCCTTCACGAGCGTGGGGTGTGAACGAGTTCATTTGGGCATTTGTGAACGACGCTCTTTCAAAGTTTTACGCATGGTCAAAACCGTGCCAGGTTTCCAGCGAATCCCTTTTAAAATACACCACAAACGAGCCTGATATGTATCTGCTGAAAGCAATCAAACATGGCAACACAGCTGTCGCTTCTGTCGATTACAAAAAATGAACTATTTAGTTCATTTAGTTCACCGCTCACAACAGAGAGCTACGTGACAATTACATGACACTATATCAATGAGAACTGGAAAGTTAATTCTGCCGACCTGTTAACGCGGAGCATGCCAGGTAGACACACAGCTGATAACCTCACAGCTAAACTGGTTGATGCAGTGGAGACGTGGGGACTTGGTGGGAAAGTGTCCGCATGCGTCCACAACGCAAGCAACATCGTGGCAGCCAACTCTCCCGGGCGGGTCAGGTGGGTCGGAATGGTGGGACGTTTGTGTGTCGGAATAGCGGTATTTCGGGATGGTGATGTGTCTAAATGGTGGTATGTCGGAATGGCAGCACGTCGGAATGGCAGCATGGAAGGGCATTTAAATCTTTTCTGTTAACGGTTATTAATCGTTAAAGGGCGTTGGTTAACGGTCATTAAAAAAAATCCAAAATGTGTATCCCTAGCTTAAGGCCTATAAAAGCTTGGAATCCTACAAATATTTCGCACTCCGACGCGTTGGTGGGTTTGACACAAGGAAAGAATGGCGACCGGCGAGAACAAGTCGCATATGAAACCAGCATTTTGTTGGAGGTGTGTGTTTTCATCTGTTTCAACTGATTAACTGACTATTTATAACATTTGGTTGATCTTTAATTAAAAGACTTATGTTATTTTGTAAATAATTCTGTATGATTGGCTGGGGACTGAGTGAGCTGTAATATGTGGGACAACAACCAACACATGCATGCCTATGACAAAGTGCCCTATTACCGCTCACAAATATTGCATTTGTAAAATTTTTTAAAAAATTTTCTATTTTTAGGGCCTGAGCACCGAGAGTCCGAGGCCCCTTTTTTTTTATTTTGAATGTTTATTATTTATTTATTTATGTAAAATTTATAAATCTTTTTTGGGGCATCAATAGGCCTATGTATTACACATTTTATGGGCTCAATAGAACCACCATATGCTTTCACCTGCATAGAAGGAAGTTGTGTGACTATATCAGCCTAAGACCTACAAAAAAAAGTCTCTTGGACCCATTTGCTAATTCACACAGGAAGTATATTTTGAATGGAGTATGCAGTTTTTCTAGTGTTTTGGTGATTTCCAGGCTTCGTACTTTTAACGAACTCCTCCTAGAGATGTGGTCAGATTGACTAGAAATCTAGACACATGGCTGATGCAAGTTTGTGAAGCTTATAACTTTTTACCAGAGGGTGTGAGTGTGATGATGCGGTGAAATTTGATGTCATTTCGAAGACTCGTCATGAAAGAGAAATGAGCTGTAATTCAGCCCTACATTGTTTAATCTGGTCCAAAATTGGTGTGTATGATTGTCGTCCCACCCTGAACACAAGTACAGCATAATATTCATTAATGGTTGTAACGCCACCTATTGGCAACAGGAATTGTCATGTTTTGTATTACGCATCCCTGCTCCTAGTGGGATGAGGCGACACACATCAAAGCAAGTTAATCAGTTGTTAAGACATTGAAGATGACTGACCAGTGAAAAGTGTAACTTTTTCTCAAAGGTTGTCGCTGTGAGAGTATGGCAAAGTTTGATATTTTGCAGTGAATGGAAAAGTTGTTCTAATTTGCTCATACATTGTCCAGTCTGCCCCAAAATCGATACATTTGACCATTCTTCCACTCCAAACAAGTGTATATGACAATCATGGATGAACTCTGAGGCCAAAGGAGGATCTTGGTCACATTTTGTCTGGTATTTACTAGTATTTACAAATTAAAATAAAAATCATTCAAAATCACCCATTTGTTCCAAGGAGGTGAGGTCGAAGGACCACATTCCTTTCACGGTTTCAGTCAGATCAGTCAAATGGTACACATAATGAATTTTTCAACTTTGGACACTAAACACATTTTTATTACAACTATTTTTTCAATCAGTCACCAAACTTAACAGAAATGTAGCTGGATATGCTTCAGCACATCTGATTCAAATGAATGGGTCATAAACAGACTTGTGTTGACTAGGGATGTAATGATATGGAAAATTTAAAATCTCGATTATAGTGACCAAATTATCACGGTTTACGATATTATCGTGGTATTCTTAATTGCGGTACAAATGCCCAACAACAATTAATTTTTCTTTGGGGATTAATAAAGTATTTTTTAACTGAACTGAATGAAATTGAATTCTGAACAATTACATTTTTAGTTTGTGTATTTGGCAGTGTCATATCACCATAATTCATTGATTTTTTTTTTTTTTTTTTTTTGTATTTTAATTTACTTTTAATTATTTTGTTGCACCATATTGCATATTTTTCTTGAAGCCAATTTCATTTGGAAATTGATTAGTCACAGCAGCAAGTACTCTGTTTTTCACTCACTATTATCAGTGCTATGCAGAGAGGTTCAGTCATGACTTGCTGTAACCTGGTTGACATTCCTAACCAGCCAATAAAAGGGGAAAAAGTTATCTTGGAGAAGTCAAAGGTCAGAGCAGGATGTGACAGCTGCAAATTGCAGTTCACAGCTGAAATATTTGCGATTGTTGGTTTGTCATGGTAGTGCAGTTACCAGCACCATTACTTCATTTAAAGAATATTCCTGGGTTAAACCTTGCTGGTTGGCTGCAGATTGTTTGGATTTTCCATTTTCACAGTTGAGGGACATGCATGGTAATGTACTTGGCAGTGAATTACATGCATAAAGCAGTGACAGGCTTTAATTTTTGCCTGAATGCTAGCATGTTAATTTTCTATGAAGTTGTTTTGTTACTACTAGCTGCTTTAAAAAAAAAAAAAAATCAGGAACATGAGTACTTCATGTGTTCATTGTGGAACATAAAAATTTATGTTACGTTTTTTTTTTTTTTTTCCTTTTAAACCATGACTGGCACACAGCTGCTCATTTGAACCCGTCCGCTTGGCTTCCAATTGATACAACAGCCAAGTGAGTGCCCTTACCTCCCAAACACATGTGCACACAGATAACAAAAAGCTGTGTTTCTTTGATGGTGCACACCAAGTTATATAATCAACACTTTATAGATCATCAAAAATTTCACTACTCCTAAAGGCAGATGAGTTTTGGCTGCGGGCTCTGTCCCTTCACTCCTCGATTTCTTTATACTGCTCACAGTCTGCAAACTCTATACAGCTGGCCCCATAGATGTGGTCCAGGAGCACAGATGCTGTGATGGCTCTAATGTTTAAATGTCCTCAGGCTTTGCCAACCCAGGTTTTGGATTTGATGGTCGAGTTTGGTGCTTTTAAACACAGAAAATTGTGTTCTTTTTATGTTTGTGGAGCCACTGTACACAAAGTAGGGATGGAACGGTTTTCGGTATTACGGTAAAGCGCGGTAAAATTTTACGCGATAACGATTACTGTTTATGTTTGACTTCATCTCATTATCGCGGTTGATTACCGGGATATGTAATGTCAGCCTCATTCAAGTCTGCGAGCAACTCGCGACTGTATCTTGTGTGAAAATGTAACTTGTAACATAGGCATCGTAACGTGAGCATGGCAGAAAAGAGGTGTTGGCACTCAGGACATTTATCATTTGAAACATTTGAAAAGGGCGAAATCTGAGGTCGGGGCATATTTTTTATTTCATTTTTTTAAGAATGCAGAAGGACAAATTGTGGAGGACAATTATCCGGTCTGCAGAGCACTTGTTTACATTTTATAATTGTAATTTGTACAAGCAACTTGAAGGAGCTAAGCCTAATGCTTCAAGCTACTGAGATGTTTGACCAAGAGTAACCTGGTTGACATGCTTCGCTAACTCGCATTTCGTAAACGTTACTGTTGTGCGTCGATCGAAAAAAGACCGGAACAGTGTTCTTCTGATGCAGTTAAAATATTAGTTTATTCCATTAACTGATCCGAAAACCGTAACACCGGCAGTTAGTGCCACAGCGGTCAAAAACCTTTTGCCCTTCCGGGTCAAACACCTAACCAATAACAGGCAGCTACCTTTATACCTGACCCTCAGGTAACAACACAGTTACATCCACAGACACATAGAGTGAACTACAATTCATAACAACATATTTGGCTCCTATACAACTGTTTCTTTATTTGCACATTGATACGTATTGAAGCTTCAGCTTAAAGTCCAAAGTTTTTTCATTTGAACTTGCACTATAATTTTTGTTCCTGATAATTGTTTGCATATTTTGACCTACTATGGTTGTTAAAGTGTTTATTTAAATGTGCCCAAGACAAATAAGCTTTGTTCCTGTTACTTATTTTGTTCATTTAAAATAAAACCTCTTTCTGTTGCAGTTGTTTGCCCTTTTAATGTGAAAGTTTCATTTTGGTAAGATTTTGGCTTCTGATGTTTTAATATGATAAGAAAATCACAAGATTTTGTGAAATTATTAAAATGTATGTGTTTTTTAGACATTTGTACAGCAGTTAAGAATATCGTGATAATATCGTAAACCGTGATAATTTGGTCACTATAATCGAGATATCAAATTTTCCATATCGTTACATCCCTAACACAAAAAGTAGCTTTTGGAACAAAAGGTAGAAACTCAAGTAGCTTCTTATATTGGCATGAGCCCAAGGAGACTGACACACAGCTGTGCTCATTTTATAACCTCCTTTAGTTGTAAGAAACGTAAAGTAAATAAAGTGTATAATTCTTTAGTTTGCTAGCGCCCAACAGTGCAGTTACAGTGCAACAGGGAACTGACATGCCAGCATCCACACAAATATGGAAATCCATCACAACACCTCTGCATGCACCTCTCCATCCCAAAATTGTTAATAAGGAGCGGTCAACTTGGTTGGGTTCCAGCCTCATGCAACTGCTAAAAGATAACATGTTTATAGATACTCTAAGGGTATGTGCAAGTCGATGCAAGTCTTATCCACAGAGAAAGTCTTGAAGCTGAGTTATACCAAGTGAAAGACAAATTATGTTAGGTGGGCTCTTAAACAGTGCTTTTATATCCTATAGAATGTTTTCAAACAATTGGAGAAATATTTTTCCATCCATCTGTCATCTGTACCTGGTCATTACTATTTAGGTTCAGGGGTCTGCTGGAGCCTATTCCAGCTGTCTTTGGGCAAAAGGCAGATTGTACACCCTGGACAGGTCACCAATCCGTTGTAGGGTCATATAGAGGCAAACAACTACACATACACATTAGAAATTATATTTGATTAAAAACTTTATTTTTTTTCTGAGTTTTTATTTATTTATTGCACAGTCGAGATGTCAAAGGATGAGCTTGTTTGTCATATGAAAAGAGTTTGAAGATTTAAACAATGTAGAAATCTTAAGATCTTCCCTGCATGCTGATATCAACATAGCTTCGTAGGCTGGGGTGTGCTCTTTCTTATTTCTGTTCTGTGAGTTCATGTCACTGTTTTGTTCCCATGTGAAGAGGGAAATCCTTTTATACTTTCCCAAGACAGCAACCCGCCACATCTGTGGCATATTGACTTAGAGCTTTTGGACGTCTTGCTGAGTGGGATACAAGTCACTGTATTTCATGTTTTGTTTACAGTAAGTGCTAGATTTACAACAAAAATGAAATTTAAAAGATTAGCCTGTTTTTTAATGTAGATAATTCTCCAATAGTCTTTCTAGCATGGGCCTGTGCCGTCGTAGGCTTTTGCTGCTACTTTTGGAGGAATGCAAGTAACCAAACCACTGCCATTTATTTATTTATTTATTTATTTATTTTTCTATTTTATGAACATGCCCAGTCTGAGCCATGTTGGTGTTTTTCGCAACTGTTCACCACACCAAATACACTCTCTGGGAAAAATCATGACACACCCTGCAGGGTTGTGACCTGAGTTCATTTTAGCAAGGCCACCACATGCACGACAAGTGTGAAAACCACGATTGTTGATCCCTTGGTGCTTCTGCCCCCCTAATCTGAAGATTGTTTTTTGTCTTTGAATTGGTACGGAGATCCAGATGCCTGGTTTCTGATGTCTTAAAGTCAGTCATCTTAAAAAACAAAGAAGCTTTTAAATGTGAGAAATGTGGCTCAAAAATCCTTTGCTGGTTGCCTTGCTGGCTGCTGCAGACTGACTGAAATACTGGTTGCCTTTGGAAAGGAAGGAAACCTCTTCCTTCCCTCCATTGTGCTGAGCAAGAAAGGATGGACTTAAGCCAGCTGACAGCTGTTTCCTGGTGGATGGAGGAGGTATGGGTGCGTGGGTGGGGGCACTGTGTGAGTGGTGTGGTTGTGGTTTAGCTGCTTTTAACTTCAATCAGAAGGTCTCAGTATTAAAGTCAAGTTCAGACATTTTTATTTCACAGTAATATAAAGAAAACTGAATCGTTTAAGCAGTTCACTATAAACTGAATTAACACAATGTAACATCTAAAATCTTTTTCAAGCTATTTTTTTTTAATTTATAAAGTAATTATTAGATGTAACCACATGCATAAACGTGCTTTAAAGAGAGTTTTGCCCTTGTTGCTGTTGGGTTAAAAGTTTTCTCCTTGTAAGGGAATTTTTTACTCGCCATTGCTTCTTATCATTAATGCTCTCGGATCATGCTCTGGGTCTCTGAAAAGCACCTTTAGACAATTTGTATTGCAAGAGACATGATAAAAATAAAGCTGAATTGAATATAAAGTAGGGCTGAACGATTTTGAGAAAAAATTGTATTGCGGTTTTTCTGGCAGATATTTTGATTTCATTCACGATTTTTCCCCTTTTTAAATCAAGTTCCAGTGAAAATTAACATTTGCGAACATAACAGAACCCTACATCATACCATTCAAATTGTTAATTGTATAAAGCCAACGCAAGAATGAAAACTGAAGTCAAGAATAGATTTCCAACATTAGGAATATTTATTAACAAGAAACATGGGCAACATTGACCAGGTCAATTATAATAACTAAAAATAAACCTATAAATAAACACAAGAGCCATCTATCTTCAGTAAAGTTCAACTTTTCTCATCATCAAAATCAGACATGTAAATAGGTTGTTCGTAAATGGCTCAGAAGCACCAAAATAGGGCACTTCTGTAAAGGAATGTACAAATAGCAATATATTATAAATAACAAAAACCGTGAAGAACTAAAGCATCCATGCTTAAGTACACCAAAGTAGTGCAAAATAAAGGTCTTACCTTAAAAGTAGTGCAAGGTCAGTATATGGCTTGAGAGAGCTAGCTTTACATTAACATCAGCAGCAGTCACAGAAATCCAACCCCTGTATTAAGAAGTATGTATTTTTCACAGAAAGGGGCAACTGTAATAGTAAAATAAATATCCATGTCTTTGGTAAGGAACACGTTACGGCAGCAGTCATCTCCTGGTGCCTTCGGCTGCTTTTTTCGCATGCCGCTACACTGACGAAAGAAGCTGCAATTGTTGTCTGTCTGGCTGTACTAATAGTTTTACTTACTGACTTCTCTCTTGACTTCTTCACCATGCACTCCTCATGCAGGTTTACAAGGTGGACCTGAAGGTGTGGGTACAAATTTGTTGTGTTTCCACTCTACGTTGCAATTTTTGCATGGCATGCTCTGCACAGCACCTGTTTCTGATGCTTATCTTCAGTTTCAAATCCAAAATATTGCCAAATGACAGATGTGCTCTTTTTCTTGGAGTTTAAAACCGTTGGCTCCACTTCTTCTCCCCCTGCAGCCATACCTGAAATTGCACACTGCTGTACTGATTGGAGTGGAAGAACACCTTTCCACGAGACAGAATGCAGCTTCTTGATTGGTAGCTGGCAGCACAGAGCCTTTCTATGAGCATACAGGAGCATGCAGCGCATATGTGGATTTTTAATTGACAACAACCCCACACCCCCTGCGAAAAATCGTGCGTTTTGACGATCCCAAAATCGCGTTGCCAGAGATGGTGATTTTCGGTCTGAAACGATAGATTGTTCAGCCCTAATATAAAGTAAGAAAAAAGGCTGGGTTAGCAATATACATGTCAGCCTTTTATCACTGTCTAGTTCATAGTCTACTGCTCAACCACATCTTGTAGATCCACAATGATTGTAATTAGGGGTGTAATTGTATATTAGGGGTGTAACGGTACATGTATTTGTATTGAACCGTTTTGGTACGGGGTGGTCGGTTCAGAACGGAAGAGTATCGAACGAGTTTCCACACGGACATATTAAGTAGAGGACCGCATGTTGTGGAGCAGAGCATGCTGCAGCCGCACATGCGCAGTTGCGCGCACACGAGACAACAAACCAGTGTTGCCAACTTAGCGACTTTGTCGCTATATCTAGCGACTTTCCAGAACCCCCTAGCGACTTAATTTGTAAAAAGCGACTAGCGACAAATCTAGCTACTTTTTCTGGTGATTTTGAGAGTCACGCGCACTCAAACGGCTAGGTTTGAAGCCATCACGTCACAGCCAGCGCGCAGTCAGGGCGAGTTTCTGTGTGCGGACTGGGCGCGTGTCACCACATACACAGGCGAGGCGACGAGCGTGCACACAAACACCCCGCCCTCCGCGCGAGACAACTTGAGCTTTTTCCCTCCTCTCCACGTCCCTCAATAATAATAATAATAATAATAATAATAATAATAATAATAATAATAATAATAATAATAATAATAATAATAATAATAATAATAATAATATTGTTCTTATTAATACTATTGTTGTTATTATAAATATGCATAAAAATAAAAGCAAGTTCTACAGCAACAAAAAAAGTTTGTTGATATGTAAATAGTTCGATTGGGAAGAGAAATCATGTGGCATGCAGTACAAAAAAAAAAAAAAAAACTCGTTACCTTCTCCTCCACATTTTAGCCAGAAAATCATACCGGGACTTTATGAAAAAATAAAATGATTTGTTTTTAAAGAAACAGTCTGAGCCTTATTCATGTTATTTAATCTGAGCAACAACTTGAAACTGTTTAGTGTTGCAACTGTTTAATTTTGCACATCAGATGGATATTTTCTTTAAGAAAAAGTCTGAGCCAATGTTTTTTATTTTGTTTTTGTTTTAAATATCTACATTTCAGAATATTGTATTATATTTTTGAGCAAAATTCTAGCTTTGTATAGGCTAATGTTTCCTATTGTTAAAAAGCACAAAAAGTGTGTAATAAACAACGAGCACATTTATATTTTGCATTTTGTTTTCTTACTGTACCGAAAATGAACCGAACCGTGACCTCAAAACCGAGGTACGTACCGAACCGAGAGATTTGTGTACCGTTACACCCCTAATATATATGTATATATATGTATGTATGTGTATATGTGTGTGTGTGTGTATATATGTATATTAGGCTTGGGCGGTATCCAAATTTTGATACCGTCAAACTTCCCTCACATTTTACCGGGGTATACGGTATTCCCGCGACTATTAAGGCGAACAAACACCACCGGCGGACGCCGCGCGTCAAAACAGCCGTCTCCATTACGTGCGCCGCCGGGGGGCTTCACACCTGAAAAAAAAGGCGAGTTTACCTCGAAACAGCAGTTCAGTGCTTCAATATAATGTTGGCTCAACTACAGTTGTTATTTATTTGTGTATTTCTTGCTTTTCACTGTAGTTTTAACTGTTCCTTCTCTGCTCCAGCTCCTCTCTCTGCCTGCAACACAGCCGAGGTGTGTGTTTGCTGAAACGCACTTTATAGTAAAGTGTCTGATGCCCGACGTTTCACTTCCTATAAATTCTTCAACATAAAAGTCCAACATTATTAGTTTCATTGGAAGCTTTTATTTTGAAGCAGCAAACTCAGGAAGTGTTGTTTTCATCGTCAGTACCTTAACAGGATGAGTCAAACCGAGATGAGCTGCGAGCGAACATGAATAAACGGTAAAATAAAGCAGAACACACAGCGATACAGGAGAGAAACTAAACTTTAAACCACAGAAATCATTCCTTGCATTTTTATGACGGTATTGAAACTGATACCGCTGCTATTTTTAAATACCGGAAGTATACGGTATTACCGTAATACCGCCCAAGCCTAATGTATATATATGTATGTATGTGTGTGTGTGTGTGTGTGTGTGTACATATGTATGTGCTCAGTTCAAAAGACTGCATCTGTGATGGTTTTGGGTTACATTACTAAGGAACAGGCAGCTTTTATAACTAGATCATGGGAAATATCTTAGCTGAAAGGTTAATATGTTTTTTTGAGCAATCTATGCTTCCATTGAGATGTCTTTCTCAGAAAAGCCTTGCACCTCACAGCTAGACAATGCTAACCCCCCTGCTGCATCCATTACAAAAACATGACTTCACTGCAGAAGAGTTTAGGTTCTGAGCTGGGTCACAAGTAGTCCAGACCTTTTACAAAAAATTTAACCAAGGAGAGCTAGGACTGTTAAAACACTCCAATTCTGTATTCAAAAATACATGGGACAGTATTCAGCTCTCAAAAGTTCAACACTGGTTTCTCACTTCCCAGATGTATATGGACTGTTTATAAAAGAAGAGGTGGATGCTACACAATGGCGAAGAATACCTAGCATTTTTGAGACAAGCTGCTCCTGCCATCATATTCAAAATACCCAATTTTTGTTTTTCTTAGGGTGGCACATTTTCTCTGTTTAAATATGCTTTCTATGTTCTGTTTTGAATAAAAAAAAATGATCCTAATTAGGTTAAAACTATAAATGGTCATTCATGTTTCCTCTTATTGGCTAATACTGCTGTAGATCAAGTGTTATGAAGTTCAAGTGCAGTGCAAGTGTTGTGAACCATGTTGGACTTGGTTCCAGTCTGATACCAGCCAAACCTGTTGAAAGATGCATTCACGTGAAAAAGAAAACACACTGCAAAAAAGTGTTGCCGGTGATAGTGACTCAATATCAGTTGTAAATTATCGGCTTTGTCCTCACATGCCCAGCTGTCTCTGCCTCATTTTTCTTTGTCTCTTTCTCACCCTCTTTTCCTGCTCTCTAATCTTGCTTTTCTTATGTGTCATTTTTGTGGTTGTTACATCTTCATGGCCAAATTTAGCGGGAAGATTTGGACATGACAGCATGCAATTCCAGATATAAATGTTCCTGTAGATCTTTGTGATCTGAAATATACAATGTTACTGTATCGGAGTGGTCCAACTTTACTTTATGAAAGTGAAGTAGGGTGTGGGTTCATGGTAAATGTTTAAATTATTTTTGTACACTGAGCCTTGACTTTATTTGTGCAGAAAACACTGTCATTATATTCCAAGATCTTTATTTTTGTTATGAAAAAGGCATAATTACAAGCCCCAGTAATCCATCTCTCTCTGAACCATCGTATGTCACTGCTTGTTCTCTGGTTATATTGGAGCAGAGAGAGGATGTCATTAGCCTACTTTCTGATTCCAGGCAGAAACTGTATTCAACTAGTTTGTGGCTGTGGTTTATTTCAGTGTTTTTTTTTTTTTTTTTAACTTATATTTAAACTCTCTGTATCTTAGTAAGCTTTCACCACAATAGCAGAGTGCTGGTATCCCTGGTGATGGTTGGTGACAAAGACTGTTTCACATCCTGTTACTGCTTCAGAAATGTTCTTGTAGTTTTCCAGTCAGATGCCTTCAATTCAAAGCAAGTAGTAAGGGAAGTAAAAAAAACGGTGCATACAATTTTAATGAAACTGTGGAGGATCAGAGTTCATCAGAAAATATTGATACTCATATCTGTCAGGAAAAAAGAATAGGGACACGGTGAATAACAACTCTAAAGAGACTGTTTATAACAGTGAATGTGTAAAAATATGAAAAGTGATACCACCTTTCTTAGACATAGATTCAGCAGGTCCACTTTGATATTTAATAGCACAGACAAATCCAAAGCACATCATATTTAAGTATTTGCAAAGGAATATACCTGTATAACTTACAGCATCAGTGATATAATAGTTAGGGTGGGTTAAATATCATCCACCATTGGTGAATAATTAATAATTGCTGATTGTGTGGTTGCCAGACTGATGAAATCCTACTACCAATACATGCTGGACAATTTCTTTGAATTGATCCACATAGAATACATTGACAGCTATATTTGCCTTTGTTTTGCTCCATAATCATCTATTCCATTGCATATAAAAGAGGACTTCAAAAGCTTTTCTTTAAAAGCTGTCATTCAGTCTGTCTTGCTCTAATAAGTGTATTTTTGGATTTGCTTTAATGGTTCTCAACTCGTCTTTTCTTTAGTTTGTTTGTTTTTATTTTTTTTCCATCTTTCTGCTCTGATCTGCAGTTCTAAGCTATGGTCTGTTGTCTCCATGGTGATGAGATAGCAGCTGGAACAAAAAAGCCTTTTAACCCCCTTTTCCTTGTTTTTCCTCCCTCCTTCCATTGTCAATCCTCTTTTTTTCTCCTTCTCTCTCCCTCTCTCTGTTTCTCTCTCTGCCTCTTTTTCTCTCTCTCTCTGTCTCTATCCTCCATTTAGGCCAGGTGTGTCACATCAGCAACCTAATAGCTTCCTTCCCACCTTTTACCACCATTGTCAAGGTAACCATGGCAACTAGCGCTGTGCCAAGTGACAACCTACCAACATACAAGCTGGTGGTGGTGGGAGATGGTGGTGTTGGGAAGAGTGCTCTAACCATCCAGTTTTTCCAGAAGATTTTCGTGCCAGACTATGATCCCACAATCGAGGACTCTTATCTTAAACACACAGAAATAGATGGACAGTGGGCGATACTGGATGGTGAGTAGGAATTACTCTTTATTTTTGTATAAATTACACATCTCCATCATTATCAAATGAGTCTACACTGAGATAACCCAGCTAATTTTGCAAAAGCACATCCACATTTACACATGTAAACATCTAATTGTGATATAATGTCTCCTTGGAGTTTTCGCATTTTTGCATTATCAAGTGGCCTCCATATACAGCAGTTGTGAAATGTTTGAGGATGACTGCAAGTCCAAAACAAAAATAATTTTCCCTAAAAGTAAGAAACTGAATGTGAACGTTTGGCAAATGTTCAACAAAATCAGAATTTTATATGGTATATCACATCAATCAATCAATCAATCAATCAAAGCCTTTATTGTCATTGCACTAGTTGTACAATGAAATTCAAATGCAACTCTTTGGTAAAAGGGATTAAGACACCAACAGAATAAGCAACAGAATAAAACAACAAAAGTATATAGTAAGACTGATGAACCTGTGTCTGTTGCATTCAATTCTGGAGGGAACATCTAAACAGGTGTTATGCTAAGTTCTAAATATCTGCTGAGGAATGTATTCCCCTCCTCACCCCTCACATGAACATGTACAGCCAAATTTAAAAACTACCAGATATTTAAGCTGTTGCTTCAAATGCATTAGAATGTGTGGTAGTTTTTATTTTAGTTGTGAAACTTCCTATTAAGGGGAATATAAAGAACTCCTAAGCTCTTTAACATTTAAACCTGGGATATAAAATTAATTTTGTAAAAGTAGCATATATAAATGTCGTAAATGCAATGTAGTCTCATTTAAAATTAGCTTAATTGTTAGATAATTGTTTCTGTGTAACCATAGTAAAAGCCAGGCATTATCGGTTTCAAATTGTGAAAGAGTGGTTCAGGGAGAGCGAGACGTCATTTTCACACATGGATTGGCCACCAGAGTCTAGACCAGGGGTCGGCAACCTGTACTATCAAAAGAGCCATTTTTTTGTCCCTCTCCCCTTCATAAAAGTCATCTGGAGCTGCAAAAACTAAGACCCTTGAAATGAAGATAACAGTGTATGAAGTTCTATATATAGTTATACTGTATTCAGAGGGATTTGAATCTACCCAAAAGCCTATTCTTAGTATGTTTGGCAGTTTTTAATGCAAAAGGAGGTCATACAAGGTGCAAATTAGATTTTCATTTCCAATTTTATTTTGTCATCCACTGTAAAAGAACTACATAAATGCATAAATGGTTGAATTTATGAAATTATAGAACAACAAACAGAAAACTGTTGACATTTTATTGCTGTTTTTACCTTTTATTCAATTCAATTCAAAATACTTTATTAATCCCCCAAGGGGGAAATTCAAGAACATAATATAATATATAATATAATTATAACAAAGGAAAACCTTAAACTCTTATAAACAGTGTATATTGGTTGCTATTGCACTGTATATATTTGGAAAAGAACCAAGACAGATTCCTATCAACTTGTTGAGATGACAGTCAATATATTGAATCTTGAATCTTTTGAAAGAGGAGAAAAAACATTGGCACGTGTAGACCTACTTTGAAATAAAACAAAGAACCATGCAGGTCTATTAGTCATTCCCTTATTTGCAAAACATAGATCAAATAAAAGTAGCCCTCTTTGAAATAAATAAAATGTATAGCTGCAGCGTAAGAACTTTAAAAAATAGTAAAGATAAAAATAGGCCAGTTTGTATTAAATTACGTCTTAAGTCCATTTCAGTATGTTGTCATCCTCTTTTTTTCTCCTTAGCCATGTATAGCAATCAACCATCAAGCCTGAACATAAAACACAACTACATCATGTTTTTGAAAAATAATAACCTATTAAATGATAGTTGCTCACCTTGTTTAATGTGATTTCTATTTCTGAACATCACTGCAAGGCTTCTCTATATTAGGGCTGTAAGACGTGACTTTCATCTTCACACAGGACTGTAGGCTGGCGTCTGTGAGACGCGAGTGATATTTGGATTTTATGTAGTTCATGCTTGAGAAAACCTGCTCGCATAAGTATGTGGATCCAAAGATTGACAAGACTCCGAATGCAAATGTCGTCATGTTCATATAAGTGTTGGGAATGACATTCATGTTTCAAAGACAAGTTGGTCAGGTTATGGGAGGTATCCAATGTCGCTCCATTCGTGCTTCTGAGCAAGAATCGCCTTCCGACAATTTTTTTTTCACCAAAGATACAGGGAGCCACTGCAGAGAGGCTAAAGAGGCGCATGCGGCTCCAGAGCTGCAGGTTGCAGACCCCTGGTCTAGACCATAACCCACTGGGAATCTTTGAGATTGATGGAGTAGATTTCACGCAGCGTCTGACTCTCCCATCAACAATATAAGCAAAAAATTAATAACTCTGGGCAGAAATAAATTTCCTGATTTCCATAAACTTATTGAAATGATGGCATGTTTAATGTGCACTGTAACAAAGTTGAAGATGGTCTGACGAAACAATAGTGTGCGACTTTGTGGCTTGGCGGTGTTTAAACCAGGTGAATTTCAATATTAAATGTGAAAATGGGAGTCTGTTGTGTGCAGTGATGCATTTGTACCCGTGCCTCTTCCCAGTGCTGGATACGGCTGGCCAAGAGGAGTTCAGTGCAATGAGGGAGCAGTATATGAGGACAGGAGATGGATTCCTCATTGTCTTCTCTGTCACAGACAAGGCCAGCTTTGAACATGTGGACCGATTTCATCAACTTATACTGCGGGTCAAGGACAGGTAGGATTCAACAGCTTGGCCTCACGATGCAGAGCAGGGAGCATTTAGACTTTTTGGGGAATGATTTGGACTTGGTTTTCATGAGCTTAGTATATAAGAAATAAGGAGGAAATGGTTTTTAAGAAAGAAGGTTTTAGGATCTCAAGAACCTTTTCATCAGTTTGTGTGTGTGTCTGCACTACAGGAACTATGGCCAATATTGGTTTATAAAAATAGCTTTAACTCTTTCAGTGTTTTCAAAAACAGCCGTCGGCCGTCGCATCCAACGGCAACTTTTCCATTTGCGACGCCTACTTTCCCTTGGGTAAATAAATTATGAAATAAAGTTTTCGTAAAAGAGCCAAGTGTCCACAAAGGTTTTTGAGTTAATAAACTTGAAAGTTTCGTTGACAATTTCGCCGCACCATCGCTTGAATCTGCTTGCATACGTCGATCGAACGTTCAGCAAAGGAAACAGGCTCAGATTTAGAGCCAGCAGTTTCCAACGGAAACATATTGTAGCGTCCGGCTGGACGCGATAGAAAGAATGGACGAAAAGGTGCTCAACAACCGTCGCTTTATTTCAACCAGAACCGGTTACTGTCGGACGTAAGCACGCCAAAAATAAAAGACAGCAGTAGAGGAGAATAACACAGCGGCTAATCAGTTAGGCGCTCTCGGGCTCTCCCACAATAACACACAGGCTTCCGTCTCTCTTTGTTGCTAGTCCCCCCCCCCTAACCTATTCTACCCAATAACCTGCCTGCCTCAGCTCGAGATGCATTCAATGAACTCATGTAATCCGAACAACAGAACATTTAAACAATAACAGAGCATCATAACATGAACATAATGTCAGAGTTGCTACAATATTGATGAGGATACTGGAGACGACTGAAAACTAGCCTGTATGTGTTAAATAATTAACACAAATTAGGCACAGATTTCAGATAAATGTCATTTTTAACTGTACTTTTTCATTCCAAATTAAAGATGATTGTCTAAGAATGTTAGTAAATTAGAGACTAGCCAAATTTGTAATGAACTACATATACCTTATTTAGCCTCTTGTAACTTCAAGGCCCATTCTAATGTATTGTATAATCAGATATCAAGGACGTTAATGTTATAAACCAAGCAAACATGGAGTTATAAAATAACCAGTTTATTTTCATTTGATTTGTTATTAAATACATGTATCACACTTTGCCCTTTCAAACTTGCAATTACTTTCTTTATTCTTGTTTAACAAAAGACATGCAACGTTATGGCTAGGGTTATTTTAATACAAAAAAAGGTATCTGAACATCCCATTTTGCATCTCAAAATGCTGGAAAATGCATCTCAGAGAGTCTAGAATTTCAAAATTTCCTGGGGGAGCATGCCCCCAGACCCCCCTAGGGGGCCCTTCGAGCCTTGCAACTCCTACTTCGCTCAACGCAACTTCTACTTTCAAAAGTTGTGAAAACACTGTCTTTGTTATTTTTCTGTTACTTCAGAGTAGCTTTGTTATCATGATGGGAACCGTCTGTAATGTGACAGTATGGTGATTGGTTGAAACTGTAACAGTACAGTGGTTGCTCCAGGCAACATAAGTGTGCAGAGATTGAACACACAAGTGCAACAACAGAGGCCAGCATAACCAGAAAATCTTGGGAATCTGTTAAAAGGAACAAACAACTGTCATTAGCCTCTAGAAACCTAAACTAAATACAGAGAGGTGGAGCAACAGTCTTATTTTTCACCCTCTACTAGTCTAACACCCATTTGGCAGCTGTTATCTTACTTCAGCTTTCCAATTTGCCATGCTAATGTCACAAGAGAAAAGTTATGATGGGTTTCAGTGAACTCCATAACCCTTGAAGGGTTCTGACAACGTTCAAATGTACCTTCTGTAGCCCAAAAATAAATTTCAGAAAGGCAATCATCGTGACCTTTTGGGTGGTTGTCCGCTTATTGTCATGCTTTTCCAAGTAATGGCACATTTTTCTTTGTGAGAGAGATGGAACGAATTCACCTTAAGATTGATATTTTCTTTCTATGTGACAAGATCTTCATATATTGATACTGAGTTAATATGATCTGATAAGGAAAGGTATGTAGTGTTGGAGATTTTGATAAGCAATATATATTTTCCCAGAGATGAGCTGACCAGTTGGTCGCTGTTATTGAGTGGAAAGAACCTAAAATGTGTAACACATCAACCATGACACCACAAATCAGTGTGATAAATTTAGCAAGTTTAAAGTTGACAAAAGAGGAACCAGTTCTGTCAGATGTAACATCAATTTACATTTTGGTAAAGCAATCTGTTTACAGCTCAGTTGTATATTTGGATTACATTCTTGTAGTATCTTTGCATTATTGAATTTGTTGGGGGGGGGGTATCTATTTTCTATTTTCTGTCAGAATGTTTTCAGCTGGCTGAGCTTGCAGTATGGTTCAGTTAACGCCAAGATCTCGAATTTTCATTTCATCTGGGATAAAAGTGATTTAAAATTTCTTCCATTTCCTTATTTTGTCATGAGGGTTGTTTCTAAAACTAACTGCTTTGTTGAAAAGGTTAAGGGAGAAAAGATGCTTCTGCTGGCTGACTGTAACTGACAACAGAAAAAGTGAGTCTAAAATGAAACAAAAATAGAAGCTAAGACTCAACAAGTTTCTTGTCTGTCCTTACATGGTGTTGCTCAAGCTGTAAACAATTTTTCCACAAGACTGAAGTGCTGCAGAAATGTGACACCTCACGTACTATTTCTGTAGCATAGAATGCTTTCTCTGACTTAAACCTCTGCTGGATATCGAGTGTGCTTGAACTGAGACACGGTTCTCTTTAGTGCTATTTAATGCAACTGACTACCTGTTTTTAGTGCAGTTGCATTTAAGCAGGAGGTTAGAAAGGTAATCAGATGTTGATTTCAACAAAACTGTATTCAATTTTCTCTGACTCTTGACTCTCAGAGAAGCCTTCCCCATGGTGCTGGTGGCAAACAAAGTGGACTTGGTCCATCTGAGAAAAGTCACAACAGAGCAGGGTCAAGAAATGGCTGCAAAACATAATGTAAGTATCAAACCTTTACACAAGCTCATGAGCCTGTACTATTTATTTTTTTATGTGCTTACCTTTAATCAGACTTCAAACTTTAACTTGTGCTACAGATAGGAGATGTAGTTGTAGGGAAAAAAAATACAGACTTCTTCAGATTTATGTCCCCAAATCTAAAATGATTAATTCCAAAATTGGAGCTTGAGATCTCTCTGTATTGCATTTTGAACCTGAATTTAAAAAGTAAACTGACATATCCAGGCTGTTTTGCATATGCTAGAAGTGAAAATGAAAAATAATTTTGATGTTCAGGGGGCTGTTACACCTTGCCTTTGACGGCTTTGGAATTTTATTTTAAGAAATAGAGGTATCCTAAATATAAAACTTTGAAAATTGGACAAACAGTTTTTCACAGTTTTTAATAATATGCCCTATGGCAGTGGTCCCCAACCCCCAGGCTGCAGACCGGTACCGGGCCGTGGATCACTTGGTACCGGTCCACGGAAGGAAAAATTATAAGCGCAAAAATAACTAGTCTTACAATTGACAAAATGGTCAGAACTTTCCTTAATAATAATCTGCTGGGTTCTTCAGTCTTTGATCCTTCATGTACTCCAATTTTAGGGAATCTGTCTGGATCCGATCTGCTCTTGCATCCATGAACAACGCATGTATGTGACATTTCAGCGACTTTAATGGTGATTACATTAAACCAAGCTTTTTGAGGCTGAAGAGTGTTTGTTAGTAACACTCACTTCACACAGCTGCATACTGTGTTTATGAGTGGATCACTTGACCTACAAAATGGCAGAGGACTTGATGTGACATCATGTGAATCCTATCTATGGCTAGATGTCAACCAAATTACGTTAAATGACGTAGAGGGATCTGATTGGTTAGCTTTATTGCTTTCATTGCTTGATAAAATCATTTTATTATTGATGATTTTATCTCATACATACAACTGGAAATCCTCTCATACATACACCTGAAATTTCCAGTTGTATGTATGAAAGGATTTCACATGTGTATATATAAGAGGATTTCCAGTTGTATGTATGAGAGGATTTCACATGTATGTATAAGAGCATTTCACTTGTGTGTGTGTGTAAGGTTTTCAGTATAGTATGAGAGAGAGTTCAGTTTCATATGTGTGTGAATGCTATTTCAGAATAATGTCCATTAGGACACCTCATAGGAAAAAACATATTCTCAAGTTCAAATTTTTGCATCAAAACCACTTTCAGTGGGGAGGAACATAAAATGAAAGGGACTTAATATGGTCTAACCCATTGCCCTCATCACTGACTTAATCGTAATCACATCTGTAAGCTCAGCCATTTCTAATCATCTTAGCAACTGCAGTGATATTAAAGAGGAATGTACGCAGGCTATTGATCAAACATCTGACAAAAATGCAATAACGAGACTTCATAAAGGCCTTCACTTTCATGATTATAGCCTAAATGGAGCATAGAGATCATCATTGTGTAGATTGACAATTTGTCGGTTAAATGTAAAATGATTAGTGGAGTATTATTGCAGTATTCCTGTTATGTGACCTCATTCTTTCAGGCCTACTAATGAAACTTGTTGCCGTTGCCGTTTTCTTTCTCCCTGTGGTGTTGCTAGCTCATGGATGGATTTTGCAACTTTTTATATCACATATGTACGGTGGCCCTGAAGGGCAAACGACACCAAGAAAATTGAAAATACTTTAATAATCCCCGAGGGGAAATTGGCTAAAAACACAACGACAAAAAGGAAAACACAACGACATTAACAAAAACACAACGACATTAACAAAAACACAACGACATTAACAAAAATGTTTTTGTTAACGTCGTTGTGTTTTTGTTAATGTCGTTGTGTTTTCCTTTTTGTCGTTGTGTTTTTGTTAATGTCGTTGTGTTTTTGTTAATGTCGTTGTGTTTTCCTTTTTGTCGTTGTGTTTTTGTTAATGTCGTTGTGTTTTCCTTTTTGTCGTTGTGTTTTTGTTAATGTCGTTGTGTTTTCCTTTTTGTCGTTGTGTTTTTGTTAATGACGTGTTTTTGTTAATGTCGTTGTGTTTTTGTTAATGTCGTGTTTTCCTTTTTGTTGTGTTTTTGTTAATGTCGTTGTGTTTTTGTTAATGTCGTTGTGTTTTTGTTAATGTCGATGTGTTTTTGTTAATGTCGTTGTGTTTTCCTTTTTGTCGTGTTTTTGTTAATGTCGTTGTGTTTTTGTTAATGTCGTGTTTTCCTTTTTGTCGTGTTTTTGTTAATGTCGTTGTGTTTTTGTTAATGTTGTTGTGTTTTCCTTTTTGTTGGTGTCGTTTGCCCTTCAGGGCCACCGTACATATGCCTTCTGTCGGTCAATTTTCAAGTACACCCCACACTCAGTGGTATTTGAGGCTGTTGACTAATCTCTGTCCTTTCCATGACTTTTAGGTTGCTTTAATGTCAGTTTCAGGGAACCAAAGTAGTATTTTATATCAGCTGTTGAATCTCTTCTCTGCACCACCTATTTATTTGTCTCTGAAGAATAATTTCTTTTTTAATTATTTTTTAGACAGCCTATTGAGATACAATGCATTCTACTCATTCAAATTGGGGTATTTCTTTATTTTTCTTCAGATAACTTATATTGAAACCAGTGCCAAGGATCCTCCAATGAATGTGGACAAAGCCTTTCACGAACTGGTCCGAGTCATACGGTAACTCTGGGTTCACTTGTGTTCTACACTTCCAAACAAAGATCTCCGTGACTTAAGAAATGTGAAGTCTGTAGTAGACTGTGCTCTCAAATTAAGATACAGTCAGTGATGAGATGTAAATTTCCTTTTCCATACCTTTATCAGAGCAAAAGAGGGAGAGAGACAGAAGGACACAGACAAACGGAATGAATGGGTGGAGTAATGCAGTGCTGCTATGAGGCCACTGAATTAGTTTTTCAGGGAAGGAAACCGGAAAAAGAAAATCCTGGGATTATTTATTTTCTAGTAATTTAAGAAGAATTGGTTTAGGGACAAATTTTCTTTGTTATATCGTTTGTTAAGTCTCGTTGCTAGTACCAGTTAACAGAATGTGGTGCATTGTTGATGGTGTTTTCTTGGTTTTTACTTGTACCCAGATACATAACATCAGGGTACTGGTATTCAAGGTAACATTAGCAGGGGAAAGGTCATTTGTATTGTACATTTGGATATTTAAATAAATAAAATCCTTCTGTATTTTCACAGCACTTTTCCTTGACATTTTAGGAAAACATTAGTTCAAAGGAAAGAAAATCACAAGGCCTCAGTCAAACACGATTCGATTGGGGTGTTGTAATGTGGCTTTGCAGGACTAAAACAAGGATTCTATAAGAAAAAGGCATTTGGAACTTCAACTAATATGCTGAGATACACTGCTCACAAAAAGTTAGTGATATTTGACTTTCAGGTAAAATTTATAGAAAATTTAAAAAGTTCATGCGACAGTGATATTATGTCATTAAAGTTGGGGATTTCAGTAGAAGCACACAATAGTAATTTCTTCATGGCAATCAATTTTTTTTAAAAATAAAATGTATAACAGTGGTGGATGTACCAAAGCAAAAAAATGTCTGCAGGGCACTGTTTGCAATTAAGCGGCCATCATCATGGGATGTGATCAAAGGACGCCCACTTGATGCGTTTCTGTGACTATTCCAGCCTCTCTGTGTCTTTTTTGCAACCTGGTGATGACACTGTGACACTCTGATACTCAAAACTCAGTGGCAACTTCACTTTGAAAAATCTTGTTTGAAGCCTTGCAGTGGCCAGGAGCAGCTGGAAACTTATATCAGGTAAGAATGGGACCAAATTCCAGTACCGCCTCAATGCCCAGATGTCTTCAAACAATTTTGAAAAGAAGAGGAGATGAGTATTGGTGTGGAATTTGGTCCCATTCTTGCCTGGTATAGGTTTCGAACAGCTGAAGATATTTGTGGTCATCTTTGACATCCATCCATCCATCCATTGACTTCCGCTTGGTCCGGAGTCGGGTCATGGGGGCAGCAGCTTCAGCAGAGAGGCCCAGACCTCCCTCCACTTGGCTGCTTCCACCAGTTTCTCTGAGAGAGCCCCGAGGCGTTCCCATGCCAGCAGAGAGATATAATCTCCAGCGTGTCCTGGGCCTGCCCCGTGGCCTTCTCCCAGTTGGACATGCCCGAAACACTTCTCCATGGAGTTGTCCGGGGGGCATCCTAACCAGATGCCTGAACCACCTCAGCTGGCTCCTCTCGATGTGAAGGAGCAGCGGCTCTACTCTGAGTCTCTCCCGAATTACTAAACTTTTCACCCTATCTCTAAGGGAGAGTCCAGCCACCCTACAGAGGAAGCTAATTTCTGCTGTTTGTATCCGTTGAGTACCCCCCACAGGACACTCCAAGGGACACAGTCAAATGCCTTCTCCAAGTCCACAAAACACATGTGGACTGGTTGAGCAAATTCCCATGCTCTCTCAAGTACTCTAGTGAGGATATAGAGCTGGTCCAGTGTTCCACGACCAGGACGGAACCCACATTGTTCCTCCTGAATCTGGGATTCGACAATTGCTTGGATTCTCTTCTCCAGCACCCCTGCATAGACCTTACCAGGGAGGCTGAGGAGTGTGATTCCTCTGTAATTGGAGCACACCCTCCGGTCCCCCTTCTTAAAAAGGGGAACCACCACCCCGGTCTGTCAATCCAAAGGTTCTGCCCCCAATTTCTATGCAATGTTGCAGAGACGTGTCAACCAGGACAGTCCTACAACATCCAGAGCCTTCATGAACTCAGGGCGGATCTCGCCCACCCCCGGAGTCCTGCCACAATGCAGCTTCTTAACTACCTTGGCGACCTCAGCTCCAGTAATGGACAAGTCCACCTCTACGTCCACAGGCTCAGCATCCTCTACGGAAGACATGTTTATGGGATTGAGAAGGTCCTTGAAATATTCCATCCACTGCCGAAAGACATCTCCAGTTGAGGTCAGCAGCAACCCATCCCCAGTATACACAGTGTTGGTGAAGCACTGCTTTCCCCGCCTGAGCTGTCTGACAGTTTGCCAGAATCTCGGTGGACCCAAGTGAAAGTGTTTTTCCATGGCCTCACAGAACTCCTCCCACCTGAGTTTTCGCCTCTGAGACCGCCAAGGCTGCAGCACGTTTGGCCTATCGATACCTGCATGCTTCCAGAGTCCCACAAGCTAACCAAGCTCGGTAGGACTCCTTCTTCAGCCTGACGACCTCTCTCATTCAAGGTGTCCACCACCGAGTTCGAGGATTGCTGCCATGGCAGGCACCAACAACTTTAAGGCCACAGCTCTGGTCAGCCACCTCAGCAATGGAGGCGCTGAACATGCCCCATTCAGACTCAATGTCCCCCGTCTCCCTCGGGATGTGATTGAAGCTCTGTCAGAGGTGCAAGTTAAAGATCTTTCTGACAAGTTCCTCTGCCAGATGTTCCCAGCAAACACTCACTACACATTTGGGCCTTCCAGGTCTGAATGGCATTCTCCCCCGCCATCTGATCCAACTCACCACCAGGTAGTGATCAGTTGACAGCTCAGCTCCTCTCTTTACCAGAGTGTCCAAAACATACAACTGAAGATCAGATGATAAGACTATAACGTCGGTCATCGATCTACAACCAAGACTGACATTTGGCGCGTCATTAAACGATAAGTATGTCAAAGATGACTTGGTCTTGGTCATCTTTGACATACTTATCGTTTAATAATGCACCAAATGTTCTCTAAAGGTAAAAGATATTGACTGCAGGCAGGCCAATTCATCACCTGGACTCTTCTACAACAAAGCCATACTGTTGTAATAGCTTGAGTATGTGGTTTTCCTTTGTCGTGCTGAAATTCACAAGGCCTTCCCTCAAATAGATGTTACACAATATTGCCAAAGTATTGGCTCACCTGCCTTGGCTCACATGAGCTTTAGTGATATTCTTTTCCTAATCAATATGACTTGGGTCCACCCATTTGCAGCTAGAACAGCTTCAAGGTTTAGGAGTGTGTTTATGGGGATTTTTGACCATTCTTCAAGAAGCATATTTGTGAGGTCACACACTGATGTTGGCCGAGAAGACTTGGCTCTCAGTCTCCGCTCTAATTCATCCCTAAGGTGTTCTGTTGGACTGATGTCAGGACTGTGTAGGCCAGTCAAGTTCATCCACACCAGACTCTGCCATCCATGTCTTTATGGACCTTGCTTTGTGCACTGGTGCACAGTCATGTTGGAAGAGGAAGGGGCCAGCTCCAAACTGTTCCCTCAAAGTTGGGAGCATAAAATTGTCCAAAATATCTTGGTATGAAGCATTCAGAGTTCCTTTCACTGGAACTAAGGGGTCAAGCCCAGCTCCTGAAAAACAAGCCCACACCATAATTCCCCCCCCCTCCACCAAACTTTACATGTAGCATAATGCAGTCAGACAAGTACCGTTCCCCTGGCAACCGCCAAACCCAGACTCTTCCATCAGAATGCCAGATGGAGAAGCGTGATTCGTCACTCCAGATAACGCGCCTCCACTGCTCTAGAGTCCAATGGCAGCGTCCTTTACATCACTGCATTCAAGGCTTTGCATCCCACTTGGTGATGTATATCTCGGATGCAGCTGCTCAACCATGGAAACCCATTCCATGATGCTCTCTGCACCATGTTGTTGAGCAGAAAGTTGGTGACCTCTTCACACTGTGCTTCACGATCTGCTGACCCCGCTCCGTCATTTTACGTGGCCTACCACTTTCTGGCTGAGTTGCTGTCGTTTCCAAACACTTCAATTTCCATATATAGATATATATATATGTATATATAGCTATATGTGTACATATATAGATGAATATACACAATATGTGTGTGTGTGTATATATATATATATATGTATGTATGTATATATGTGTGTGTGTGTGTGATTGTGTGTGGAAATTTATTAATAAAGTATATATTTTATTATTATATCTATTTATTAAGGATACTTCAGTTTTTCCTTTCCAGGAGGTGATTAACCAGGAACCAAAGGTCCTCTCTTAGAGAATTTCTGTAGTTATTTTGGCTACTGCCTAGAGATTTAAAGATCATTAACCCAGTTAGGGAAAAAAAAGGCTCAACTGTACCCTCTTACTGACCAGAAGGACACACAGGCTAACTTGTCTTTCACAGTACAGCAAAACTGTCGAATGAATCAACACTGCTCTCTTGTGGTCAGCATGAGAATGGATGTAAATGTTATTGTTTTATTCATGTATTGCCAAGACAGTTAATTCACTTCAGTTTTTCTTTGACTTAAAAATGGTCATTTCATTGATTTGTTTTAGTAATGGATTCTAAGTTGCTCATTCTTCCACATCGACTCTGCTAATGTTCTTTTCCTCCACCTTCAGGCAACAGGTTCCAGAGCGAAACCAGAAGAAGAAAAAGAAGATGAAATGGAGAGCAGAACGTTCCACGGGTTCCCACAGGTTTCACTGTGTCATATTGTGACCTCCCTTATCATGTTTATTATTCATAACGTACACACACAAACCAACACGCACATCAACACAAAATTTGGATGTCAGGGAACTTCTCAGCAGTGTTTAACTACTGGAGCACAAATAGAAGGGGGAAGGGGGATTCACTGAACAGTTTGATGGACAAGATGGACAAAAAGTCTGAAATGAATCTGAAACTTTGGTCTGCTGTCCCTCAGCCCTTTTGAACGCCTCAGGATGAGCGCAGTGTCCTCTTCTCTCTTAAGGATTTCTGATCCCCTCCCCCTAAGGAACTCAAATGAACTTTTTGGTCATCGAACTAAATGTCATTTTTGAATTAAGCATTAAATGTGTGGCACAAGATGAAAAACTTTGGGGAAGGCCAGAGATTAGAAACTTTTTTTGACTTTTCAAGACAAAGAAAGAAAAGGGAGTAACGGGCTCAAAGTGCTATCTAATATCCCATAGATGACAATGTCCTGCTATTCATCAGGTGTTTAATTGTCATGTGCTTACAGTTTGTGGAAGAAAAGCCCCTCAATTCCCAAACATTTGTCTCTGAGTGGGTGACACGTGAGCAGAGTAGGTTAATATGAGAGTGGTGATTCTGGTGGTGTCTGTGGATGTTGTGGTGTTGGTGAGTGGACTGCATGTACTGTGAGTATAGTATAGCATTTACTATGTGGTCTCTCTGGTTTTGTATCAGTTGGGAGAGCATTGTTTCAATTGAAAGAAATGTGACGTGAAGAAAGTGTGTCATATCAGCTGTTAAGAATAAGAATAATTCCAGTAATGGGGTTTGTACCAACACTGATCTGTTCAACGCTGTGTTTACAAACACTTAAGAATTATTTTCCCAGATGTACACAAACCGTACGGAAGAGACTTTTTTTTTTTTTTCATTGTGTTTGAAAGTTGTTGGGTTGCATCTTCAGTCGTCGTCAGTGGTGTATTGAGTACAATCCATGAGCAGTACTGTATGAGTGTAAGTCCTGAGATATTTTTCCTTCTTTAACATATTAACAAACTTCATTACTTTCCTTTTTTTTAATATCTTAAAGTTTAAAAAAAAATACAAATATTTGGGATATGAAGGTTATCTAATGAAAGGTGGCAATGTAGACAAATTCACTGCTGTTTTACCAAGAATCTTGTAGAAATTGGTAATGAAACAATAGATAAGGGATAATGATAGCTTCATGCTTCATAGTTGAAGCGGACTGAAAGAAGCTGATTTGCACTGGCCACTGACCAAAATAATGTGATGTCACTTTATTTCAATCCAGGGCTTTTCTGACTTCACCGGTGAATTCAGGACTGTATTATAAAATGAGATGTCCTCAGTAAAGGATGGACACAAAAATACTGGAGCCCTGGGAACAATGTCAGTGCTACAAAACCTGTGTGAACGTGGCAGTGTGACGCTCCTCGGGCTTGAAGCCATGTTAACTCACAATAACTACAGACCATGTCAATTGTAGAGAAACCTCACACTTGATGAATTCAGTGTCTGTTTATCATGGTGAAAGCGGATGAGGAATGTACAGTTTAATAACCTATGAAATGGCTTGTACTGTTAATGGACTGAAGTTTTTGGAGGACAGCTTTCTTGTCTGGATTCATACCGACTCTGGAAGGAAGACATTTTTGCACTTTTAATACAATTTCTGACTTTCCTATTGGCATGTTGCTTTCTTTTCAAACCTGTAAGTGAACTGAAAGGCACAGAGAAAATGATCTGAATGTAAGAACGAAGCAAGCCAAAAGCTAATTAGAGTTGCAGCCCTGTGTGCCTGCTTAAGCCTGTTGCCTTGGTAATGATTGTAACAAAACTAAAGTAATTTGGAATTTGATCATTAAAAGTCTACTTTAATAAAAAAACAAAAAAACAAAACCTAATTATTACCCAGTTTTGAATTTAATGATTACTCAAAAAGTCTTATTTAATGAATGGCATACACAATCATCTTTGCCTGGAAGTGGAACCCTTGTTAAAGGAGCGCAGCATTAATCTGTATCTACTGTTAAAGGGACGTTGTAGGAGTTTCCACAGAAAGACTCTAAACCTTTTAGTACTGGATCAATGAGCAATGAAGCAACAGACTGGATGGTGGAGGAGAAATTGAAGGAAAAAAGCTGAATGTGTTTGAAGAAAATGTTTTTTGTATTATTATTACTATGGATTTTTTTCCTTTTTCTTTTTCTTTCTTTCTTTCTTTTAACTGCATAATTTATTACTGTCTGTTACCTCAGTGTGTCCCAGACCTGAACAAAAAAAGAGAGAAGAAGACAAATCTTTTTGAATGAATTTATTCTTTCTTTTTAGTACCCATGCTGTGTGTTGTGGACCAATATGAAGGAGCAAATTTGGTCCTGAGCTGAATATGGATCCCTGCTTTACTAGAGCTCAAATAGATTCCAAGCTCACAAAGGTCTTCATTCACTTCACAAACAGGAGTGGGATCAGTGTTGTTTGACTTGCAGCTACATGCTAAATCATGCTTTTGCTCTACAGCTGATCAAGCTCCTGTACCTGCCAGCTACCATCTGCTTGACCTACTCATGAAAATACATGTCAGCAGACCAAATGATGAAAGTGAAAATAAAATTATTTGACCTTAGGTTATTGGAGCTTAACTGAGCTTTCTAGTTTGGGAAGGTCTTTTTTTTTTTGTTTGTTTGTTTTATATAGTTTAAAGTATTGTAAATTGTTTGTGTACTTCTTGAAACTTTGTCAGTATGTGAAAGGCTGTGTAAGCTTTGGATTATGGGGGGGGGGGGGGGGGGGGGGGGGGGGGGGTACTGAGTTTTCTGTTGTGTCAGAATGAGGAGCTAGACGAGGCACAAATGAACTGTGGCCTTTTTATCTAGCCTCAGGGGTCAATTCAATAAAGAAATATAAGTATTGTGACTTTTCATGTTTTACTGCTTTATCATTTGTTCCATGACGTGAAGCAAACGTATATCAGGATGCTGTTCAACAACCACAGTGAACATGGGTCCTTAGTGGGTGTGCTTGTTCAGCACACGCTTTCCTCATTAATCTTTCAACCTGTCAGGGTTCATTGAATTCAGCTCTTTGAGAATGCTGAAAGCTCCAATTTGCCTCATTGATTTCAGATAGCAGCAGAGCGGCGCGCTGAACAGCTCCTGCATCTGTCCAATTGATTTTTACATTCATGTTCTTGCAGGTTGAATCAGTTTGAAGGTGCTCAATGAGAGTCAAAGGGGACAAGCTAATGTTCAGGTTTATTACAAATATTGATATAATTTGTACCCTTGAGTGTTGAATTTGAATTAAAAAAAGACTTAAAACATGGATATGCAACCTAATTTGATATATAATAAAATTGAGGTCACTATAATTTTCACAAGTAAGCTGCATCCTGTATAATGATCAACAAGAGGACTAAGGCAGACACCAATCACGTCAAAACCTCACAGTGCTGTTTAAGGATTTGACCACAAGGAGTCAGGCTTTAACTGTGTTTTCCTCCCCATTAGAACCTTTGCAGTAAATACGCTTCCAAACGCAAACGTATTACAATCCTAAATCCATGAAAGTAGTAAGGATCACAGAAAATATTTTTTCAAATGAAGAAACAAACGCACATCTGCATTTACTGGGTTTGTTTAACTGATAGTTTGAACTCCAGATGTTTCATGATTTTGCTTGTCAAAAAAGTCAACAAGTTATTAAGATGTTTTGGTATAAAACCAGTATCCATTAGAGCAAAGATAGGCACACAATCTATTTGTCAACCAATATGTAAGAAAATCATTAAAATCTTTTTCAAAGAAATGCTTAAAATGGAATTTTGTCTTTTACAGTGCATATCATGAAATCATTCAAAGCATCTCTAAGGATTTAACTGTAAAGATCAAGTATGTGAGTCAGAGTCAAACATGTGGCCTGCACTGCCTCAGATGACACTGTGAGAAGAACTGAAAGATGAAAAGGGCAATCCAGACTGTTATCAGCAACACGTTCAAACACTGGGCTTTGTGGTGGTATAGGTTTCTTGCAGCACCCTTTGCAAAGCCCATTTCCATTTCTAAGATGGCAGCATCAATGTAGAAAAATACACTGAGGTTAAAGACTGACATATGCTGCCATCAAGGCCTTTTCTAAAAAACTACACTGCACACATTACAAAGATATGGCCGAGGAAGAAGCTGCTACGGCCTGCCTGCAGTCCAGTCTCCTATAATCAGAGTTGGGCAAGTTCACTTTCTACACGAACTAGTTAAGTTCATTGTTCACAGAAATTAAAACAAACTAGTTCAGTTCACCATTTCAAAAAATAACCTAAAAAGTTCATTTTTAGTTCATTTTTCTTATTCTTTTTTAATGTTGCTGTGAGCAATTACTTGTCAAAATGATTTGCCACTGCCCATATACTACAGCACCACAAATGACAATTATTTTATCCATTTTATCTGTCGAAAACTATGTGTCCAATTTGAAATCTTTATCCAACCAGGGTTCACATTAGTAGGGGTGCACGATAACTATCGGGCAGATAACAGGAAATTATGACATCATCCCGATAACTCCGATATCACGACGAATAGTCCCGATAACATATATATTTTGTCAACACGGCAGTGTCTCGCTCCCTCTGAGCCTTGAATGACCAGCAGTAAATGTTATGTTCAAGTGATGTCGGCATAATCAGGAAAACGATTTCTCAATAAGTAAAATCAAGAATCAGGGCCGGTTCTAGGAATGCACATAAGAGGGGGCAGTCAGAAATGTAAAGGGGGCATGATTTTTTTTTTTTTTTTAACACCTTACACTGTTAGTGTTTTCTTCACGGCAGTTGTTAGCTGTGTGTCCAGATCTAAACCTGGAGAAGTGGATTGCACTCTGTCAGGCCTCTACCCTAAGACCTGTCCAGCTTGGGTGTCCCACCTGAAGACTAAAGCTTCTGCTGGTATAGCTCTTAGGGTCACTGAGGCACGCAAACCCCCTGACCACAATAAGGTGGCAATCCCTCAGGGGGGAACTGAAAAATAAATGAAGTAAATAAATGAAAAGTAAAATAAAATATCCTTCATCCAGATTTTAACAACCAAGCAACAACCAATTTCAACAACATAACAATCTTAACTGGATGGCCTAATTTTCAAATACATTTCAAGCTAAAGGAAAGACTTGTCACTATCATCAATATTTACAAAACTGAAAGGAAGTCTTATGAAAAAAAAATCACCGAACATCAAGTTATCAAACTAATTTATAAAAACAGAAACATTTATATTTTTTTCTTAATTAGCTAATAACTCAAAATAGTTAGGGAACTAATTTGTACAAGATAACAGTTACAGAGCAGAACATATAACAGAACTTTCTTCTTTTTTTTTTAATGTATTTTTTTTAATTAGCAACTTAATAACTAAAATCTCCTCCTTTCTAACTATTTTTTCTCCCCACTCCACTCTACAACACCAGTCTCCTGTTTCCTTGTGCAAAAACTCTCACAAATTCATCCATATCCAAGTTATTGGTTATGGACTTCTCATGGGCTAAGATGACCAAATTTATCTTTCGCTTGTGTAACATGGTGCGACGATAAGGGGTTAGGACCCGTGACAATGTGGAGAAGGAACGCTCACACGATGCTGAAGACACACCAATTACCAGGGCTGTTACATACAATTTATGCAACTCAGGAAAAGCTTCCTTGTACTCCTGTAGGTGTTTACAGACAGTGGATAGGTCTGTTTCATTTGGACATTTCTTGAGCAGCATCTGTTTTGCCACAAGAGTTTTCATTTTTTTAGATCATCTGCCACAGTGCCAGCCAGCGCAGACAGAGGATGCAACACGGCTGAATCTAGAAATGTGCTGGATTTGGGTGCAAGACTAGATATGGCTCTCATCAGCTCAACGTTCTTCTGAGAAAATCTATTCTCCATTTCTGAAATGGCCCTGTCAAGGATGTTGAGCAGAGATCTTTTCAGAGACTGAGAGGGGGAAATGGTTGGATCGTCTGAGTCTGTATGGCCCACAGTTGAGAGCACAACACTTTGACCAAGACATCTGCTCATTGTCCTCCTTCTCTTTGGAGGCGGTGCATCATCCCCAGCAGCTGCCTGAGATGACTCTCCCCAACCCTCATCTTCACGGAGGCTTTTTAAGGACTCCAGTGCTGCACCAACAACCTCAGAAGCACTGCACATATCCACAGACTGACACTGTAGAATTGCATTTGCTGGTTTCAAGACACCAAGCAGCCGCACTATAAACTTTCCAGTCTCAAAGAAGTGATGCCTCTTAATTTGGCACAGCAGGCCCGATGCCTCGGTGCACAGGTCAACAGCAGCACTATCATCCTCTGTCATCTCAGATAGGATACTGACAATATGGTCTTGATTGTCAACAATGCACCTTGTCACCTCATAGTGGCTTGTCCATCGGATTTCAAGCAGCCTTTTAAGGTTAGGTGCATTATATTTCTCAGACACATAGTGGTGCTGAAAAAACTTGTACAATGAACTAGAGAGGTCAAAAAATCTCTTTGCACATGGTTCACTCTGGATGGCATGCACAACCACTAAGTGCAGTTGATGGTTGTAGCAGTGGATGTATGGGATATACCTAGCAAGCTTGTTTAGCACCAGAGCTTGAACCTCTTATCCCTCATCACAGAAGCTCCATCATAACACTGGCTAAGTATGTTGTCAGCACTGTAGCCAGCATCAGAAAGGTGTGTCAGTATTTCAGACGTGATGTACTCTGCATCAAGTTGATGCAAGTCAAGCAACCCAATAAGATGCTCCTCTGGCACGGAATTGCTGACAAATCTAATCATCACAGACAAATTTTCCACATTGCACCTGTCCCTGGTCCCATCACTTTTGAGGCAAAACCCTGCAGAATCAGCATTTTCATATTTTTTCCTGACCTCTGCAAGCACCATGTCTGCCAGTGTTTGGATCATTTCATTTTGGATATCCTTAGATGTGTATTTTGCATTCTTTTGGATACCCTTAGCAATGCTTGCTAGCTTCTCATCCTTCTCTAATGTATACTCCATGAGTTTCAGAAAAAGCCCTGAAGCAACATCATCACCACCTGCATCATGTCTCAAAGTTTCTGCAGTCCCACGGAGCCCCAACTCATTCACACAGAGAAACTTAATAGCACTGCCCACACTCTTGACATAATAATGATTTTTTTCAAGTTGGGTTTTACCAACCAGCAGAGAGTCAACAGTACCCCCTGTAGCCTCTCTGCTTTGTGCTGAGTCCAGGTGGTGGAAGAGTGCACATGGTTGTGGCTGGACACGTGCCTCTGTAGCCCCTTGTCTCGTTCGAGTGCTGCTTTCCAATTGTTAAAACCAGTAAGGGTAAAAACAACATCCCTCTCATTAGCAGAGAAACCATATTTCCGACAGGGGAAACAGAAGCATGCGTCCCGCACAACAGAGTACTCCAGCCATGGTCGTGAGCGGTACCAGGCAGGATTGAATGACCTGAATGTCGCACCAAATGCACGCTTTGGGTAGCTACCCAGTATTGGCTGGGATGGTGCATTGACATTTAAGTCACTAGGTAGCTGAGCAAGCGGCTTTAAGGCAGCACATGTTGAGGGAGGAGGAACAGGAGAAGCAGTGCTTGCTGATGGAACAGGTTGTATTTTATGCTAGCTACTGCCTCTGATGCACTAGTACTAGCAGCAGCATCACTGCTATTGCTTTTAGTACATGCAAGAGGAGCAACACTTGTTTTAAATGCTCTGAAAAAAGGATGCATGTCGCAGCATTAACTCTCTCTTTGTGAGCAGCTGAAAGGTGGAGTGCAAAGTGAAGTTTTGAGAAAAACATCTTCTTTATTTATTTATTGAATTCTTTTTTTTTTTACTATTTTCCTGAGCAGTTTGAAACAAAACTGTGCAGAGGGGCGGGGCTTCACGTAGGGGTCCGGCAGACACCGCTCATTTGTCCTCAGTCTGTTAGATGCAGTGTACAGATGTGCTTGTGACTTGAGAAATGCTCCCAGTGGGTAAAAAAACAGCAGACTATTCCCCATTTGACTGCACAAATATATGTATGAATGTTAGTAAACTATTATTTGAGTTGTTGTTAATCATTAGTTATATCACGGGTCGCTACGACGAGTTTGGTGGAGTTTTTACTGCTTCTTCCAACTCCTACCGCGCTGACTGTAACTTGACACTCTCTGGCTGTGTCACAGTGATCGGATGTTTACGGAGGGGCGGAGTCCTGACAGCAGGCTGTGTCAGTACACTAGTGATGGGCATTCCGGCTCTTTGTGGAGAGCCGGCTCTTTTGGCTCGGCTCACTAAAAAGAGCCGGCTCTTTCGGCTCCCAAGTGGCTCCTCAGATTTTTTGTTAATTAAATTAATTTATTACCAAATTATGTGTAAAATGAGTAACTAATCTTAAAAAAACATAAAATATTACATATGTATTGTATTTATATGTCTTTATTAATAAACTTAACATATAAATTAATAAATTCTAAATAAAAAAAAGACCCATTTCAATTTGTGAAAAAACAAAATCAACTAAACATCACTCAACAAAATATAAATTAAAATGTGCAACTATTTACCGTGAAAAAACTTCAGAGTCCCTTTCTGGTCTTTTCTCCAACTCTGTTAATTGCACTGTTGGATGATTAGTTTGAATATGACTGTGCAGGTTGTTTGTGGAGCCTGCTCCATATGAAATTTGTATTTTACAAAGTGTACACTTTGCCTTAACGGAGTCTAACACTTTAAAATGTGTCCATATTTTACTCCTTTTCCTGTTGTCACTCATCTTTGGTGAACTGGTCAAATCCCCTTGCGCTCCTCTCGCTGTCGTCTCTCTGCCTCCTCTGTGTGTCTGTAACCCCCCCCCTCCCCCCCAGCAGAGTGTTGTTGACTGTGCTCCTCCCTCCTGCTCAGTGTAGTCGCACAGACGTTGCCACAGCCACACATGTTGACCAATGCGTCTTTAAAAGACAATATAAAATTATAATTTAAAAAAAAAATCGCTCTGGCTCACGAGCCGGCTCCCGTCGTTCACTTCAAAGAGCCGGCTCTCGTTCGCAACCGACCCATCACTACAGTACACACACTGCACCGACATGAGAGAAGAGAGAGGGCTGATTAACGTGTGTTTCTATCAGCAGATTTTTCACTTCTAAAAGTTTGATTTGAGGGGGCAGGACATCTGTTTGAGGGGGCGTTGCCCCCTCTTGCCCCTGCGTAGAGCCGGCCCCGTCAAGAATACCCCCTCATGCCAGAAAACAACTCATTAACTCGGACGTAACTTTGGTAGTTGATGACTTGAATTGATATTCGCAGTATTCTCCGACGTGTTATACATTAAAAAAAGAAAAAATATAAAAGGCTGAAAGAACGACTAGCAAACGAGGGAACGGAAGAATTTACGTTACACCTTGAATGCAGCCTGCAGCATAGCGCTGATCACAACAAACATGGCGGCGTGGAACTTCGTTCAAGTTTCAGAAGAAGATAGTTTGGTGGTTATTTGTGACGAATCCTCCAAGCGAATTCTACGAGGAGGGAAGCACAAGCAAAAGCTTTAATACGTAAAACCCGATCGGCCCCCTACAACATAACAATCGCTTCCATGTAGTTTTGAAATCGCGCTAATGGGAGCTGACGGAAGCTAATGCTAACGTGCGCAAGCCAGCAGCAGCCTCTCCTCCCCTCCCTCATTCCTCTCATCTGAAGCTTCCATGAGATTAAAAAATAAAAACAAAAACTGCTGAACCTCATTTACTTTAATTAAAGTTATTAATTTAAATGGAACCACCAGCCAAAATCCTTTAAATGTTAATCTTTTTCAGTTTGTAATTTTTATGCATGTATTTCCATCAGTTCAAGGAGCCTTTATGTTTTAATATCAGTAATGGACCTTAATTAAGTTGATGTGAGATATCAAATAGGTTTGTTTGATAGCTTTACAAAAATGTTTGAGAGGCTTGCCAATAGTTTTTCACTGGAAAAAATAAATATCTGTTCATTTAAAAAGTCAAAACTATTTTTGATTTTGTTCATAGTATTGATGTAATGATCTTAGGTATATGTGTGTGTTATCGGTATCGGCCTTTAGGAGCTGAAAGTTATCGGTATCGGTTTTAAAAACAGTTATCGTGCATCCCTACACATTAGCATTGAAGGGACAGCCCATGTAAAACTCTTAATTTCCCTTTCAGCTTCTCTCTACAGTATATTAAAAATATGAGGAAAAACTAGCTGTCAAATGGTATTTATTATAAGACAAAAACAGGTCATTAAGGTGCAAATGTTTTTTTCCCCATTTCAATATTTCAATCCCCCCGGGAGTCAAGGCGCTCCTCCAGCTCTGGGCGACTGTAGCTCTCATCTTCCTTCATGATTGTTTTAAACGTTTGATGACGCAATTGTTAGTGTGACAGAAGTGACAACCAGTGTTGCTGTGTTTGATCGCTTTCCGAAAATACATATTAGGCATGTTTGTAGTGTTTTTTAATGAGGTTCGCTGGAAACCTGGCACGGCTTTAGCCGTGCGTGAACTTTGAAAGAGCATTGTTCACAACTGCCTAATTAACTCGTTCACACTCGTCAAGGAGAAAGAGAGCGTGTTCAGTTCACATTCACACAAAATATGAACTAGTTCATGACTAGTGACTATTCCATACTGTTGCATGTTTTAATATGTCTTTGCAAGAAGAAATGGACAAAAGAAACATTTCCTCAGTACCAGAAAGCTTCTCAAGGGCTGTGAGAAGGAATGGCAAAGTGGTCAAAACTTAACTGTCCAATAAAGCTGCATCGAAAAGACATCAAATACACTGGGTTTGTACTGCCTGGAAAGGAAAAAAGTAAAGGTATATGTTAAAAATTTTCCTTTATTTTCATTTTCCACAATGTCTAATCTATTTCTGATTTGTTTTTCGCAATTTTAAGAAAATCCACCACAGATGTTCCAAAGCTTAGTCAAAGGACCAAAACACAATTAAGGATGCTGAAACATGCACTCCTTTTTTCAAAGGAAACAAAAAAGTGTTCAGTTCTTTTTTCTTTTTTTTTTTTTTTAAAGATGAACATGCACAGAGCTTGTTGAAATGGAAATTAGCAGTCTGAAAGTGTGGAAAAGTCAGCACATATTCACATATCAGGTGAGTTTTATTCATTTTGCAGGTAATTTCATGTGTTGTCAGTCTCAGAGTCTTCGTCCTAATAACATAATGTTTCTCTGAATTTACTTTGGAGACCTACTGACATCTCTAACAGTGTGATGTCAGGGGCTTTGTCTGTATGTATGGGTTTCACTGGACGGCAATGTCATTGCTAAATGCATTTTTATGCTTGTGTGTTTCTGCAGAATTGAAATAGCACTTGAATGGGAATATAGACTTGTAGTGCAAGGGTTAACCATTTTAAAAGTGAAATCAATGTTCTGTGGAGATAGAAGCTGTAAATACACAAGTTGGATTGGTAATTAAAAAAGAAAATGTTATGGCTGCCAACTATACATTTATAAGTAGAAGTTTGATTTATTGTGCAGTGCTATGACAGATTAAAACAGCATGTTTTAACAGCTCCAAGTCAGATTTAAGAGTTGGCATGAATGGTGACATTCTGACGTCTTTTTAAAAAAATGACAAATCTAGACCACAACTGTTTTGGTCGTTTGTAACTTGAATTTTACCACATTAAAGATGTCCATGGACTGAGCAGGGAAGACAGAATTGAATGTTGAAAGATATTTAGAAGGTGGGATGCTGTGAAACAAAGACAACATGGATACAAGAGAAGCAATAGAGGCAACATAAAATCAGGAATAAAAGGGTTTGATTGACGAAATGAGTGCTGAGTATTGATCATTCCTCTAGCAATCAGGACATAAGTTATGACAGGCTGCTGTTATAGCTGGATGGATGGTGTGACTTTAAAATTCCAGTTAGATGCTGAATGTTATCTCTCTCTTGTTCTGTCACACTCTCTTTCCCTCTGGAGATGAAAGGGCAGCAGGGCTGACGCACTGAAAATGACACAAAAGAGAAAAGTAAAAACATTCAAGTAGAACTTGATTCTTCTTCAGATGGCTTGGCTGGACAAAAGGCATAGTCTGCCATCATTAAAAATATTTCATTTTTTCAGTGCAGTTTCAAACCAGTTCAAGTTGCAGAATTACATCAGTAAAAAACAAAACAAAAACCAATTGCAGTCCAGTTCAGTCCAATTATGATCCATTTATGAGTGCAAGCATAGAGATTAGTCCAATGATTTTTGCTATAAGAAAATGAAAGAGAAATAAAATGCAAATAACAGTAATAATGGCATATACGCACAGTACATGAGGATTAAAGAGAACTTCTTTTCCTTTCTTCTTTTCCCTTCAGAGCTCGCCACAACAAACCATCTGCTTCCATCTAACTATCCTTGACATCTTCCTGTCTAACACTAACTTACTTCATGTCTTCTTTCACTACATCCATAAATCTCTTGGGTTTTGCTCTAGGCCTCCTGCCTGGCAGTTTTAACCTCCCTCTACCAATATATTCACTATCCCTCATCTGTACATGTCCAAACCATCTTAGTCTGGCCTCTCCAAAACATCTAACATGAGCTGTCCCTCTGATGTACTGATTCCTGAACTTTTCCATCCTCGTCACTCTCAAAGAGAACCTCAACATTTTTACATTTGCTATCTCCAACTCTGTCTCCTGTCTTTTCCTCAGTACCAGTCTCTAAACCATACAACATGACAGGTCTCACCACCGTCTTGTATACATTTCCTTTTATTTGTGCTGAAACTGTTTTATCACACATCAGACCTAACACTTTTCTCCACCCATTACAACCTGCTTACACATGCTTCTTCACCTTTTTTTTCCCCCCCACATTCTCCGTTTTTCTTAACTGTTGAACCTGAGTACTTATAATCTTCTATCTTCTTCACCTCTGCTCCCTGTAGCCTCACTGTTCCACTTGGGATCCTCTAATTCACACACATGTATTCTGTCTTGCTGTACCTTACGAAAGGAAAATATATTGCAGTATATTGGAAAATATCATGCAACATATTTGGTAATATATTCCCATATATGAGATTTAGTATTTATATTTTCCAATATATTGCAATATGTGCATTGAACATATATGTGGATATACTAATACATATAAAAAATACATTGCAGGTAAGACCAAAAAGGTCGCTATATTTTTCCATGTATAATTTGTCTTTATATGCTTGAATATACTACATATATATATATATATATATATATATATATATATATATATATGTTTGTGCCATATATTGATATATATTGTACTATATACAGATATATATTGTGTAATATATGGATATCTATAAAGTGCCTTATATGGATAAATATATAGCACCATACATGCACATATATTATGCCATATTTGTGGTTCAATATAAGAATATCTATATAGTGCTATATATGGATGCATATATACTCCCATATATGTATATATAGATATTCATATATTGTACCATATGTCATGGTCTGGGTCAGCCATGGCAGGCATTCTTGGTTTTTCAGCTTTGTTTTCTTTTGTGTTGAAGTTGGCGTCGCTCTCCCAGTCTTTAGCGTAAACTGTTTCCTGTTTTACTTTGAAGGTCTGTCTTGTCTTCATTGTATTCTGATTTTTTTTCCTTCCCCTTGTCATCCTGATTCCCTCTGTGTTTATAAAAAGGGAGGGGGGGGGGGTACCTCCACACTGCAGCAATATCAAAAATATATTTATGCTGATTGTATATATTTCTGTAATTTATAGGTTGTGCATCCAGGTGTCGTGGGGAAGACTGTCTAGTATGAAGATGTCAAAATGTGTTATATAATGTTGTATACGTGTAAATAAATCATTATTTTTGCCATCAAAAACCTTCTGCCTTTTTTCATTTGGTTCTATAGAAGGAAACCACTGTTCAGATGTTTGAAGTGTCAGTAAAACAACAAATATTGGTGTTAAACTTATTGTTTTGCTTCTTTTCACAAAAAGCTCATTTTCTCTATTGCTTGGTCAGAAATGGGTGATTTTGGTGAAACTTCCCCATGTTCTACTGCTGATTACTTGAGATTGGAAGAAGGTAGAAACAAACTCTTTTTTTTCCCTGATGAAAGAAGAGAGTCTATTCTTTATGTTGGTGGTTTCGCTGTTCACAGAGTCATTGAACACAATATTCTATGGGTCTTGGAAAATCAGAGAAAATGCTCCAAAACGCTGGCAGTATGAGGCTCTCTGCTGTGCAGCTGTCTGGCAGTCAATGAGTTAATATACTTGTTTCCATATAATTCTCAATATATTTGTAATATATTTTACCATATACTTATCATATATCTGTACATATATATGTTTCCATATACATTGACATATATTCAAAGCCTATATGTTTAATATATGGTAGAATATGTGACAATATATTAACATATATTTTCAATATCCTTTTCCATATAAATCACAATACATTATGGAAGATATTTATACATATAAACTTGTAATGTATTTTTTGGATATATAACACATATGTTATATATTCATCCATAATATATTACAATATATGGAAATTGGCAATTATTTGTATATTTTGCAATATATTCCAATATGTTGCACACAATATATATTGTATAATATGTGTCCTCAATATTTTATTCTCTTGTATTACATATTGGAAATACAGGGAATAAAATATGTGTCCTCAATATTTTATTCCCTGTATTTCCAGTATGTAATATATTGGAAAAATAATATATTACAATATATTTCAAACAATATACTGGTAAATATACTTTCCTTTTGTAAGGGAAAGTAATCTATGATTATAGGTATTGTAGGTAACAGAATGACAGGAAAATTCTTTCTTAGCAGGATTTTTCAATCTCCAAACATTAATTAGATGGAGCTCCTGCATAAACTGATGGATAATCTTTCCTGCTTCTTGGATGGGTTGAACCAGAGTATCAGCCAAGGTTTGGATCTAGGGTACAGTTGTAATCTCCCCCCGTTACTATTGCACCTTATAGGGAGGATATATATATATATATATATATATATATATATATGTTAGGGGTGTAATGGTATGCAAAAATCACGGTTTGATACGTACCTCGTTTTTTTTTTTTCACAGCCACATGTATATATATCTGTGTATACTGTACATTGTATTTATTTCACTGCAAAAGCACTTCTGGTTAGATGCTAACTGCATTTCGTTGCCCTGTACTTTGACATGTGCAATGACAATAAAATTGAATCTAATCTAATCCAACATGTCATGTTTTACTGTACTGGAGTAGCCTCTATTAAAGGTATGGTGGGTGATCTTTTTTTGCAGCATTTTTTACAATATTGCATGAAAATCTTTTCACATTCCCATTGCACCCACTGAAATAAAGTGTTTGCAAAAAAACATAACAAAACAAAAAAATGTTTTGGTCCGGTCTAGAGGGTGTAATCAGAAGAAAACTCCGACCAATCAATGTACTGATCATCTTTACATTTATTGGCTGCCTAATACGTCCATCAAATATCAATGCACTCCCACCCACCCCTCAGTTTCGTTACTTGAGGACTTCCCACAGCTCTGGCAATCAGGTGAGCAGACAGCGTTGCTATTTGAAACCCAGAAATCATGTTATCTCGCACAGATCATTTCGTTGCAACAATGGCAGAGAAGACGACGTCAACCGGCAGCAAAATCAAAGGGAAAACTGTTGTCGAAAAAGCAACAGTCATGCGGAAGCTAACCGAAGAACGAAACAGAACAAGAGTGGTTATCAGTACGGCTTTCCAGCACTGGCGCCAGCTAAAAAATGAAAAGGGGCTCCAGACCGATGCCAAAGTGGCCCAGTTTCTACTGGATAGGTAAGATGATGCCATTCTGATTATATAATATTTCAACATACTGATCAGTTACGGGTATTGTAGGTCTATTCACCCAGTCAGTGAGAAAATGAAAGATGATGACAAAATTAATGTCCATCGAGTGACATGACGAACATATTCCAGCATGTTTCGCTAAGCTACCAACTCTGTCAACTAGGCTACAGTACTATGTGTGACAGCGTTAGGTAGGCTGTTGTTATCCTTGACGGTAGCTTACCCAATATCGTTGAATGCTATACCTTTTGTTAACTATAAGCTTCCTGCACAAACCGATAAATGCTGCTTATTGATTTTGTTTTTAGTTATGACACTGGCATGGCGCATAGTTCTACTACTCCTACGAAGCGACTTGTTGTTGGCAAATCGATGTGAGTGCATGCGAATACTCGCGAACTTCCATGACCGCTTGAGACAGCGTGCGCTTTCATGTAGTCATGAATCGTGTGAAGGCCTGGTTTCTAGGGGTGGGGTGAAGAGGAGGAGGCGGAGCCTTTGGGAGGAGGGAGGGAGTGTATATTTTCAAAATATCACTTGAGTTGGATTGCTGGAACCGTTTTTTCAAAGATCTCCCATCAAATCTTTAAGTCAGTTAAGCATTTTACAGTGCAGAAGGAGCTTACAAAGGTGGAGTTACAAAAAACAAGTGGAACAAAGATTCTGACTGTACTTTGTGTACTTTGTGAGTTAGCGGATTCAGGTGAGTCTGTGTATTTCCAGATCAGCAGGGTGAAAGCTCCAGGTTCAACAGTACTGATATCATTGCTAAATGTTATAGAAGAAAGCTGGCAGTCAGTTTGTGTAATGCTGTATAGATACAAAGCTGTTCGTATATCAAGAAAATCTATTTGTAATTGGCAGTTCTGAGTGTTTAAATTGGATCTGCAGGGATTCCCAGATTTTAATCTCCATCTTTCAAATTAATTTGCCAGCTGCTGCTCTGTGCATTTGTGTATTTAGCAGGACACCATAATTATTTTTAAAAGCTCATCAAGAAGTTAAAAAAAGTTCTGCTGTGAGGGTAAGTTATGCACTTGAAAGGAGCACTATCATTATTACTAAAATTCTGTAAGTAAAAGCTAATAGAGTAAAACGCCACTAGTAATGTCACACTGCCTAACAGTCTGTTGATGTCTTCTTCACAAATAGAATTTGACTGTCATAGAATTTTAATAAGTAAATGTTTAAATGAAAAAAAAAAAAGATAATAAGACTGATCACAAGACCATACACATGATCACCAAGAGGGGAACTGAAGACCGAAGACAGACAAGGCACACTGAAATCGTGTCTTTTCTGTGGACAGGAAATAAGCATAAATGCATACAGTGCAAGCACGCTCACACACACACGCACACACACACACACACACACACACACACACGCGTACACCTATTTTTTAAACTGGAACTAATATTTGTGCAATAGGGTCCATTTATCATTTAATTAGAATATGACATTTGACACTACTCATTTGTCAGTTTGTTCACTCCGTAGAAACAAAGATAAATAAAAGCCTGTAGTGCAAATATTTGTTCAATATAAAGGTAATTTATTTCACCTGCGACTTCCTTCTTTTCTCATTAATCACTTTTCATCACAATAACAAATGGCACTTCCAAGGATAAATGTAATCTGGCACAAGTAAATACGTAACCTTAACTCCTAAATTCATAGATCCATCCATGCATCCTTTATCATTTTCTACTAATATCAGAGTTTCCCGAACTAGAAGCCTGAACCACCTCAAACGGTTCCTCTGGATGTGGAGGAGCAGTAACTCTACTCTGAACTGCTTCGAGATGACTGAACATCCTATCTCTCAGGGAGTCCAGCAATCATGCAGAGGAAACTCATTTCAGCTGCTTGTATTTGCAGTCTTATTCTCATGGTCACAACCAAGAATTTGTGACCATAGGTGACTGGAATATGGATCAACCAGTAAACAGCGTCTTGTCTTTGGCTCAATTCTGTTTACCTCAACTGACACAGCACAGTGTCAGCGACACTGCAGATAACTCACCAACTCACCTGTGGACAATGGCGCCTGCAGAAAAAATTTTCTGGGGGAGCCAGGTGGGGCCAAGAAAGTAGCGAGGCACTGCAGCGAAACAAGACAAAGGCTCAACTGTGGACTTTCTGTTACCTTCACAGCCTCTGGTCTCCGAACCGTAGTAAAGAAACCGCTGGTATTGTGCTATTATTTGCTCGTAATTAGCGGGTAACTGTAACAACAACAAAAGAAAAAGTCCGGTTTTCTCTGCATGGAACGGGCACTTTATTCTGGCACTGCAGGAACTTGTAACATCACACAGGTTGTATTGTTTGGCTCCTATCAGTTAGCAGAGAATGTAAATCTATACACGCTGGGCTGCTGTTTATGCTCACTCCACTTTTCATCTAACCCTGTTTTCATTTTGCCGTCCCACGACACACACACTCCATTACCCATAAAGCCACCTTCTTAAAGGGGCCAGGCTGGCTTACAACATTTCTTCTCTGTGAGAGATCGCGCACAACATCCTGCCATGTTTCCGCAAATTCTTCTTGATTTTTTTTTTTAATATTATATATTTCCGAAAAATCCGCGAATAACTAAAACCGCGGAACTTAAAGCGCGAATTGGCGAGGGTTCACTGTAAGACAATATCTACACCTAGGCCTGGCATTACATAACTGCTTTGCAGTGTTTAAGGTGTTGTAATCAGGGTTTTCTCTTTAGAATAAATAGTTTGTTATCATGAGGGTACCAAACAGAAATGGTTAGTTCCCTTATGAAAAGTTGGTTGCCAAACCACCTGCAAAAGAAGCAAAACTGCAAAGCAACTTGGTGGTCTGGGGGCATACCCCCCCCCCCCCCCCCAAAAAAAAAAAAAAAAAGTTGACCAAAAAGGATGCAAATGGTGCAATCTGGTAATATCTGTGGCCTATATTTTGGGGAGTTTTTGAGAATTGCTATTATTATTATTTTTTTTAAAAAAGGTCAAATGTTTCACACTTATTAGGCAAATAAGCAGGGTATCACTTAAGACTAACTTTTATTTAGGTTAAAGAGTAACCTGGAACCTCCTTCATATTGCAACAAATTGCAGTTTGCACTGATTAACAGGGATTTAACCCTGGCAAGAGGAGAACTTGAACAATGCTCTGTTTTACAGAGGAAACGTTTGCTAAAAGAACTCAGAGGATCCTAATTGGAACACATACAGACTAAACTCAGGGTGACACAAATTTACATGTTAAAGTAAGGAGTAAGCACGGACAAGGGGTCAAACCAACAAGATTAAGATTTACTTAATGATCAATTTATTTTCATTTATTTCCATTTTTATACATACATTTATACCAGCCACCCAGTCTGACTATCCATCAATTCATTCATCCATTAATTACATCACATGACAGTTTGACAGTTCACCATCTATCCAGCCATTCCTCCCTTTCAGTCATCAGATGCACATCTTATCAGTGCAACTGTATTCTTCTGTTACCGTGCATTTTAGCAAAGGCATCCACAAAGACCTCAAGATTTAGGGCTTTTGACCTTCTGGACTCTATGCTCAAACCCCCCAAACTGCTCAGCCTGTCATCAGTCAAACAATTTCATAAGTAGGTCTTGATCAGCTTGAGAGTAGAAAGGCTGCATTCACAGTAGTAGTACCTTCCAGTACTAACAGGTAACTTAGGAAATCTTGCACAGCTTAAATAACTCTACAAATACATCCTCATCAGGCTAAATAAAAATGGAGTTCTTCTAGACCAGTGTTCTCAACCTTTTTTGAAGAAACGCCCCCCTGGGCTACCATGAGGCTCTTAACGCCCCCCCCCCCCCCCAAAAAAAAAAAAAATAAATAAATAAATTGTGTGTGTCTGTGTAAGCATGGATTTCTGGAAATAGAAATAATATAAATTACATGGAAATAATACTATAATAATACTATAATACTAAAGTATTATAGTATTATTAGTAGTAGTATTATAATATAATACTTAAGTGGCCAGTGTAGAGCAGCAGAACTCTGTCTGTAAGCTCACTTCTGAAATATTTTGGAGCAGCTCCCACTGGCCAAAATGAGGAGCCATCTACCTCTGCAGCCACACAGGCCTCTGTACGGAGCCCTGGAGGTGACGTGGAAATTATTTTTTTATCTTGTGCGCACAACTTTTATCTCGTGCGTACGACTTACTGTAACTAGTGCACATTTTCATACACGTCTTCCACTCACTCAAAGGCTTGAAAGAAGTGCCACTGTAGAAGGTAAAATGAAGGCGTTTTATTTGACGATACTGTAAATATGTTCATTGTTAATTGTTTGTCCTGATCAACAAAAATCAACGTCATTTCATGCATGGTGTTATTTCATACACCTTTATAGACTGCTATTGTTACCTTAGGAACATCATGGCTAGATATCGCTAACACTGTTACCTTAATGACAATACAGTTTATCAATGTCCATTGAACACTTCAATGAAGCGATTGTTAATTTATTGTTCTCCAGAAATATGGATGATGACCTGCTGACTTTCCTAGAACAACGTATGGTTGCAGAGGAAACCATTGAGCAGATGGAAAAAGACAAGGTTAACAGAACTTTGTGTTTTTGTGAATTTGATTATTAAGACATGCTACGCTATTTGCGCTCCTAGAACTTGTTGCACAGTGCATATGCAGAGGTTTTGCTTGTTGCTATGAACACACTGTACCAAAGTTTTACAGGAGCACACATCATTGTTACACACACAGCTAGCTCCTGGTAAGGTTACCATGGATGGTTACCACATTAATTATCAAATTTATGTAGGGATTGTTCTTGTTATGAATTGCTGTATGGTGAAAAGAATAAGATTTTCACTTCTGGGAACCTGAGTTGAGCACATTATTTCAGTGTTTGTGAATGTAACTATTCTATGTGTAAATGTCTATTTGTGAAATATTGCATGCTTTCAACTTTTGTTTCCAAGGCTGCTTTATGACTGGTTTGGATATTCATATAATGTGATGTAGAACTGCTGTGATATAGACTCACACAGCAAGTCTAGGAAAAAAAATCCTTTCACGATTCTTAGAGTTTCATATTTTGACTTGCAGATTGATGCCTCTGTTATTCCTCTCATTGGGGACAGCGATCTTACGCGGTATCTCCCGAGTTACGGGGATAGGATTGCTATTGTTGCCTTCTGCCAGAAAAGGGATAGAGACTCAAGAAAGGAAGAAATAATTAATAGAATTAGAGGCAGGTTTTTGGGAGAATCCCAGGACACTCAGAGAGGAGCACCATCAACTTCAACCAACATTGGGACAGTTTCAAGGTTTGGTAACAAAAATGCTGAAAAAATAAAAAGGAGGTTAGAATTAAGGTGGATGGACTATGATTGCACATAGCAAGTGAGAACAGCTAAAGGCGGAGGTACTAGATCACTGACAATGGAAAAAACTAAAACTGTTGATGAAATCAGAGTATTAGCGGAGACCATTTATTTCCCTGATGGACTCTGCGATACAAAAAAACTGTGACTATCAGACAGAGCTCAGAGATTTTGCACAGCGCCAGCTTGACTCTTCCAGTACACTGGAGGCGATTTATAATATTACTAAGGTTCGTTTGCTTAGATTATATCTCTTCACAAAACTGACCAAAGATGCAGACCAGTCCACTGCTAGGCAATTTAATGCCCTTCAGCTACCTGCCCCACAGCACTCTTCCTCTATGGAGCTACCTGCCCCACAGCACTCTTCCTCTATCGCGCTACCTGCCCCACAGCACTCTTCCTCTATCGCGCTACCTGCTCCACAGCACTCTTCCTCTATCGCGCTACCTGCCCCACAGCACTCTTCCTCTATGGCGCTACCTCACGTTTAATCACAAACATTTACAGTACAATCACAAATGGCGGAAAACAAGAAAAAGTGCCAGCAGTACAAAGCTAATTACATAAATTATGGATTTATTCCATCACTGAGCGATGTACATCTGCCGATGTGCTGCTATGTGAGCAGGTGTTCTCCAATGAAGCCATGAAGCCGTCGTGATTACAGGAGCATCGAGCATCTTTCTAAAAAACATCCAGAGAAGGCGTCTAAAGACTCGGCTTACTGAACAGGGATTCAGCCAAGCTCTCCACATGGAGACAACAACGCCCCCTGGGGGGTGGTACCGCCCCTGTTGAGAAACCCTAAGTTAGATGGTCTTCAGAAAACTAAAGAAAACAAAAGAACACTTTTGGTCAAATGTGTCATGTTCATTTAATGAAAGGCCAACTATTGCAATTACTCATGCCACTATGTGCCAGAATTCTAAAATAAAAATAAAATGATGTTTTTCCTATATTAAATCTAAAAGAAATAAAGGGGTTGCCAGAACCCATGGAGTAGAAAACCACCAAACAGGTGTTTTACTTTGATACTTTTTAGTATAATTTCACAGTATTGCATTAATCCATATTGAGCCACCACACTGGCTTAGATTCATATTATTACAACACCACTACAGTACATGGGCAGCCAGGAATACAAAAAGTGGATGAATTGCTCCAATTAACATTTAAAGACTGTGTGCTGCTCTTTTTTTTCTTTGTGCATCCAACCCGTTACCATCAAATTAACCATGTAATTGAATATCCCAGCAGATAGGTGAACTGAATTTTGCCCAGGGCTATTGAAACCAGCTAACTTGCAGTAACTGGGTTCAACACATTTTTCTGTTGGAATAAATCCACTAATAATGTGGCAACTGCTTTTCTGACCTGAATGAGTTCAGTTAATGACAAACCTCCTTGGTGCAATTTAAAAAAGCTTGACTTTTTTGACAGGCCACCCCCTGAATGTTATATTAAAAGTCCAAGCAAACCAAAAATCCACAAAAGTAATCCAAACAGGGAAAATAACCACAAAGTCCAAAACAAACCAAAGATCCACAAAAGTAATCAAAACAAGAATCCAGGGGTCAAAACAGAAAAAACACTCACGGGGCACGAGAAGACACTTACAGGGCATGAAAAGACAGACCAGCACAGACAGGGGAGATAACAAGACTTATATAGATAGAGGGACAAACGAGAGGCAGGTGCAGACAATCAGGATTACAAAAGGGAAGGAAGCAAAGCAGAAAACAACGAAGACAAGACAGACTTTTCAAAGTAAAACAGGAAACAGTTAACACAAAAGACAGGGAGAGTGACGCCAACTTAACACATAACAAAGAAAAATCCAAAATGTCTGCCATGGCTGCCCTAGACCATGACAGTACCCCCCTCAAAGGACCGGCTCTCAGGTGGTCCAAAATAAAAAAACAAAAAAAAAAAACAAGACAAACCAAGAGGGGAGCCGGCCAGGGAGGGCAGAGGGGGCCGGGAGGCAGGGAACCAAAAAAAGAAAAAAAAAGAGTCACTAGTCACAGACCCAAAGGCAAAAGTCCAGGCGGGAGGCCGGGCAGAAGGCAGTGACAGTCCAGGGGGACAGCCGTGGCACCGGGCAGACGGCAGAGATGATTCCAGGGGACGGCTGCGACGGTGGTGGACTGAAGCCAGGTGCTGATGAGACGGACGGCCGCGGCGGCAGCGGACTGGAGCCAGGAGCTGACGAGGCAAGCACTGCGGCAGCTGTGACGGCAGAGACGGAGGCGGCTGCAGCTCCTGCTGCGAGAAGGTAAGAAGGTAAGGTTACCTTCAGGTGAGAAGGTAAGGTCTCAGGGGCAGCCCAGCAGCCCCCCCAATGGCGTCGACCGCCTCGGAGGCTGGAGAGGGCGCACTAGCGTCGACCGCCTCGGAGGCTGGAGAGGGTGCGCCGGCGTCGACCGCCTCGGAGACTGGATCGGGGGATTGGTCCTGAGAAACAAACTGCATATATTGATACTTGATTACTTAATCTTAGGGGAATTGGAAAATATTTGTTGTGCCCTTATAAACAAATGCAAATTTCTTCCATGAGATTATGGACAGTACCACTAGATTGGCTACATTGTTGTCTCCTATTAGCTGGTTTGATGACATTATGATACATACCTGGAAGTTATGAATAAGCAGGGCCCTTTTGGTCCATGGTAGAATCTGACCAATCAAAGCAATTGCCTCTTTTTATCATAGTTATTTGAAGTGCTGAAAAAAAGTCTTGCACCTAAGAGTTAGCAAGACTTGAAAATGCTATTTTCATTAAGAAATAAACTGTGCTTTATTTTTGGAGAAAGCTAAAACAACACCTTCTCCATGTCTTTTTTTTTTTTTTTTTAGCTTACAGTCAAGTCTAAAGTATGAATTCATCATCATGAAACTTTAAATAAGTCAGAAAACATGCATGCCTTATCTAATTTATTTAAGCTGGGTGCTTTAACCTCTGATACTTTAAAAGATGTCAACATGATTAAAACATATATGGAGCCAAGTGAACCGGGGTTACTGTGTTTTGTGTGTGAGTGGTGCCAAAATTATGTATACTGCCACTTTAAGGCCAGTGAGAATCTCGTGAGAGAGACGAAATTACGCAAGAGTTGGGTAAAAGGAGAAGCGCGAACCACCATCCCACGAACACGCAGGCAGTGGCGCTCCTGTGTTGCTGTCCTCATATTTAAGAGTATAAAAAGAGAGAGTTTTAGCCGTTAAAAACCGTTTGGCATGGAAGGAAATAGCGACCGCCTGAGTGGGTCAGAGCAGATGGGTAACTGAGCCATCCGGCACACATCTATGACCAAGGAATTTTTATTTTTTCTTTCACCGGTTGAGGATTTGTTTATTGTCTCCTGTGTGGCAAGAGCTGCCCTAGATGACCACGGGTCAGCGTAAGTGGCAATGTGTATACCAGGGATGTAACGATATGGAAAATTTGATATCTCAATTATAGTGACCAAATTATCACGGTTTATGATATTATCGTGATATTCTTAATTGCTGTACAAATGTCTAAGCTGAACCTTCAATAAGTATAAATGTGCAAATAAAGAAACAGTTGTATAGGAGCCAAATATGTTGTTATGAATTGTAGTTCACTCTGTGTGTCTGTGGGTCTCGCTGTGTTGTTACCTGAGGGTCAGGTATAAAGGTAAAGGTAGCTGCTTGTTATTGGTTAGATGTTTGACCCGAAAAGGGCAAAAGGTTTTTGACCGCTCTGGCGCTAACTGCCGGCGTTATGGTTGTCGGATCAGTAAATGGATTAAATTAATATTTTAACTGCATCAGGACATCGTTCCGGCCCTTTTTTGATCGACACGCAACAGTAATGTTTACGAAATGTGAGTTAGCGAAGCGCGTCAACCAGGTTACTCTTTGCGAAACATCTCAGTAGCTTGAAGCATTAGGCTTAGCTCCTTCAAGTTGCTTTTACAAATTACAATAAAATGTAAACAAGTGCTCTGCAGACAGGATCATTGTCCTCCACCAGTTGTCCCTCTGCATTCTTTAAAAAACAAAAACAAAATAAGCCCAGACCTCGGATTTCGTCCTTTTAGTGGGTTGATAAATGTCCTGCATGCTATCACCACTTTCCGCCATGCTAACGTTACGATGCCGATATTACAAGCTACATATTCATGCGAGACACAGTCTTGAGTCGCTCGCAGACTTGAATGAGGCTGATATTACATATCCTGGTAATCGACCGCGATAATGAGATGAAGTCAAACATAAACGGTAATCATTATCGAGTAAAATTTTACCGCGCTTTACCGTAATACCGAAAACCATTACATCCCTAGTGTGTACTTGTATTTAGTTACAGTCACATTTTCAGTGTTAAATCTTGTTTATGAAACTATGTGAGACCTGTGTAATGTTGTTAACCACGTAGAGGGGAGAGAGAGCCGTGTGCAGCATCCTGGTGAAGGGTGACGCTCTCCAGCCACGAGTTAGAGTAAGTGAACCCATGATTTTGTTTTCTGAACGTATTAGAAGTTCATTAGAAGTTACAGTAGAGTGTATCTTTCAAAATGAATGTATTACTATGTACAGATCCTTTCCAAAAAATTAGAATATCATGGAAAAGTTGTTTAATTTCCATAATTCCATTCAGAAAGTTAAACTTTCATATATTATAGATTCATGGCCCACAATTTAATCAATTTCAGGTATTTATTTGTTTATTTTTTACATAATTTTGGCTTCGAGCTCATAGAACCCACAAAAACAGGATTTCAAAAAATTAGAATACTGTGAAGAAATCACCATTTATTTCTCAGTTTTTGCATAAAATAAAGAAAGAAATCAATCAAAATATGGTACTTTCAAAATATTATATATCAATCATCAATACGTGGTTGGGAATCCCTTTGCCTTAATCACTGCCTTGATGCGAAGTGGCATTGAGGCAATCAGGCTGTGGCATTGCACAGGAGTTATGGAAGCCCACATTTCTTGGATGCTTGCTGTCAGCTCTTCTTTGTTGTTGGGTCTGGTGCCCCTCATTTTCCTCTTGAGAATACCCCATAGATTCTCAATGGGGTTTAGGTCTGGAGAGTTGGCTGGCCAGTCAAGCACTGTGATGGCATGAGCATCAAACCAGGTTTTGGTGCTTCTGGCAGTATGAGCAGGGGCCAGGTCCTGCTGGAAGATGAAATCTGCATCTCCATACAGATCCTCAGCAGAAGGAATCATGAAGTCCTCCAAAACATTCTGGTAGACTGTTGCGGTGACCTTGGATTTAAGAAAGCAGAGTTTACCAACACCTGCACTGGACATTGCACCCCAAATCATGACCGACTGTGGATATTTCACACTGGACCTCAAGCAGCTTGGGTTCTGTTCCTCACCCGTCTTCCTCCAAACCCTTGGACCTTGAGTCCCAAATGAAAGGCACAATTTACTTTCATCGGAAAAGAGGACCTTGGACCACTGGCCAACAGTCCAGTCCTTCTTCTCCTTGGCCCAGTTGAGCCGCTTCCTACGTTAGCTCTGGTTCAGAAGTGGCTTGACCCGAGGAACCCGACAGCTGTAGCCTATCTCCCAGATTCGTCTGAATGTGGTGGTTTTTGAAGCTATGACTCATGCCTCAGTCCACTCTTTCTGGATCTCTGCCAGATTCTTGAATCTTCTCTGTTTGAGAATCCGCTGAAACACACGGTCATCTCTTTTGCTAGTGCATCTTCTCCTGCCACATTTTTCCCTTCCACTAGACTTTCCATTGATATGCTTGGACACAGCACTTTGTGAACAGCCAGCCTCCTTAGCTATAAACTTTTGAGGTTTACCCATCCTATGGAGGGTATCGATGATGGTCTTCTGGGCAGTTGTCATGTCTGCAGTCTTCCCCATATTGAACCGAACTGAGACAATTGAACCAAACCAAAGCAATTAAATAACACCTGGGGAAACCTGTGCAGGTGCTTTGAGTTTTGTAGATGATTAGTGTGTGACACTCAGTTTAAAACATTCATGCCCTGATGATTTCTTCACAGTATTCTATTTTTTTGAAATCCTGTTTTAGTGGGTTCTGAGCTCGAAGCCAAAATTATGTAAAAAATAAACAAATAAATACCTGAAATTGATTAAATTGTGGGCCATGAATCTATAATATATGAAAGTTTAACTTTCTGAATGGAATTATGGAAATTAAACAACTTTTCCACGATATTCTAATTTTTTGGAAAGGATCTGTACAGTATGTCGTTATTTCCTGAAGTTTAAAGCTAAAGCCTAATGTGGAACATGTATGTTATAATATGTGGTGGTCCAGAACTGTATTTGTGTATTTTTCTTCCTGGTTTAGGAATAAGGCCACTGCTGTTGGTTGTTTGGTGCTTATTTTTGTTTTTGCTTTAGTTTGTTTATTTTAATAAGTTGTAAGACCTGCAGGAAAGAGAAGCTGATGCAGTTGACCTTTTTTTTTATTTCTTTATTAAACTGTGATAAACATTAATGCTGTGCTCTTTAGGGGCCAGTCGGGGTATTAAAGATCCTACAAAATTATAATTTCTGTCCAGTCCTCTCCTTTGTTGACCTGGCCACATATATCTTTACTTCTTTGCACTGACATTATGAAGTAGCAGAGCATGAAAAGTCTCTGCATATCTCACTTCTGTGTGATTACGTTCAGCTGGTTGGAATGAAATACCTTCAGTAGTTTGCTCTAGGAAAGGAAATGCAAAGACTATCTATACAGGTAGCAAAAAATATGTCACTAAAGCTTATAAATGATAGCTCTTTTCTTAACCTTGTGAATGATTGACTCTCCATTCTTACATATCACTTTTATAATCTCAGATGCTCTAAGAGTTTTACAGTGATGTTGCCTCAAACATCCCTGCTGCCACAAAAGACACAGGCCTCCCATTGAGAGCAACTTTTTTTATTTTTATTTTTTTATTTAACCTTTATTTAACCAGGAATAATCCCATTGAGATTCAGAATCTCTTTTGCAAGGGGGTCCTGGCCAAGAAAGCAGCACAGTACATCCACATTTAGACAACATCAACAACAAACATAAAAACAGCTAAAACAATACAGCAAATCATATCAATACATTATAATCACTAGCTGCGTTCGGTGAGAGAACATGAGCATTCATTAGTCAAATAGTCCCTGATCCTGGCTTTAAAATCTTCCATACTTGGGAGGTAATCCAATTTAAGATGACTCTGTAATTCATACCAGGACGTGGGTGCGAATGCTTTGAAGGCACTTTCCCCAAAGACAGTCCGTGTACGAGGAATAGTATACATTATCAATCCCCCGTGCCTGAGACTAGAGCTTCTGGTGTTGACTTTAGGAACCAAGAGAGAACACAAATAAGGAGGCAAGTCACACAGGATGGCCTTATAAAGGAAACAATACCAGTGTTCCCATCTACGATTGTACAAAGAAGGCCAGCCAACACTCTCATAAAGACGACAGTGATGAGTACGAAAACCTAAATCTGTTACAAATCTTAATGCTGCATGATATACCGAATCCAGCATTTTCAGAGAGGAGAGATTTGCATGCATGTATAAGATGTCACCATAGTCAATTATTGATACAAAAGTTGATACAAAAAACTTCAGGTCTAGTGTCTCTACTGGACACTGATATATGTGACATTTCAGCTTAACATTTGGATGCTGAATACCTACAAAAGAGTATCATTTTAATCTCTTTTCTCTATCATCCAGACAGTTCTGAACTTCTTTCATGGTAACATGAGAATAGTTTATGATATACAAGAGGGATGACTGACAGTTAAAAGTGTTTTTGAGTAATATTTCCATAACACCAGGTTAAGAAAAGTGTCTGTGCTACTAATGCAATATAATAATGCACATACAGGTACATATGTCACGCCGGGCAAAAACCCGACAGTTCGAGATCCTCCCGGGCAATAGACAAGGCAGAGATACTTATGAAAGGTTTAACACTTTATTAAATTCATAAGGCCACAAGGACTACAGCAGATCTTAATAGGCACCACCGGGGCACTGGCTCTTCCCCCAACACCTCCTGCACTGTACACAACCCCTCCCTTAAAACCACCACACGCCGCAAACTGGACAGGCAATAAAAAAAAGGAATGCACACCAAACCAAATACACACAACATGCAGTACTAAAACCTGTTAAGAAAACCCACACTACGGGGAGAGGATGTCACTGCTGGTGAAAATCGTTAGAGCTGCCACCCACTTGCGGCGGCCGAAATCCAGGCGGCAGCTTAAAACAATGACAAACAAACAAAAAGGAAAAGAAAAAAAACAAACAATACTGGTCGGGTCCACCTCCGACCAGTAAAAAAAGTATATACGTGGAGTCCCTCGTAGTGACGTTACGCCTGCAAGGGGTTCCCACAGCGACCAGGCATTGCTCCTCCAAGCTGCCTTCTACTCATGCCACCACAGCATTGCAGAGTCTCGGCCCTTATCCCCACAGGCGTCCCGTATCCACAGTCTCTGCTGTCCCTTGGTCAACCTCAATAGCTGCTGGAAGAAAGGTAGGAGCAGTCAGCTCAAACAAAGTAAGACAGCCCAAATGTTACACTTGGTCCTCAGGCCGACATACGTCCCTTCAGTGAATACTTAGTATTCAGTGCCGATCCCTATACAGTGCCGATCCCTGCGCCACCGCCGGCTCCTGTCTCCAAACTGTCTGCAAGATGTCCTCAGCATCTCCACTGCCACAACGCTGGTGCAGTCCCACACATTTCTGGCTGCTCACCGTTCCAGGTCCTGCTCAGCCTCACTGCAGGGCACACTCCTTTCACTGGCTCCTCGCATTCTCCTGTATCGAGCTCCTTAAATGCTCCTGAGTGCCACTTCTCTGATTGCCCTCAGCTGCAACCAGTCAGTCAATCAGTCCCTCTGGAGTCAGTTAATCAGCTCACTCAGTCCATGAGGCCCCACTGAACTTGCATGTTAAAAATAGATAAAATCTAAATACAGTCCACACACAAATGTGACACATACAGGTCAGAGTTTTTATTCTGCCTGGTGTGATGATTTACTTTGCATATCCCACTGGTGAATCGTCATTGTTTTATCTTTCCATTTAAACTTGGACATAATAAGAAGACTTGATAGTACCATGTTTCACATTCTGTCCTTATGCTGAACATTTCAGTTTTATGGGGTAAAAATCAATAGGAAATGCTGCAGGCATTTATTCATTTTTTAAGTTATTACATGGGATTGCACTTTGTAATGAGAAATATCCAGCAGGGATCAGTGTTGACTCTAATTTTGAACCGCAGCACCTGCCAGTGCAGGAGAGTGTTCTACCAGCTATCACATAGAAAAATAAAAGATAATTTAAACAGCTTTCACATGCTGGGTGATTGAACCCATCTGGTTTGAAATAAATTTTAAAAGGTGTAGTCTTCCTTCTATTAAAGTGGATTTTTGATTGCTAGTGTTAGCAACACAGGGGTTTGTGTTAGAGCTGAAGCATTTGATTCTGCAAATCTTTACTATTCTGTGTCTCTCCTGCCACTTCCTCTGCCACTGAATATCGGCACTGAATGTGAATTTTGAATGCAGTCTTCTGAGCCAGAAGATGATGATTGGAGGAGGGTGACATGTTAGAGCCAAGCTGGGTTCATGGACTGATGAAAATCAATCTGACGCATCCAAACAATAGAAATCTATAGCATTTACTGCAGGGGTTTCAAACTGATCCATGAAAGGGCCGGTGTGGCTGCATGTTTTTGTTCCAACCATGCAGAAACACAGCTGACTTGTTTCATTCAATCAACTGAACTGGTTCAGACCTTCAGTGAAGACAACTACAATAAAGGAAAAAAGAAACGCACCATTTTCGTTTTCTCAATTTTTCCAAAAATATTATAGACAGTGAAAAATTACAGACTACAATGAGTTTAGTACAATTTTGAGTCAAAATGAAATCACTGTTTTCCTGGTTCCGGTTGATTGATTTTGATCAGCAATAACAACTGTAGTTTTGTATAATCACCTATGTCTGGGTCATGAGTAAAACTCAGAGATGAATTGGACCTGTCCTCAATTGTGCACAACCATTCCCTATAAAAAGACACCAAAATGGATAAAAAGCACATTTGTTCACGATGCCACGACTACAGCAACCAGAGAGAGATCGTGCCATTGGCATGCTTCAAGCTGGAAGGAGCACACGGGCTGTAGCCAGGGTGTTTGGAGTCCATCACTCTACTGTTGTACGCCTTGCTGAGCATTTCCAGACCACTGGATCCTCCAATGACCGTCCAAGATCTGGTCGACCACGTGTCACAACGGCCGCACAGGACCAAGCGAATCGGCTGTCAAATCTCCGTGACAGGTTTCGACCAGCAACAAGAACTGCTGCTGAAACCATTGGGACCCATCAAGGACAAGTGTCTGCTAGAACTATTCGTAATCGCCTACGAGCTGACGGAATCAGGCCATATCGCCCATATGTTGGTTCAGTGCTGTGTTTTTGTTTACTGTGATGCTTTATTGTTTGGTCATGTTATTGCTATTGAAACTGTCACAAGCATTGATTAATTGGGTCTGAATATCAGGGACAGGTATATGGTTGATGTGCACATGTAATATTTCCATTAAAAATAAGTAACCAAAAAAAAATGTGGTAAAAAAGCAGTGGTGCGTTTCTTTTTTCCTTGAGTGTAGTTGATTGACTAAAACAAGTCAGCTGTGGTGCTGCATGGTTGGAACAAAAACCTGCAGCCACTCCGGCCCTTTCATGGATCAGTTTGAGACCCCTGATTTACTGTAAACGTCAATTGATGCAACTGTCAGTGTCAGTGAAAGTGACCTTTGTTGTTTTTTTCCTGAAAGGATTGTTATGCTTCAGAGAACATTCTGGGTTTTTAATATTTTGTACAATGTCACTTTTTCTTGTGCCAATAGTTTAATATATCATATCAACTTACTTTAGTTTCCTCCCTTTTGCATTAAAATTTATGTTACATCTGCATATTTTTATTTTTTTTCTTTAAAAAATAAATTATAAAATAAACTCCTTCTCATACAATAACTATGGTACACAGTATTTGCAGTTTTGTTTGTATGCACAAGCTGCATTAACAACTCTGCAGCTTATAGCTTGCAGTATTCTGATGTAAAATATCACAGGACAGTGTAGACTTTAGTTTAGAAGTTTTAAAACTGCAAAGCTCGTTGTGTTACCTAATTTTTGGAGCATGAAAATGCAACGTACAGTGGCCAGAAAAAGTATGTGAACTAACTGCGACTAACTGAGAATTAACTTCTTATCTGCATTAATTTGCCGTAAAATTTGATCTGATTTTCATCTAAGTCACAATGAAGGAAAAAACACAGCATACATAAGCTGATAACACTTCATTCTAATTTATTGTAAACACTCACTAAACAGAAAATGTATTAACTGTTTAGCATTTCCATTATAGATTCTAAGTACAAAAAAGTCAAAAAAAAGAACAACAAAAAAAAAAAGTCCATTAAGTAGTAATTATGCTCACTGCAATGCATTGAATAGATGTGGATGACTCTCTCGTGTCCACTGAAGTGGCTAATGTTTAACTAAACTAAAGATACTATGGAAGATACTAGAAAAATGCCTTCGAACTAATGTGCACTACAGTGACCACTATAGGTGAAAGGGTTAATAATTCCACTAGCTTCTATGACTAAGAAATACTAGCCAATGCTCATAAAAAGGCAAGGATACCTTTTCATACCCTGTAAATTCAGATCTGCAGAGTATACTGTGAAAAACTGTAAAGTTATGATGGCCTGACAGGACTTGGACCCGTGAAAAAAAGAAGAAGATTCAGTGAGTGAGAATAATGAGCCATTGAACCGAAGGTTGAACCAAGCAACACATCAGATTTTTGACACCATTAGCCTGACTACAGAAGTAACAATTACAGCATCATTTTGTGGACTTTGGTGGACTTGTTTTTTTTTTATAAAGATAGAAATAAAAAAGTTTTTTTTTTTCATTTTTTCTGTTTCCAACTGGTTCTCATACTGAGTCATGAGTGTCCTTTTTTGAAAAGTCAAACATTTCACTGTGTTATTATTCACATCGCAAATATGAAAGCAACATCCAAAGTTAGCATGACAGAAGCAACATCCTTTGACAGGCTTTTGAGAAGAACGATGATGTAAAAACTCTTGATCAAAGCTGAAGTGGAAGGTGAAGAAAATATGCCCTGGAGGGAGTTCATATAACTGCTATACTTCAAAACAAATGTAGTTTATAACGCTTAAGGTGGCCACAAACGTCACAACGGTAAGAAAAAAATGTAATAATGAAGGCTGAATTCCACTCAGAGATCTTGCTCTTACTCATACTGATTCAATGTTGAAGCTTTCATGGTTTAGGAATACCGAACAGACAAAGAGCTGTCTTTACTGTTAACTGGTGACAAAATGCTGACTTTAAATGGGCCAGTTAAGGATTTTCAGGACAGCCTTCAAGAGAGTTGGGTGTGCCTTAAAAAAAAAAAGTGTTGAAAGATTTTATTTAAAGGTATCTTATGTCAATGTGACCACTCCAGACCAAGTAGTGGGAGCATATCACAAGAAAGTTCACGTGTCAACCCCTGGCATCAGGCATGACCACATGCACAGTAAATGTCCCACCTCCCCCATTTACCCCTATTTACCATCCGTCTTCCATTCTCCCCAGGAAACGCTACTCCACCGGTAGCTTGTTGTTCTTCATTTGACTGTATAAAACGAAGGTAGACTGAACACCACAAGGATTTATATCACCTCTAGTGGAACAAAGTGGTATTGCAAGGCTTGATGGTCCGCTCCACATTTTCAGTGGCTCTTTTGTTAACAGGTGATCTGTTTGCATGACATCAAAATTATTTTTTTTTTAATGATATTAATTTGGTTCATCTTTAAATATTTTAAAACAATTCTGGCACATGTAAAGTAATTTTCAGCACCAAGCCATTCAAAGTAGTAGAGAATAGACATGATAAGGCACGATAATCAGTCAACAAGATAACATACTGATAGGTTGTTAAGAGGTATTAATGCTTATAGGGGGGTCCGGAGGATCTTATATCCAGGTCCTCGGGACCCCCTGCCCTGCGTGTTTGAGCAGAGAAACATCTAAAAAATCTAAGGCATTGGGTCCTGTGGACCAGGATTGATGACTGCTATAAATTATATATCTGTGCATCAATATGTTTAATGTGTAGGAACGAGACAAGAATGCACCAAAACTCTCAGCCACTAGAAACTATTTCCTTTTGAGAGAGCTATTGTTGAAGTTAAAAAAAAAAGTCAAAAGAGGAATGCAGTACCCACAGGCTGCACTGGAGAGAAAATGTTGCCTGTTGCGTTCATATGACAAGACAATAGGGTAACAGGCTGGCCACAACTTGAATGAAGACAAATGAATAAAGTGAAAAAAATGCCTTTGATGTCTGCAAAACTGTAAAGGACTTTAGATTTAAGTTTAAATTTCAACAAGGGGCTTGCTTATGAGGATTTAGGAATGGACCGAACCTGTCCAGGCCATCACTCCAGCACTTTGAGCAGCCTTTTGTGGGCAAAGGAAAAAAAGTGCTGGAGTGCTAGGTCACGCCTTAATCACATACTATTCAAACTGTGAGAGATGATGCATGCAACCAGGATGTCACTTTAGTTCTACAAATATATGGTTTCCAGTTCATTTACTGTTTTTGTATCTCTCTGTCCTCCCCTTTATTGTTGCGTTGCCAACAGACTGCTGTAAAGTGGTTTATTTTGTTTCATCCCAGGTTAATGCTGGCCCTCTGGTGAAAATTTGACAGCTGGGTGCCATCAACAGTCACAATCTGAACAGATGTCAATGCACTTAAAGCATTAGCACATTACTGAGTCACCACCCAGGCTCTGCCCACATGTGGATTATGTGCTGAGCTTTGATTTGAGGCTGAAGCACTTTATGAACAGTTATAGACCATTTAAAGAGGTAGTGAACATGAACACATGGTTTTTCACACATAGTTACAGCTGGAAAGCATGAAAATCTGTGGAAATAGGTGCAGTCTCATCTCCATGTATCTCTACTTAAATCACATCCTGATTACAACACAGGCATGATACTATGAAAAATATCATGGCCCTGTCTCATAACTGCTTTGTGCTTGTTTGAATCAGGCTGCTGTCTTCTTGACTTGCAGCTTCAACTAAACAGTGAAAATACTGCAAAAAAGGAGAACACTGAAAGACTGTGATGGTAACTTTTTACCTCCTAACAAGAGTGGTAGTGCTGTTAAATTATGGCTTTGAATGTCTTAAAAATATCCAAAGGTTTTACTAAGAACAGAATGTAGCTTATGGGTTTTTTTTGCCAATTATTTTGAAAAATATTTCTCCATGAAAATGAAGATGCAAACATGCAAAACAAAAGATTGATATTAACATGGTAAATAGGACCTGACGTGTGGACAAAAATAATCACTCAGGTCTATAATAGCCTACCAAAGACCTTTAGTGATATTTAGCCTTTGTGTCTGTTTTAAAAATGTTTATTTCTTTGCTTCTAACGCAACTCTAATCAAGGTCTTCACTTTCAGGGGATCACATGGATTCTCAAGGTAGTTTTTGTTTGTGGTGTAGAACCTCTTTTAGCTCACTGGTTATCTGCCGTTTTGGGTCACCAGTGTTGTATTTAATGAAATGAGGAGAGACTTGTTTTCAGTAAAAGAGAAATCTCTAAAACCCCATTTTACACTTAAGGTTTAGAAGCAAAATCAATAATCTTATATTCCTCCCAAAAGCAAAGTTGTCAAGTATTTCATTATTGAAACCGTCTTAAAAGCTTAAAAATTACCACTTCTTTTAGAGTTAGAAATTTTAATTATTCATTATTGTCATATATAATCAGCCATCGCCAGTTTGTCAGTTTGGATCTGGAAGTCCCACAGGATCTTGACCTGCCCGGTCTCAGTCACCTTTGGAGGTGTCTCCCGTGTGTGTGTGTGTGTAAACATTAAAGAAAATGTTTGGGTATACCCAGAAACTTCTGAAAGCAAACAAGTTGTCATGGTCTGGGTCAGCCATGGCAGGCATTCTTGGATTTCTTCTCTGTTTTCTTTGGTGTTAAGTTGGCGTTGCTCCCCCTGTCCTTACTGTAACCTGTTTCCTGTTTTACTTTGAAGGTCTGTCCTGTCTTCATTGTCTTCTGCTTTTTTTCCCCTCCCCCTTGTCATCCTGATTGTTTGCACCTGCCTCTCGTTTGTCCCTCTGTGCATATAAGCCTTGTCACTCCCTTTCTGTTAGCTGGTCCGTTTGCTGTGTTTCTCTCTGTGGATTTCTGTTTGGATACCTGCTTGTTCTCCTGCCCGTTTTCCTGCCTGTCATCCTGCTCGTTGTCCTTTTTCATCTTGCTGTCCTGTCGTCCTGCCATCATCCCTAGGGAATTCCTTTGTGGACTTTAAGTTAAGTTTTAGACTTTGCTTTTGTTTAATAAATACCCCATTTTGAACTCCTGTGTTTGGGTCCCTTCTACACCACAAAACCATGATACAGGTAGAATGTTAGTTACCGCAGTGACCAGTTCGATCACAACTTCTGAACCCTATCAAGCTGTAGTTCTCTGAGGACCAAACCTATCAGACGAACAAACACCAGTAAAACAGTGCTTTAGTCACAATCTCTCAAAGAGAGGAACTTGCTCTTTTATTAGAGTAGTTCCAGATCTTTGATATACATTATCTGCAAATATTCCTGACAAAGTATGAAAAATAAAGATTTTAATGTTTGCTTCGTCTGATTAGTCTGCATTTGAGGCCCTGAAATAAGTGCTTTCGATGTATTAAAGCACACTGATACCCTTGAATTAAAGAGACAGTTCTCATTCATTGTATGTAATGTGAACATTTTGGCAGACAACAAAAATAACAAAGATGTATATTGTCAAAATGTCCCCAAACCTAATGTATAATGGCCGATGTAGCTTCTCATCATCAATGGAAAGTATTTGACAGCAAGTAAACATAAGTCTAAAATCACTGTAAGATATCAAAATGTTGTGGTTACAAGGCTGAAAACTGTTTATTCTTGGTTTTACATTACTGTGAAATGAATAGGCTATAGACTGTTGAAGGCTGAACGAGCACAGTTTACCAATAAGGTTTGGCATTATGTTGCCATTTCACTCTGGAAAAGCTGCCGTGATTTTTTTTTAGCTAGAATTATTTTGACATCAGTGATAAAGAGTAGCTACATGTTGCTTTGTTTTCTTATCCTTTTGTACTATTTGTCTTTTGTTGTGTAAATTGGATATGTCCTTATGGTTAAATACTATTCTGTGACTAAATGTAGCCGTGCTTAACAAGACTGTAACAGAAGAAGAAGAGACGAAAGGATAACTTTTCACTGTTTTGTAGATTAGTGCTGTGTTTTACTGTTCCACTGTTCAGGATTGCTCTCTTTGTTTTCAGTTTTGTTTGTTTTTCGTGCATACTTCAAGCCCTTCAACATAACAATGATTAGAAAACAGATGCTAAAAACATTCACAAATAAAGACATGTTTGACTCCATATAAATTTCTTCAAGTGCCCATGTGATATGAGCTTGCTGGCTTTAGAATTTGTAAGTCCTTCACCCATCCATTTGTAAAATGCACGTCTCATGAGTCTGTAACTCCTCAGCATGTACTCACATTGCAAACAAGAAGAAAAAAAAAAACACATCAGAGACCTGTTACAAGAAATCAAAATTTGTGATTAAGCTGGGGATATGTCAGTTTTCTCCAACAGAGTAAATAAGACGTTGGACTTATTTTATGCAAATATTAAAAATGCATACAGCTGCTCTGCCCTGCCACCTTTAGAAGGATGTGACCATAATCTGGTTCTTCTCACCTCCACCTACAAGCCCAACGTTCAGCAGCAACCAGTTATCACAAAAACTATCAAAACCTGGTCTAATGCAGCAGGGGCTGCAGGTGGCCAAGTCTCCACCACCTGTACTGTCATGGCCTGGATGACTAGCAGAGTCTGTCACTGGGACCAGCTCTCCAGCCTTTCGGCTCCGAAGTTGCGCTCTAGGGGGGTTCACCTCGCTAGATTTCCTTCAACTTATTTAAGCTGGTGTCGGGGGAGATTCGCCTAGCACTAACTGCATACTATTCATCCAAATGCCGACCCTGCTCCCTCCAATAACTGGCCTAAGAGGAATTGCCTGGCAGCTCAAAGTCCAGCCATCGGTCACATTTGTTAGCTGCAGCTCTCCCCTTGTGATCTGGCCTCTTGTTACCGACTATGTTAAGTTTTAGTGGCTTTGACAGCAAGCTCCAAGGATCTGTGACAATACTGGGCTAACCAACAAGAGTAACCAACAAGAACCTGTGTTGTTAATGCAGAGGTACAATTGTGAGGACAAATTCAATATTCACCACAACGTCTTATGTTAATTTTATATATTTATTAAGGTTTATTAGGGTTAACCCTAACCCTAACTTGTAATTACAATTACATTCATCTGAATTGATTCAGGTTGATTCGGGGTGAGCTGTGGCTTATAATTCCAATTTCATTCATTTGAATTGATTCATCTGGTTGATCCAAGGACGGTTGGGGGTAGGCAAATGGCCAGTTTGCGGTTTCCGAGGCTACTGAGGAGCGAGGTAGACGAGGCGCGGTCTTACCAAGGTCATGGTGGGTGCTCCTGGAAACTCTGGTATCTGGCTTCTCCTCCTCTCCAGCAGTGAGCTAGAGTAAAAATCCTAAAACTTCAATTATATTCCTCAAGAGTTGGAAAAATTGTTAATCCGTTCTTGCGTCTTCTCTCTTGATTCTTATAGAATTATTCTTTGGATATTTCCCTTGGTTAGCTCGCTCGGTCCCAGCCAGTCCCGTATCTTCGAAGACGCCTACGGAAGAACCCAGAATTCTTCTCCTGCTCAGTTTTTAAGCTCACTCAACCAGCCTGCCTCAGCCCCAAAAAGTCCTTGTTCGGTCTTCCTCAGAATCCACAACTCTCAATTGGTTGACGAACATCTGCATAGGCGTACATAATTTCCCAAAACTCACATAATAATTCATGATTGGTTTATCCACCTCTGCATAGGTGTACATAATTACTTGGGGGGGGGGGGGGGGGGGGGGGGGGGGGGGTGCGGCCATCCTGGCGCGGCCCTCTGGTGCGGGCTGCTTCCCGTCATTTGTCGCCGCTGTTGTGCTGCGGGTGGGCGGTGGTGTGGGGGGTGGTGGCTGTCCCGGCTCATCTGGGGGGGGTCGCAACCCCTGGTTTCCCCCTCCTTCCCTCTTTCTGTCTTGCCTGCCTCCACCTTCCACTCTCTGTTGGCGGTTGGTGGGGGTGGGGGAGCTTGGCTGTCCTTGGGCTGCATGGGGTGACGGCTAACGGGTCTGCATTTTCTGCGGTGCTGCTGCTGTGGGCTGGGGCCTGGTGGGTGTGGGGGTCAGGGGGTGGGCGGGCCTCATTGTGGTTCTGTTGTTCTGGGTGCCCTGCCTGACCCCCCTGTCAGTGGACGTATGCCTCAAGGGTGTTTGCCCCTTGACCTCTTGGGTTGGGGGTCAAGGGTCCTGGGAGTTAGCTAGGAGTTAGCGATGGGAGTTAGCTGGCGTTTTCTCACCTGCAGGAGAATTTGAGACGGATTAAGATAAGGAGAGTGGTGATGGTAATGGTGATGACAGTTTCCTTGGTACATGTGAGTGTGTATGAGCATGGACACATTTATACTTTACACTCCCCCAACACCCCCCCTCTACTCTCAACACAATCAATCGATAATGTTTACATCAATTCTATAGCTTGGTAGAAGATGTTCATCCAGTTTTCTTGTTAGTAGTTTCTGCTTCCTAAATATTATCTTTTAAGTTTGTTCGCTGTCACAACACAATCCACTACACAACACCCCCTCACATTTTACAACCCGGCACATACCACACCCTCACTGCCTCACTCAACTGTCTTTTTTTTTAAATGTTTCACTGCTGGTGTTTTCCAGTCCTCTCTGACGAAATCAGGATTTAGGATGTTAATAAAGGATGTTAGAATTTACCGCCAGAGAGGACTGAAAGACACATTCACCCTTCACACGCCCACAAAAAAAAGTCTGCTATAAGGAGAACTAAATTTTAGAAAACGTAAAGTAAGAACAACAATGAAAAGCATGTGTATATCGAACTGTGGAGTGACTCTGTGGAACAGTTTGGAGCAGGAAATGAAACAAAGTATCTGTTTAAAAAGAGCTACAAAAAATTAATTATAAACAGGTATATGGAAGAAGAAATGGGTTAACGAGGAGTGTGATAAATAAATAAAATAGGGGAAAATGGTATATTATACTTGCTTAAGATATGTTTAGATATTTATATGAATATTTATGTGGTATGTATTGTATGTTGGGTGGGATAGTTGTAGTTATGTGATATATGGGGATATTTATGTAGTTTATTTAGTGTATATTTATATAGATTTATATAATATATTGTATTTTCTATAATAGGCATGTTTACATAGTGTTTATGCGGACTGTATTTATATTGATATTGTGTAGATATAGCAGTGGCGATGGTGTAAATTCATAGTTATAAAGGGGTAGGAACTATGAAAAAGTGTGCACTTCTTCCTACTCCTTTTTCGAGCTTAAATGTATATGAAGATGTTTTTTTTTGGTTTTTTTTTTTTTATATTTTTTTTATGTACATGTTTGTTTGAAATAAATTCAATTCAATTCATGAATGTAAATGCAGACACAAAAAAGAAAAAGAAAAGAAAAGAAAAGCCCCTGTCTGGAGGTGAACCTCCTTGCTGTGGGTCAACCACCAATCCTCAGTGCTGCCCGCTGTGTGTGGACAAATATGTATTAAGTTGTGTTTCTATTTAGCATCTCTTTTCAGTCAAACACAGCTTGACTACATTAAACTACTGAGCACATTAGGAGAGAAATCGCAGTAAAAATGGTGACAAATTTGGATGCAGATTTTTTTTTATTGTCACCACATTTTTAGGTAAAAGGGGTGAAACTAAGCATGACAAGTGAGATTGTAAACAATGGGCCCTGCAGCAACACAAAAGTACTAACCTGTCTCCTTTTGTTAGACAGTTATGTGAAGCAATTTTGCTCTCAGCCAGGCAACCGTGTCTCACTATAAATATGCTTCCAGTTTATACAACAAAGTGCAAATTGTACAAGAAAGATCAACAGAGTATTATGAAGCTAGATTTTCCAACAGTGCTGCAGTCAGTGAAACGCACTTGTCATATCATGTCACACTTGCTGTGACTTATAAGTCAAGCCAAGAAAAAAAAAAGGTAGGTATGTGCAGTTTGTTTGTCATAGCAAAATGTTCATATTCAACTTGAAATGATGCCAGTAAGAAGGCTGCCGCTGCAGCTGCAGGGAACTGATGCGAGGAGGAGATTAACACCTCCATAGAGATAATTACTTGGTGGCCAGAGAGAAGATTGTCGCTGGTTTATTAGACCGTGGAAGTGAGAGAGAGAGAGAGCCCGAATGCTGAGTGGACCTGTAATACTGAAGAATATAAAAGCACCTGAACGTGAAGCTCACTTCTCCCACATGTCGGCGGCTGCTTGTATTGGTTGCTGGTCACATCTTGACAGTAATCTCCGCTGCCCGCGCGCGCGGGTCCCCCACTATAAAAGCAGCGAAAACAGGGTCGGGAATCATTTTCTGGGGGCTCATCCCCCGCAACCTTTGTGCGGGTCCGTAGCTGCGTGATGAGCGTCTGACTTGTTATCTGGGCCGTGATGGAGTCTGCAGCAGCGTGACATTAATGGTTCGGATTAAGGACCGCAATTTCTGACGAAACTTTTCTTTCAGTAGTGTGAAGATCTTGTCTGGAGAAGTGAGAATTTAACTAACGCTGCCGAAAAAGAAGAAATGATTGGAGATCGTGAAGCTGCCAACTTTCTGAGATGGATCCTAAACTTTTTTCTTTACTGGACCTGGACTGACGCACAGGTAGGAAACGCTGCATGTCCATATATTATTCTGCTGTTTCACCAGCTTATCTTCAGATATTTTAACAATGGCAGTCAGTTTTGGAGCCTCAACTGAAAATAAATAGAGACAGGCTGGATAAAATATACTGGGATGTGTAATAAAGAATTTATAACTAATATTTTAAAATATGCATTTTTGTAAACGTACTCTGCAAAAGTCTTTGGCAACATCTAAGTTGAAAAATATTATCCATACATATTCCAGTCTCTTTAACACGCAAAAGAAGTGCCAAGAACTTGGCACCCTTCAACCTAAATAGAGTAAAATCATATTTAATATCATTGTCTCCTTAGAAACAGTTAAATCAGGTCACACTAAAGACGGTCTTTTACTTGTAGACTCATTTTGCCCTGAAGATTGTGTGGTTTTCTTCAATTCTCATATGCATTTGCTTCTGATATAAAGTCTAATTCTCATCTTCCACATCTGCCTAGATTCTGTGACAAACCACTTCATACCCGAGGTGTAACCTGCACGAGTTACAACACATTATTTAACTGTTTTCACACAAATTAATAAGCGTTATCTTGAGCCAACCCTTAAAAAGCTTAAACCCAATTGCTTCCTTGGGGAGAAGAGAGAGGCATACATGAGATGTTTGTTTCTTTTAAATGCTGACATCAAGGGTAATTGAAACTGAGGAATGCAACATAAGCTTTAGGTGAGTACATTTATGACAGATGAATCACCAGACTTGCCTCTTAGTCACTGATCAGTGAAGAGACAGAGCTGTTTTGAGTGAAGTACAGACTTCACTCAGTGGGGTTGTCACTATTTCTGTCTAGTGGGCAGGATGGTTATTGTGCATTCACGCAAGCAGCTTCAGCACCATAATCACAGCTATCATACTGAATATAAGTAAACATAGAGACATATGAAATCTGCTAGCCTGGTCAGCCATCCAGATTGTGTTTTTTGTCTCAATGAGGAAAACAAACAAACAAACAAACAAAATGGTCTGGTTCCTCAGTACCAATGGACACAGAGGAAAATGCCTCTCGACATCTTTGAATAGGGATGTGACCAATCAGAGAAACAAAGCACGTGATGTAGGCAGAGTGACGACCGGACTAGCATCACCAAAAGACATTCAAAATGGTATTCAGTGGAGTAGGAACCAATATGAATGACTACTGTCAGTTTTGCAGTAAGAACGTGTTGATCCGAGGCGTTAATTCAGCAGCCATATCAGTTGTTTTCAGTGTTGGCTCTCGGACACTCCTGTATGAGTCATTGCATGAAGCCCGTTCCCATCCTGCTGCCATTAGTGTGGTACGTTCTGTACAGGTGGAAATGGCTGTGAAGGCTTGGCTGGTCGGCCTGGTCAGATATACCCAATCACTTCAAAAACTCTGGTGAAATGGGCCTGGAGTCCCTCTTATTCACACTTAATAAATAGTGTTACGTCACTAAAGTTATGAATGACTAGTTTGGAGAAAGCTCCACACAGATGGTTAATTTTAATATCACACTGATTTGGACAAAAATGAAATGAAACAAAAACAAAATAAATGAAAGAAGAATCAGTAAAAGAGATCAAATTTATTTAGTAATTGTCATAATCATCACAATCTTGGCATTGGTTGCATGATAACCACAGAATGTAGAATATCATCAGAAACAAATGCAAATGAACTAATTTTGTGTAATCAGAATATTTGACTGGAATATTAATTCTATTGAGAAGTTTATGAACAACAACAAGAGAAAAGGCTTTTATGAAATGAATGAAAAAGCAGATATAAAATGTACCAAAAAAACACTTAATTCTACCCACCCTTTTGAAGATTTGTACTGAGTTCCTGAGGCATAATATAAAAGCAATAAGACTCGCCTTGTGTTTGTTTTTTTTAAATCCAGCAGTAGTATCCAATAGTGCTGGGCAATATGACGATACATATCGTGGGGACGATATAAAAGTGTGTATCGTGACATTTCTCTTCTATCGTTTCTATGGTTTCTATCGTTTCTAACCTAATTTTATCAATTATTACAGCAAATATGTAATTAAATAACCTGCAACGATAAATTTGATAGAATCATATCTAATTCTACAAAGTAACCTTTTATGTTTGCACTTTTATTCATGGTTAATGCCTTAAACAGAGTTCTCTTCAACCCTGATGTTTACTTTAGACACTTTATATTGGTTTGCAAACTTTGCACTACAAGGTTACAGATTTCAGAAAGTTGAAAAATAATTTGTGTTTATTTTTTATTGCTGAACTTCAGTGCAAAAATGTGTTTTTCCTCTCAGAAACTGTTGTGCACTTAAAAAAAAATGTGAAAGCTACTGTACCTCTGTACCTACCTGTTTTTGCTGCACTAAAATGTATGTTTGTGACAGTTCAGCTAAATGTCCTTTCAAAATAAAGTTGAAAAGTAAGTAATGAAATATTTGTCAAACTTTTCAGAGAATAACTGAAAACATACTTTATTATGGTATATCGTGATATAAAATAGTCCATATCGTGATATATGATTTTTTTCCATAACGCCCAGCACTAGTATCCAACAAACCAAACCCTGAACTGTAAGACTGTTAGGAATGTAACGGGAATTTTTTGAGCTTTTGGTTCAAAAACATTTGATCAATAAGTTCATTCAACTCGGGGATTCTAACAGTCCATCATTGTTTACTGTGATTAACTATTCCTGCAGACATAAGTGAAATGCCCCCCCCCCCCCCCCAAAAAAAAAAGAAAAAAAAAAAAAAAAAAAGAAATATGAATACCAATAAGGACTATAAACATTGTCTTAATTAAAAAAAATAAAAACATTAGCAGTTTGATGACATTTTATTCACATATTTGTATCATCTTTGCATATAAAAAAGCTGCATTTCTGCTAGAATCCTAGATTACACTGGGGCTTTGTTGTTTTAATCACTGGTGTCCTAGTTGGAGAAAGTGCAGGAAAAAGGATGTTATGATGCAATGTTTCATTCAAGCAGACAGTGTCTGTTTTAATAAAAGCTATAATGTATTCCTAAACCAGACCATGCATGCTTAAATGCCTAACCTTAACCACATAGTTGATGATGATGATGATGATGATGATGATGATGATGATGATGATGATGATGATGATGATGATGATGATGATGATGATGATGATGATTATAACAAAGTTTTAACTGTTCATCTTAACCAAGTATTTTGTAAAAGGAATATTTTGCAGCACCCTTATTTGCACCTACAGGTCACAAGACATACTAAAAAGAGTCACATCCTCTTCTTTGTAGGCTCCGCCTCCCTAAAGCAGAATGTAGCAGAAACAACAACAGAAATCCCTCAGATGGTATTTCTGGGAAGGGGCTTGTCTGTGATTGGTGATACAGAGGGGCTTATCTGCACAGAGACTTGCATGTGACAGTTTACGGAAGATGTTCAGGTTTTTTTTTTTTGAGTAAAAATAATATGGATAGCAAGATTACAGAAATAGAAATGAACCTGCTCAAATCAAAGAGGTTCTGGATATCCACTTCTATTACTCTTGGAAGAACTTATCACTCGAAGAAAATATGACTTTGCATAACATGACTCATTGGAAATGCAGTTGAGTTTGTATCATCATTTCAAATTATTTTGTGCAATGGAAATGCATCTTTTGTTTCCTTGTGACATTTCAAAGCAAAGTTACTTTCAAACAACAGCACCTGGCACAGAAGCTGATTCCAGTCCTTCTGCTTGGCAGTTGAGTGGCCGCTGAACCAGCCAACCCCTCTGTTTCCATTGGCACATTGCTAAAATGTAAATTGTGTCTGTGAAGACACAGTCATATTTTCCCGGGAGACTGGGTTGGTTTTTAAAGTCATGATTCTGGAAGACGTGTGAGACATTTTAAATAAGGCACACTTCTCAGAACAGTGGTGGAGTTGAGTCTCTGACCTCTTAACAGAGCTGTAAGGACATGATTGAAAAGGGGACTGTTGTTGTGTACCGTCTGTGGTATTTTGACCACAGCGTTTCACAAGTATTTCATTAAAACCCCAGGAAATTGTGTTAATTTATCAGAATAGACATAATAGAACCCTTAAATTTACATAAATACAACCTCAAATGAACACAACACAACTTGTTTTATCTTATCCTTTTTATTTAAGAAAGACTAAGACAACATGCAGAAACACTGTGTGAACAATAACAAATTAAAAACAGCTGGAATTACTCTCTCCCCCAAGGCCAAGCACATTTCCAGGTTCTCACTCTTGCTGCTGGGTCTCCTCCTTTTTTTCTCCCCCAGTAATAGCATTCATGCAAGTGCAGAATTTCACAGATAGAGGGTGCTTCTTAGACACAAACACATTCATATAAATCCATACTTTAGACTCGGAGTTTAGACTCGGACAATGGTCTGTGGCTGTTACAGTCATAGAATTAAAGGTCTGACAACAAAAAGACACCCTGAGCAAATCTCAGCAACAACATAAAGCACCACTATTTCCCACCTGTTGCAAAGTGAGGTGTTGTAATGATGCCATAATCCCAATTGATACCAATAATCCCACTCCTAACCCATTGTGTATTTTTCTTTGAGAGATGTCTTTGAGAGATCTAACCTGTGGGACCATACACCCAGTCTGTTAAGGACCACCAGAACATCACATAAAAGTAGAAGGACCATAAATGCTTGAGGAGTGGTTGAAACTCTAATTCCAGTTCCTCATTTCCTTTTGTGCGTCTATATCTTCATGCTGTGATTTAGCAAGAAAATGGCTTTTTTATTTTGCATCTGAAGGTTTGGACATCTGTTAGGATGGCCCGTGTGTATTAAGTGCTGAAAAGATTAGCCTACATTGTGATGCTAATGAGGTGGATGTTTTTTGAACTCACTCTACTTAACTTGAAAGGCTGTTCAGATCTGGAATTATCATATGCTCAGAGTGATCTGAATACAAGTGTACTTGTGTATGTTAACATGTGTGTTCACACCTGGCAATAAAATACACTAGCTGGCCAAAAGAAAAGTCACCACCAAAAAAAAGGTCAAACACGCTAATATTTTGTTGGACTGCCTTTAGCTTTAATTACGGCACACATTCACTATGGCATTGTTTGGATAAGATTCTGCAATGTCACAATATTTATTCCCATCCAGTGTCGCATTAATTTTTCACCAAGATCTTGCATTGATGATGTTAGAGTCTGACTGCTGCACAAAGCCTTCTCCAGCACATCCCAAAGATTCTCAATGGGGTTCAGGTCTGGACTCTGTGGTGGCCAATCCATGCGTGAAAATGATGTCTCATGCTGCCTGAACCAGTCTTTCATTATTTGAGCCCGATGAATCCTGGCATTGTCATCTTGGAATATGCCCGTACCATCAGGGAAGAAAAGATCCATTGATGAAATAAACTTAATTCAGTATATTCAGGTAGTCAACTGACCTAATTCTTTGAGCTCATACTGTTGCTGAACCTGGACCTGACCAACTGCAGCAACCCCAGATCAGAACACTGCCCCCACAGGCTGGTACAGTAGGCACTAGGCATGATGGGTCCATCACTTCATCTGCCTCTCTTCTTACCCTGATGCACCCATCACTCTGGAACAGGGTCAATCTGGACTCATCAGACCACATGACCTTCTTCCATTGCTCCAGAGTCCAATCTTTATGCTCCCTAGCAAATTGAAGACATTTTTTCTAGTTAGCCTCACTGATTAATGGTTTTCTTAAGGCTACACAGCTGTTCAGTCCCAATACCTTGAGTTCCCTGCGCATTGTGCGTGTTGAAATACTCTTACTTTCACTATTAAACATAGCCCTGAGTTCTACTGTTGTTTTTCTTCAATTGGATCTCACCAAACGTTTAAGTGATCACCGATCACGATCATTGAGGGTTTTTTTCCGGCCACATTTCCTCCTCAAAGACGATGAGTCCCCACTATCCTTCCAGTTTTTAATAATGCATTGGACAGTTTCTGCAATCTCCTTAGATGTTTTCTCTGCTTGATGCATGCCAATGATCTGACCCTTCTCAAACAGACTAACCTGTTTTCCATGACTATGGGATGTGTCTTTCCACATGGTTGTTTAGGAAATGAGAAGCAACTCATTGCACCAGTTGGGGTTGAATAACTTGTTGTCAGCTGAAAGATAATCGTTATTATCCAATAGGAGCCTCGTACCTATTTTCTTAGTTAAATCCAGGTGGCGACTTTTTTTTTGGCGAGGCAGTGTACATGTGTTTTGAGTTGCCACTTATGAATGCATCTCAGCTACCTGCCCTAAATGCAAACAAACATGCAGACTACACCAAACAGTCAGCTTCCAGCTGAGCAGCAAATGGGGCATCAGTAGGACTACTCAAAAATTAGTACGCACCAGTACTTTAATATGGACCAAACAGCCACAGCTTTAGTACAAAGAGGATTTAACGGTTGAGTCTGCAATAAGATTTGAATATTGCATTTTTTGTCTTTTAGGGACACAAAAGAAAGCAAACAAAATGAAAATGAATTCAATGCATTTGTAAATTAGATTAAGACAATTTAGTGTAGAAAATGTATGTGGCTGAAGTGTCACAGCAGGTAAAGGCAGATAGACTCCGCAGACATTGGCTTGTCTTAGTAAAATGAATTATTCTCTTCTTTCTGTTTAAAAAAAAAACTAAACACTCTGTTCTCCATTACTAGCACCCCCCCCCCCCCCCCCCAGCCCAAACCACTGTCTTTATACAGTTGTAAGGATCTTCTAATTAGACCCTGACAATACCATTTCCTGAAAGAGATTGACCTCCACAATCCCTTCCACAAACAACACACATGTACACTTTCAAACTAATTCACAAACTTATATAGTTTACTATATTTCACTTATTTTCTGCCATTTAGTAAACTTATATAGTTTACTAAATGGCAGAAAATAAGTGAAATATCTTAACACACTATTTCCAAGATAAATCAAACCAACACAACAAAGTCACTAAACAAAAAAAAAATCCTCCTCTTGGTTTTACTCAATAATCCAATTGACGACTTCACTTGTATAAAACAGGAACTGCTGAGCTGGCCCCTCCCACACTCCTGGACAGTGAGTCAGAACAAAGGAACAAACAAATGTTTTGTGTCAAAGAGCAAATTAATATTATTCAAACCTGCAAATCAATAAACATAATGTAAACTAACATGTGCTTACTTTAACTGAAACAAATGCTTGATGTTAACTACAACTTAATACTAACACAAACAAACCCAGAATAGAATGTGCAGCAATGTTGCCTAGTAATGACAGTTTAAACAAATAAAGGTAATGTGTGTCAATGTGTGACAAGTGGTGTCCAAAGCAAGTCTCTCTGACTTTGTCACAAGTCCTTGGCAAAGTTCTTGGAATTACTTCGATGATAAAAAAAAAATTTAGAATTCTTTTCAGAAATGAACCAATCTTGTGTTGCTAGAATATTTAATGGTAATACTCATTTTAATGACAGGTTTATGAACAGCAGCATAAATTGTGTGTATGAAATGAAATTAAAACACAGCCATAAAATGTAGCATAGGACAATCATTGTTGCCTGTTGTCTTGAAGAATTTAAATGACTTCTTCAAACACAATATGAATGAAAAAAAGACTCACCTTGGGTAGGTTCCAGATAGCATCTGTATTCAAAGAAACTAATCCTAACTGCAAGTTTGTGAAATCTGAAACAGAAAACATTTTGGAGCTTTTGACTCAAAAACATTGATCAGTGAGTTCAGTTAAGTCTAAGAATGTATGAGTGTGTGGATGATGAAAAAAGCCATCATCAGTGGAGTTCCTTTACTATGATTAAGCTGACAAAAATAGTGTAGAGCCTCAACTTTAATCTGAAACAGCTGTAGAAATATGAATTCATTCTAGTGCAGGACAGTCTTCATCATTTTATTAATCTCTTCAAACTACAGTATATCATATTTCATTTGTTACGGTTCCAAGCCAGATTGTGAACCCATAACCTTCCACCTCCGGGACCCCTGAGCACAACCCACTGCACCACCATCAATCCTCCACATAGACACTTGGATCCACCTCTGTTTCCCCTTCCTATCTGACGAGCAGCCTGGGTGTGACACACCTGTACCTATTCAGTCATCAACACCACAGCCTTCAAAAGCCCTGCATTCAATCACACTCGTTGCCAGATCTTCACATAGAAACGCCTGGCAAGTATTGAGGATCTTCAGCAAGCTCTTCTTTCATCCTGCCTTATTTCACTTTGATTTTTGCTGTTTTAATCACTGGTAACCTGATGAGAAAAATGCTGGTGGCAGAAACAGATGATGAAAGTGTTGATTAAAGAGACAAAAAGACTGAAAAGATGTAATTCAATTATAAGCATATGATTTTAAAGCCTATTCTTATATAAAGACACAAAAAATAAATTATATATTGAAACTGAAAGTTTTATATTCATGCTGATGAGCATGTATACTGTATTTTTTGTGCCACCCAGCATGACAGAATATGATGTTTCTTTGTTTTTTGAGTGTCAAACACCTGTTTAATGTTTAGGTGAGAGGGTGAGACTCGTGTCAGTAATCCAGTTATAGGATATTTTGGTGTGACAGGCAGTGTGTTTGGACTAATTGTTCAAATTAACTAAGTGGGAGTTATGAGTCTTTAAGGTGTCAGGAAAGGATGTGTTGTCCAGAGAGTTGAGTCTTTAGGAGATATTTGAAGATACAGTCAAGAGGCACGCTGTTGTTCTGAGGGCATTTGGTAACTTGCGGAACCACAAACGAGGACAGTCTGGACTATGACAGACTTGTGCAAAGAGGTGGCCGAGCCAAATAATGGTTCAGGGAGCGACACAATGGATGACGAGAAGCCTAAACCTATGTGACTTAGATTAGATAGCTGGGCATGAATGTTGATCCAAAAACCATTTCACCGGGAATGAGGTGCTTTTGGGGTTTAACTCTCCAGAGCCATGTGGCGGACGACTTTGTCTTAATACCATGAGAAAGATTGTGTTCCATTTAACAGCCTCAAGCTGACTTGGCTAATTTTTCATTTTCAGCCATTCTGTTTTAGATTTGGAGTGAAACAAGGCTTTCCTGTGTCATCCTTTCTAAATAAACCTTACAGTCTTTTTCTAAATGTTTAGTCATAACATGCTAAATAAAGCATTTGGAGCTCTTTGTTTGTTTGTTTTATTTTAACTTGTAGAGCATTGTCTGTTCCAAACCTCATGGGATATAAAGTCCTGGGAAGACTGGCAAAAGTTTTTTGAGTTTTCTACTTGTGAATAACTGTTCTTGATGAAGAATGACAGACAAAGAGTTTGGAAATGGCCTTATAACCCCTTCTACATTTATTTTCTAGATTGATAGTTTACGGCAATATAGTTTATGTTGCTTTAAAATTTCTCATCTCCTGGTGTCTCAGAACTTCAAACTTCCTTGCCTGCAGCAACATAGTAATGGGCACCAGACTATACCTAAGTAACAGAGAAGATGCTGGTCAGGAAATCCCATAATAACGATTCAGTAATTTGGTAATGGTTTTCAAAGAGTCAGATAAGCATATGTAATTTGTTGAAAACAGTCCCATAAAGGGCAATACAAGGAGCTAGTTAAATTACATGCTGCAACTCTGAAGTTTTCTGAGCCTCATCCCCTGTTGAATGTATTGAGTATAAGCACCGCTGTGATATCAACTACACCAGCCACCAGAATAGTATTTTCTCTGCAAATGGTCCTCATAAGTTTAGAGCTAAGTTTTTTCCTCATTCATTTGATGTGTTGCATGTGGCTATTATGTTTTTGTGTGATTGAAAATTGCTGGCATGATTTGAAATTTCATTTCATTTTATTGATTCATTTCAGTCATGTCAAAACAATCTTTTAAAGCATAGACAATTTTAACACTATGATGAATCTATGTATCTGAAAATAAACATAATAATATATTTATAAAATATATAATAATGCATAAATCAATATACACTGACACATGTGCATAACCATAATTTAGAAATGTATGGAACCTCTTGTAAATAAATCTAAATATTAAATGAACATATTGGGCCCGATCTAACACCTCCCGCTTGCTGCTACCCACTACCTGCAAATTGATGATTTAGGAACCTCTGCCAACCGCTAATGCAATCTTCCGCTCCCTAAAGCTGCCACCCATTATGCTGACTCCCTTACTCACATTGTAGGTGCGACAATGGGCGTGTCTCTTGCGCAAATTCGGTATTTTGCAATTGTGGGGTCAGGATAGAGGGTAGTGGGTGGTCTGTCCGCCCACTATCCTCTACCCTAAACCCGCAAGATACCGGTACCGCAAGATGTCATAGACGCAATACAAATAAAGTTAAATTGAAATAATTGAATATGAAATAGGACGGGCAGAAACTTAATACACAGATAATTACAGATTGATAATTTTTTTTTTTTTTCATTTTTGATTGTCAATCAAAACATTTTAAAAATTAAAAAGTGACTTTTTATTTTTTTTACATGCCTGTTTTTTTATATTTTAATTTTAGCAGGCCACGGGACTGAATTTATTTTTAATATTTTATTGTCTGGTTTACGTGACCCAGAAATAGCTTTGTTTTATAATCAAGGATTAGATTTTCTGCTGTCATTACACATCTGTGCCACTAGATGGAGCCACGTTGAAGAAACCAGTAAGAGAACAGAAGGACAGTGAACACGTGGAGCAGATCTGATGATAAATGGAATGATGCGATCATCTTGAACAAAGGGGTTTGAAAGTTTTTTTCAGACAGAATTGTTAATATTGCTACCTGAGTTGCTCCCCGAAGTATAAAGTACACTGATTTTTACCGCTCTCCATGCCTGTTTTAGTTTTATCTGCCAATTGTTTTCCGGTTCTGCAGCAGCCAGTAACAGACTTTTCAAAACAAAAGCATGTGAGCAACATGCTTTAATGCGCAATAAAATGAATGTCGGCGTTAATAAATTAATGCTTTAACGTGATAATAACGCGTTTACTTGCCCAGCCCTAGTAAGTACTATTATTAAATCTTATTTAAAGAAACAATAGCAATTAAAACAAATCTGCCCTGGTGGGAGAAAAACCTTAAAGCCAAACATCATCTCACTTGTCTGGGGCTTTTATAATGATCCAACGCCAATGATTATGATAATGAATGATAATGATTTTCTCCCAACACATGGATGATGTTTTTGGAGCCCTGTCACTTACAAAAGAAATGAAAACCCAGCCATCATGTCCATGTGGGCCCCATCTGTATCAAAGGTGGGTGACTTGAGTGCAGAGTGGATTTGGGCTTGAACTGGGCAAATGGCATGGTTTCAGTGTCCCTACAAATGGGACGTCCACGTGGGCCAGAAATATGGGGTCCGTGAGAGATAAAACTGTACATGGTAATTTGTAATTGTAAACCCATGTGGGACTCATTTTGCAGCCAACTTGATTACATGTAGCTGGTTGGGTATTTCTTTGATTACCAGTTGGTCCCAACACTTCGTCAGTGCCGAATCATCCTCCAGTTGAGAGACATCCTTGGCTGTGGAGACCTGTGTTCGCACTAAAATGTCTCCTCGTACACAGTCGTCAAGTGAGGAATCGTCACTGTTTTCTTCTGTGGAGAAGTCTATATTAGTGCAGGAGTCTTTTTGGGTCTAGACTTCAATATCTGGTGCAGATACAATAGCAGTGACCTCTTGCTTGTCAGTGTTGTCGACTAAGGCAAGCACCAGTTCAGTCAGTTCTGCCACCCTCCGCTCCAGATACCGTACCAGCTCCACTGGTCCAAGATCCTCTTTTCGAACACCTAAATAGATGGCGTCAGATCGTCTGGAGGAATGATTCTCTGTCGTGATGGTTAGCTTCTGCTGATAGAAGCTACAGACATTTCTTGCTGCTGTTGGATGGTGATCTTCCATTTCTCTCTGTAGTATGACCAGTCACAAAATCGTGTTCGAAGTTGATGCTAAAATCAATTTCTACTGGTCCGTGTCTCAGTAGTTAACAAATCTCAACTAAGCTCTATATCGAACGAAGTCCACAAGATCTGTGAAAATAATTGTCTCTTTGTGCTTATATAGCTATGGGGTTTCCTTCTATTCTATTTGTACTGTTGGTGACATTTAACCCCTTATGCCACAAATTTTAAATGTTGCTCATGTTGCTAAGCAAATAGGGTTCCAAAATTTACAGCAAATTTGTAGAAACTTCCCATAGAAAGCTTAGTTTTTTGGAAATTTGGAAAGGAAATATTTATTTGTAAGAGGAACTGTATTGAGTTTTCCAATAAAAAGTAATTTCATTGAACAATAAAACTCCTATAAAATGTGGCATCATTGAAGTTTGATGTCCTTGTGTAAAAGTAAATTAGTCAATATGGAAAAAATGCTTCAGAAATAGATCTCCTACCCAACCTTTAACCTTCAGCAGAAGCTACTGAGCAGAATTCATTGCAAGCTGCAAAAAGCAGAATATTACAGTTTCTCAAGTAACAAAAAAAATGACTAGTGATAATCTGAAATCCCCTTTTTACGTAAATCTTACTAAACCACATTTGAACCAACCTTTCCGCCAATTTTTGACTCTGAATAAGAACATGTCAAATGCTAAAATTACATGTGTTCATTTATTTTTTTGGAATTACTTGTGTGCTGTTGCACGACCTAACTTTTGTTAAAATTCACCTTTCAGATAGATTTCACTCAAGAGCACTGATGGATCAATTCAAGGACTCCCGTATAGCCAAAGAATTCAAGAAAATTAACATTGTTTATTCAAAGTTTATACATTTAGCCTGGTTTAAACATTTAATAAAATTCATGACTTTAAAGAAGAAAAAAAAAAATCAAATAAAATATTGGGAGGGAACTTTAGCACCCATAAAAGATGTTTTTTGTTTTTTTTGTTTCTTGGGAGAAACCGGAGCGCCCGGAGAAAACCCAAATCTTTGAGTGTTTCCCTATTTCACCCGCAAATCATCCTTCTCTTCTTCTTGGACCGCGACTGAAGTACCAAGGAGTCCTGGGAGGCTGTTTCTGGATCTGCCTTCTCAGTGTCAGAGGTGACTTCAATGGGTTCACATTTTTTAATTTTGCCACTCTTATACTGTCGCCGATGAGCAGGAGTGGCAAATTTCTTGATTCTTCTCCACACAGACGGCTTCTTTGACTTTTTGGAGATCTTCTGCACTTGAGATGGAGCCATGCTGTTCTGCGAGGAACTTCTTTAGTGAAAAGATGTCCTCTGGTGGAGATCTATCCATTTCAGGTGTACCGTTGTGTGGAAGAGAAATGTTTTTCCATTTCTCACAATTGTCTTTTGGGACGTAGTCTTGGTAACAATAACCCTCATCTTCTGCAAATGGAGATATCATCTCCTGCTGGGATGGTGACGTGCACCCAAACATGTTCTAGTGCATCATTGTCTTGAATGTCCAGGACATCTTCCGTTGAGACCTCTTTCTCTGCAAAAATTCCTCCCAGTGTGGCATCCAGTTGAGAGACATCCTTGGCTGTGGAGACCTGTGTTTGCACTGAAATGTCTCCTCGTACACAGTCGTCAAGTGAGGAATCGTCACTGTTTTCTTCTGTGGAGAAGTCTATATTAGTGCAGGAGTCTTTTTGGGTAAAGACTTCAATATCTGGTGCAGATACAATAGCATCCTTTTTCCCCAAATTAGAATCGATAAGAGAATCGATTAAAGAGTCGAATCGTTAAAAAGTATCGATGGAATCGGAATCTGAAAAATCTTATCAATTCCCATCCCTACTTATCAGTGCGGGAAAAGGGGCCCGTGTCTACTGCCACCCTCTCCATCGGGGCCCCAACCTCACGGCCAGCTGCTGAAGTTGGGACTGATCAGGGGGAGCTTTGTGTGCTGTGCAGAGGTCACAGCGGCGGCAACAGTCCTCAACGTCCCTCCTGAGCTGGCCCCAGTAGAAACTCTGCCCCGGTAGAAACTCTGCCGAGAATGGTGGTATGAAATCAGATAGTCTTGCTCGGGGACCCGGGGTTCCCGCTCTGGAGGTAGTACTTTGACATGTGGCTTGTAATAACATAATAACCAGCTAGTTATTGAGAGCATCTGCCGGCTGTAGCAGCAGCCTAGCCTACAGATTGAACAGTCCATTGATTCTGAACTTTCTGTTGCATTCAAGTTGTGACACAAAGAGGGAAAAGGCAAGTTGGTTCCATCGCATCGGCCAAGAGAGGGGAACTGGTAAGTCTGGTGTGTGCGGTGAATGCTGCAGGGGATGCTGCACCTCCCATGTTTGTCTTTCCCAGAGTAAAGTTTAAAGACTGCTTCATGATCAATGCACCTCCAGGAGCAAAGGGTACTCCACCAGAACAGGATGGATGAATGAAGATACCAGGGCCGAGTTCCTCAATCACCTGATAAACCACTTACTACACCCGTGACCAACCCAAGCTGCTAATCATAGACAATCTTAAAGCTCACATATCACTCAGGGCAGTAGAACTCGCCAGGAGCAATGGTATTGTTATGCTCACTCTCCCACCTCACACATCCCATCGCATGCAGCCTCTGGATGTGGCCGTGTACGGTCCGTTCAAAGCCCAATACGGCTGAGCTCTCGATGGGTGGATGTGATCAAATCCTGGCAAAACAGTCACCATCTACCAGGTTGCAAGAGTTGTGAATCAAGCCTTCGTGACAACAGTGACACCACGCAACATCACTTCTGGGTTTAGGTCCACTAGGATTTTCCCATACAATCGTGACATTTTCCATGATGAAGCTTTACAGCTGCACTCTACAGATGATCCACCTGGAAATGAACCTACCGCTGCAGATAACGCACCCCCCCATACTAATTCGTCCACTCCCTCGTCAGCTGACACGGATGTGCGAAAAATGACTAGCCGACCTGGATATGTCCCTCCGCAGGAAATCATTGCATTTCTAAAGTGCACCCCAGGAAACAAACCACAACGGAGGCGCGTGAAGACTGCCATTCTCACCGATACTCCTGAGATGCAGGGACTTGAAAAGGCTTTTGAGGAAAGAAGAAAAAGAAACTGAAAGAGAAAATGAAAAAAAGAAAACCAAAAAAGAAACTGATCCGGAGGAGAATCACAGACAGCACCTCCAAAGAAAGTGATGTTCCCGTGCCACTCCATGACGCATCTGACGATGGGAGATCCGAGCCTGAGGGAGGTCAACCGGGAAGCATGGGTCTGTCACCGGGTGACTTTGTCATGGTCAATTTTACAACCAAAGTCAGGACTGTCCACTATGTCGGTAAGGTTGAGAGTGTTGACGGTGATGAAATACTCTTACAATACAATACAGGATCCAGGTAAATGGGAAAGTGTGGCAGAGCCGCTGGCAGCGGCTATGCGTATTGGTGCGTCTTGTCGCAGCTGTGCGTCTCAGCCACTGCTGAGGATATGTTCAAGATAACTCAAAAAGTTATGGATGGATTTTGATAAAAATTTCAGGAGTTGTCAGAAATGTAAAAAGGAAGAACTGATTTCGTTTTCGCTGTGATCTGGAAGAAATCCTGGATTCTGGATCACTTTCAAATTTTCGATAACATTGTGCTCAATGGGGCCGGAAATTTTGTTTCTCAACATCTCCGTTAATTATTGCCCACAACTCATGAAATTTCACTAAGGGATTGATAATGGAAACCTCTATAAAATTTCAGAGGCTGATTCGGATCTGATCCAGAAGGCATATTTTATTGCAATCTGTAAATCGCTGTATGGGAGAACTGTTGTGTTTGGCGGAGGTCTGCACTCTCCGAGTGCTTTTCTAGTTAAGAAATGCTTTCCTGGAAGCTCACTGGCTCTATATTTTCTGAGCAGCTTGTTGAAACTTCTTGGAGTACAAAAGAAATGATTAAATCATTTGCTCCACATTAGTTAGAGCTAGTTATGTATATATCAGTGCAGAGGAGGAGGAGGAAGGAAGAGGAGGAAGCTCTACAGCAGAGTCCCAGACCAGCTGCCCATGAGAGCTGCTCTGATCTGGGTGAAAAGACGCTCCATAGCAGTTTGCAGGTACCGCAACCTGCTCTTAAAGGCAATGGCTACTGACGCACTGATTGGTTTAACAGGTGGAACGCCCTAACCACTCCCATGCATAATGCATAATATAGCGCTTGGCGCAGGTAATATTGTGGGTTTTGGGAGGTGGAAGATTGCATTCTTTGCGGGGGAACGCCCCTCCTAATACCTGCTATCCCGTAATAGCAGGTTTAGGAGGTTTGGCACAAGATTGGGCCCATTCCCCCCCAAAAAGAACAAAATAAAAAAATAAACACATCTGTGTCTGTTTTCTGTTTTTAAGTATTTTATATTTGTTTGACTTTTTGTCTTTTTAATTTATTCCTTTTTAACTTTCATGTTTTTACATTTTTTTATGTTTTAATGTACAGCACTTTGGCTGCCCCTGTGGTTATTTAAATGTGCTATACAAATAAAGTTGTATTATAAGTTGTATTGTATTATACCCAATGTATACACACCAATCTATATACATACATATACATATCAATATGCAAAACACATATCTAGTTTAACATGTCTGAAAAGGGGTAGGAAGAGGTAAAATTTATTTAATCCTACCCCTTCTTCAATGTTCCAAGATTACCCTTAAAATTTATCCAGTTTTTGAGGCCTAGTACTAAACTTTAGTTGTAATTTCATATCCAGATAGACATAGACATTTAACTACATACATACAGATACACACACATTCACACTACAGTACATACTATAATTCATACTAGTTTATACTACAGTACATACTACATATACTTCACTCTGCATATTCACACCCACACACACAGTGCACCCCGAGAGCACCCAGATACCCCCCCCCCCCCCAATCCCACCATGCTGCACTCTGACATCAAACCCACTTGAGCCTAGTCCCCCCCACTAGCCCCCCATAATGATGGCGCAAGAGCAGAACCAAGAGGGTTCCTGACCCGGTTTGCCCACATAAGGCACCACATCAACACAAGCACCCAGACCCCCGACAGCAACACCCATGAGCCCGCCCAGGCACCACCCACCCCCCTCCGCCAGCCCCCCTAAGACCCCTCCCACCCAACCCCCGCCATGCAGCGGAGACATCCCAGCAGCGACGAAGAGTGACGAGAGGCACCCAAGCAAAACCCCTGAGCACCGCTACCAAGGGCCTGAACACCCATGCCAATGCAGTGCTCCCACACAAAACCCCCCGAAGGTCCACAAAGACCCTCAGAGCCCCACCTCATCCCCACCACCAAGGGCACAAATGTTGACCACTGAGGGAAACCAGACCCAAACAGCCACAGTGCCAGACCACAACACAGAAGGACCAAGAAAAGCAAAGGAGAACCGACTATGTCCCAATGCACCAAATACACACCCCCACACAAAAATACACAATCATACCAATCTGTACCAGCTATTTACAGACACCCATTCAGGTTCACCTCAGATCATCATCCCTGTACTTGTTGAAAATCATCAGTCTGAGCCTTTTCTTAAACACACTCATGCTTGGACATTGCTCCAGTTCTTGGCTAAGTTTATTCCAAACCTTCACACCACTGACTGAAGTGCACATTCTCTTCATGGTTGTTCAGACACTTCTGGTCCTGAACGTTAAGGTTTCCCCTGTAATCATAACCCCCCCTGTCTATCAGTAAAAAGTTTTTGGATATTATCTGGTAGTTGTTTGTTCCTGGCTTTATACATCAGCTGTGTTGTTTGAAATTCTACCAGATCTGGGAGTTTTAGTAGGCAGGAGTTTATAAATAACTGGTTGGTCTGGTCCTGGAAACCTGCCTTATGGACCATTCTGATGGCTCTTTTTTGGAGTGTGCATAATGGTCGGAGTGAGGATTTGTAGGTGTTGCCCCAAACTTCCACACAATAATTCAAATATGGCAAAATAAGTGAACAGTATACAATATGTAATGCTTTGTTATTCAATAAATATTTAGCTTTACTGAGAACTGAAATACTTCGAGATACTTCAGCTTGAATATATTGGATGTGAGGTTTCTAGCAGATCTTATGGTCGATCATCACACCCAGAAATTTTACTTCATTAAACTCTGTCTATATTTGTACCCTCTATCTCCACCTTTAAAACACCGTTCCCTTTACAATTTCCAAACAACATAAACTTTGTTTTGGTCCAAATTCAATGATATCCTCTAGCAGACCTCGAGAAACAGAAGCATTTTTCTGAAGATCGTTGCTCATAGACTTGAGGTTAATAATTAATTAAATGGAAAAGAATGGGGAGAAAAAAAAAAACATTTTCTGCCAAAACCTGTTCCCTGTTGGTTGTTTGATGTTAAACAGATTCTTAAATATTGGTAAAATAAACATTGGTTTTGCATATATTCAAATGTGTGGGGCAATGCCAGGGTTAAAATAAATGGTTATTCATTTCTACTGAATAGATTTGTTTTTGGTTAAGGCTTTTCTCCACTTCTCTGTTTAAGATCTGTCCAGAGTACAGGGTAGATGCCAAAAACCAAAAACTGTTATTGAAATTTTAAGCAGTGTGCAATTTATTCTTATGCTGTATTGATACAGTGGCATTAGCTCTGATATTGTTTGTTGTGCTACACAGATGGGGTTTGATGGTCCTCTATCAGCACAGGAGCAGATGTATATCCTGTATGAAGTCAAAATGCAGTGCGATCGGAATCTCTCCATCATGGAGCCATCATCCTCAGGTACAGGTTGGTTTACATTTTGTACCTGCGATTTATCTGTAAAGAAGTGCCATTTGGGATGGGGGTTGAGGGTGAGGGATGTTGGAAAGCAAAGAACTTCCTTTTTGGCAAAATGATCAATTCTTCCTGAAGAACCAGTGCAGAGCCAAGATAAATTACTGGGCATGCCATATGTAGTGATGTTAAACTGAGCATGTAAACATGTGGGCGGACTAAGTTTGTTTGGAGTGCACAATACAACCACTAAGATAATTAGCAGTCTGTGACGGCAGTCTTATAAACCTTTGCTTTCATGAATTGCATTCATGAAGTTAAGAAGGGGACATGGTTGGCTTAATAATATTTGGCGGATTTAGTTTTGCATATGCAAATTAAAATTACAGCCTCCTGTCTGTGATTTGAGAATGACTTCTTAACACAACACTGAGTGGTAATGTAATGTATTAAAAATATAATTACTATTAAAACTTCTCCTTTATTAGCTGTAGAATGTAAAGATGGCTTGCTCATTTCCCACTTGTTGGTTGCTAGGATGATGAGATGATGAACATGGCTCAGTTTCTCTGAAAAGGTTAGAGAATCATTCACTGATTCACAAAAATTAGGTTCTGCTGTTGATTCTCAGATAAATGGGCTTCATAAACTAGTTATATCATCCCAAACCTCATTAGGAAGTTTTTTTTTTGTCTAAAAACAACAGAAACTGAAAATAAATGAAAGAAAAACATGTCTTTAAAAACTATTATAGGATTTGGAAATAGAGCAGTCCTTCCACTGAAGAATATACTTCAGGGTCTCTTGGGTTTAATCACTTCTTAAAATTATTCATCTCCTACAGTGTCTGTTAAAATTTACATGCACATGACCAATTATGTAGATTAGATGGTGACATCATCTACTGACTTCTAGTGTCTTTTTAGAACAACCAATAACTACTTTTCTTACTGAGGAGTTGCCAGCACTGCTCTGGCATAAGACACAACAAAGTTCACCTCCAGATAGACAAAGGGGTTTTGCCAGATCATCCACACCTATTAGCAAAGTACTGTCAGTCACTCTTATCAACACACCAGTGAGTATTCAACAAGGAGAAGATTGAGGCTCACTGCTAGACCAGTGGTGATCCGGCCTATTTCGCTTGGAATAATTGCAGGAAGCCAAAGCAGAGAAAAGGACGTGTCTGCAAATAAATGTGAATTTTCAAATGTGAAAAATGAATGTGAGATCTGCCGCCTTATATGTGATATTCTGCGGTAATGGGGTAGTCCCTGTTCCTTTCTTAGTCTCTTTGCCTCTACCAAGATGCCGAGTTGCTCTGTGAGCGACCTTTCCGTTGTGTGACAACCAGTGTTGGGCAAGTTCACTTTCTACATGAATTAGTTCAGTTCATAGTTCATAGAAATTAAAATGAACTAGTTCAGTTCACCATTTCAAAAAATGAACTAAACAGTTCATTTTTAGTTCATTTTTTAAAAATTCTTTTTTAATGTGAGCAATTATTTGTCAAAATGATTACCACTGCCCATGTACTAAACCACCACAAATGACAATTATTTTATCCATTTTAACTGTCGAAAACTATTGGTCCAATTCGGAATCCTTAACCAACCAGGGTTCACATTAGCATTGAAGGGACAGCCCATGTAAAACTGTGATTTCCGTTTCAGTTTCTCTATACAGCAGCCATTCCCAAACTTCATAATACCAAGGCCCAATTTGAAATGTGAAAAATCTCTGCAGCCCACCCTGAAACTTTTAATCACAACTGTGATCTACATACAGGACAAAGAACCATGATCCGATATTAATGTAAGGGGTCAACCAATAAGGTGACACTTGTCATATTAAGTTAAGATGATAGTAGAATAACTTAACTGGCTTGTTTTATTACTTAATGTTTTTTTAATCATGTCATGAATATTTTACAGTAATTAAAAACATATTTAAAAAAGATTGAGGATTTAAAACACATTTGTTTAATTTTAATGACCTCTCACGGCCCACCTGCAGTCCCACGACGGCCCACCAGGGGGCTGCGGCCCCCTGTGGCAATCACTGCTCTACAGTATATTAAAAATATGAGGAAAAACTTGCTGCCAAATGGTCTTTATTATGTTTTTTCCCCCCATTTCAATATTTCAATCCCCCCCAGGAGTCTGGGCGCTAATCCGGCTCTGGGTAACTGTAGCTCTCATCTTCCCTCATGATCCTTTTAAACGTTTGATGACGCAATTGTTAGTGTGACAGAAGCAACAGCCCGTGTTGCCATGTTTGATTGCTTTCCTCAGATACATATCAGGCTCGTCTATGGTGTGTTTTAAATGGGGTTTGCTGGAAACCTGGCACGGTTTTGACCGTGCGTGAACTTTGAAAGAGCATCGTTCACAACTGCCCAAATGAACTCGTTCAGGCCCCACGCTCGTGAAGGGGAAAGTGAAAGTGCTCAGTTCATGTTCGCGAAAAATATGAACTAGTTCATGAACTTTCGTTCAATGAACGCGTTCAGGTACAACACTGGTGACAACCTTGATCACAAGTGATACAGGTTGTCTCAAGAGAACACCTGGATGGGAATCCAAAGTTACTTTGGCAGTTTTTTCCTGATAGTAGGGACATCAGACCACTACAGCTAGACAAAACTTCCTAAAAGTAAGCATATATTCCTTAAATTGAAATTTAGACTGATATTTTAAAATTAAGGAAAGTCTTTTGTGCTTCTCTACGTTTTTTGTTGTGTTTTAGAAAACCTTGAAACTTCTCTAGAAATGGGGTGAGCATGTGTTTGTCTTGCCTCGTCATGTGTTTTGTCTTTTAGTCTTCATCCTGAATGAAATATGACATTTTACTCTATGGATTATTGTGTTTTTATATAAATGAATTCTGAGTTTATTAACTTCACAAACATTTCTACTGTGATTCACAAACAAATTTGCAAAAAAATGTTCGGTCTTTAAACCAACTACTGACCAGATACTTAAAGGAAGTGTGTGTGCTTGTGTGGTTTTTCTTTCCTTTTCAGATGGGGTGTGCCCTCCGGATTGGGACGGTCTTATTTGTTGGCCCCAAGGGTCTCCTGGGCAGGTTACAGAGGTTCCTTGCCCATCTTACATTTATGACTTCAATCACAAAGGTTAACAATCTTTCTTTTCTTTTCATATGTACCAACGCCAACAGTGAGATGAAAAAAAACATTTTTTTTTAATGCAGAGCAACATTCAGGCTGCGTCGCTACTGACATGTTGCAGTATAAACACTTTTATATATGACGTTTTTTTTACTGAATTATTTCTAAAAACCAAGATGCAATAAACAAACAAACAAGCAAAGCAATAATCAGTTTAGATTAAGATACAAGCAATTCAGTACAATGGATTTAATGTTTGAGTGGGCATCCTGGTTTATTGTGCCTCACAATGCAAAATGGTGCAGAAATCACAACAGGAACAATTGTAGATGTGATAATGTGTTTAATGCGGTTGAAATACAATTAAGAAAATGTATGCTTATGTATTCACATTTCTCATTAGTCTATTAGTCTTATCATGCACAATATAGTCTTCATAGGTATCATGTGTAAAGATATACAATGTGGGTCAGGAAATTAAAACACGAAAGCTTATCACTAATCAACAAAATTAGCAAAAAGGAAAAAAAAAGTAAATTCTAAGTAGTTATCACAGCTTGCTTTGTCATAAATCTGTGATGATTCTTGATGAGACTTCCAGGAATATCTGACATTTAAAGCTGCTTGAACTGATATGTTGATCACTTGTCAAGCAATAAATCAAGGTAATTTATTATTATTCACTTTACAAAGCTGTGAAAATGGCTCAGCAAATAGTTGGTTAATCTCCACTTCATACAAGTGGAATGTTTTTTATTCATTAGTGTTTCTGGTGACATGCAAACCTTTTATTTTATATATATATATCTTTTTTTATATATAGCTTTTTAGATGGTAAGTAATCATCCATATTAATCACATAGATGTCAGCTTTGGCATTTTAATGCTAATCTTGTTGCTCAACAGCAGTTTGGCAAAATAGGACACCGTGGCAGAAATGACATAGTGACTGGAGAAAATAATGATGAAGAGAAATAAATTAAGGGGGCAAAACAAGATAAAATTGTTTTTGAAAAAAGAGAGCAAACAAAAGTTAACAAGGTTGCACATGGCAGACAAAAATCAGAGTTTTGATTCAAAAACTCTCAACAAAGAAAAAGAAAAACAGAACGTGATTAAAGCTCTGGCAACAAGCTGCTCCCAGTGCAGCACTATTACAATTATTTCATATAATTGTGAAAAACACTGCACATTACAATATGTAGTTCAATTCAATTATACTTAAAACGGAAATTAATTTAATACTAAATATATATTGCTTGCTGCTTAAGTGAGGGACTGAAATCCATATATTAATTTTCTATCTCTTTTCAATTTCTGTAACATTTCTTACTCATAACATGTTTGGCTTAAATGGGATGCGAAACCCACAATCATTCTTCATTCATGTGCTTACAGGGCATGCTTACAGGAAGTGTGATGTCAACGGTTCCTGGGTATTTGTGGAGCACTGGAACAAAACATGGACCAATTACTCAGAGTGTCTGCTCTTCCTTCAGCCTTTCAGAGATGAAGAGGCAAGAGTAAGTATTATCAAATATTAATGCAGGGGCTGACATGGTTTACTTGAGACTGCAACTTGACTCACATGTTTACACGCATAAATATGCATACACACAGATTCTCAGCATATAGCGGAGATTGTTGACTCAAAACAGGCTTAGATGTTCTCTGGGGACATGAAATGTGATGTCAGACTTGAGTCACTCTATGTGTGAACGTTTGACAGTTTCGGTTACAGGACATTAAATTACCTTTCCCCATTTTAGTGTGACAACTAAACAGCTTTGCTGTGTCAGAAGTAATAGTTTACATCCTTTTTACTTGTTTTCACTAAACACAATCCAATTACATTTCTGGTCCTTCACCACAGGCTGCATAAATTTGATTTTTTTTTTTTTAGTCAGAAAGCCTTTCCCCCTGTGTGTTGTAGAAGAAAAATTACTGGCAAAAGTATAAACATGGATTTTCATGGTATGATTAAAGTTATTTCACACCTCTGCAATCATCTCCCAAAACTAGATTTAACAATAAATTATTGTGCATCTTCATATGTTCCATCTACAAATCTGGCCAGAGAATTAAATCATGAAAGATAAAATTTTACCAACAAATTAGGAAAAAGAAAAAAGTGAATACAGTCTGCCTTTCTGGAGCCAGTAAACCACAATTATTCTTTATTATACACTTTCCAAAGCTCATTTTGCAAGGAATTGGCAAAAAAAACACCACGCAAAAAGCATCTTTATTAATTTAGAGTCATGTTGTTGGTGGTTTGGCAAAAAAAGAAGAAAAAAAATTATGGTTATCATTTTTTAAAAATTTCTTGTGGTTGTCTCTAGCTTTTTAGATGTTAAAGGTATGGTGGAGGATCTTTGAAAAAACGGTTTCAGCAATCCAACTCAAGTGAGATTTTAAAAATATACCCTCCCTCCCTCCTCCCAAAGGCTCCGCCTCCTCCCTCTTCAGCTCACCCCTCGAAACCACACTTTCACACGATTCACCACTACATGAAAGCACACGCTGTCTCGAGTGGTCACGGAGGTTCACGGGAGGTGTGTGTGTGTGTGTGGGGGGGGGTGCATTGATAGTTGATGGATGTATTAGGCAGTCAATAAATGTAAAGATGATCAGTACATTGATTGTTCAGAGTTTTCCTCTGATTATACCCTCTAGACTGGACCAAAACGTTTTTGGTTTTTTTTGCAAACATTCTATTTCAGTGGGTGCAATGGGAATGTGAAAAGGTTTTCAGGCAATATTGTAAAAAATGCTGCAAAAAAAGATCTCCCACCATACCTTTAAGTAAACATCGATGTTAAACAGCTATGTACCAGTTTTTCCTCAGCCTTTTCATGCTCTCATGCCGTCAGTTTTGTACAAATCTCGTTCACTTTTTGCTTCTAACAATTTTGTTTGAGATGTAGCCTACTTTTTTTGTCCATAAATAACCCATGATAACCAAATAATTTATTGAAAACAAAAAAATGTAATCAGCCATTTATTGAAAGAAAAAAAAAGTCAGACCCTTTTTTGCTGCAAACAATTGAGCAACAGGCTTAAGGTCTTCTTTGATAAGAGTTTGCAGATTTTGTCTATTTTAAGGCCTAGTTAGACATTAGGGTGAATTCCAATTCCTCCCTTAACCCTCAGTCTCAACCCTCAATCTCAAAAATGCGTGCTCACGCTAAGGGCAAGTGCTGTCCCGATTCTAAGAACGTCAAGTTGAGGGACGAGTTTGAGGGCTGTATCGCTCTCAAAATTGAGATTTTCCGACACCACCCTTGGAAGTAAGGGCTACCCAGAAGGCATTGGGTAATTTAGTCAAGACATCTTAGAAAAGGATGGCGACAAAAAAAGATAGCTACAAATGTAAGTAACTTCGTAGTTCTTAAAGATACAAGTGTTACAAAACCATCTTATTGTCTTTGTTTGAGACTTTTTTCATGGATTAACATCGTTGTTGTGTAACATTTATTTTTTTACTTTACGATGTTTGCTGCCGGACCGCTGGCGGTCCCGGCTGGCGGTCCGGGCCGGCTTCACGTTACCTGTGTACCTTGTTGTGTAGTGACGGAGGACTGAATAATGTATCCTCTACTGTGTTTATTTGCTAATATTATTTGGAAAATATACAGCGCTCTTTTGAATGTTATCTCTGTGTCATTTCAGGAAATACAGAGACAACACGGGCTCTGATACATTTCAGTCTGAAGACGTAACTGCACTCAAGGGGTGTCCCATTTCTAAACCACAAGATAGCCCTGACACTTACTTTCGAGGGTTTAGATTGAGGGCCAAAAATTGAGGGTTAAGGGCGAGGGTTGAGATTGAGGGTTAAGAGAGGAATTGGAATTCACCCTTACCCCCCCTCTATCACTCTCAAAAACTAGAAATAAGAGATATGCCCACAGGTGAACATGCTAGAGGTAAGTGGTGATTGGGATTTGCCCAACGTGTGAAGTCACTCTGGTGTTTTGGTGCTATCCTTTGGATAATTGCTGGACTGATTGTTGAACCATTGTCTCAGAGACTCCACTCTAGAGAGAGTTTTGCATTTGGCAGTAGTACTGGCATTTGACTGCATTTCTCTGTTTTGAGCTGGTGTTGCTGTTAGGAAGGATGACCACGGAGTGATGCTTCACCATGTGATCATGCTTGTCTGCAGAGCTTTTTTCACCCCGAGGATTAGCACTGCCTTGGGTTTGCAAGAGTGCCTAGATCAGGGAGGCCAACCCTGGTGCTGCATGTCTTAGATCAGTGGTTCTCAACCTATTTTGAGCAAACACCCCCCCTGAGCCACCATGATGCTCTTAACGCCCCATTGAAACATAAATAGATTTGCACTATAAAAAAACCTTGAGAAACCATGGAAGTCAAAATAGAGTTCTCAAGGCGTGGCGCCCCTCATTTGTGCCTGAGCGCCCCCCTCTCAGCCCTGACGTTTCCAGCGCCCCCCTCAAGGTTCAGAGTGCCCCCATTGAGAAACCCTATCTTAGATGTTTCCCTGCTTCAGCGCACTTGATTAAAATGATGGGATCATCATCAGCTTGTCATCCAGGGCTGTACAAGTCTGTTAACTCATTCATTTGAATCAAGTGTGCTGAAGCTGTCACGGGTGTGTAGGGGGAGTGCAAGGAGGACCCAAGTGCAGGAGGTTCAAAAAACAAAAATGGTCTTTGTTAAACAAAAATACAAAATCCCCAAATCCAAACAATTCAAAAAATCCCAAAATACAAACTTAACTTGACTCCATGAAACAGGGTGAAGAGCACGGTGCCACGCAGACCAACATGCGGGGGGTAAGGACGACACTGGACAGCAAACAGAGAGGGAGTGACAGGTGTGAACAATCAGGCTGACAAGGGGGAGGAAGAAAAGCTGAACACCACAAAGACAAGACAGACATTCAAAGTAAAACAGGAAGCACTGGAGACATGGAGAGACGCCAACTTGACTAAACAGACAGAAAATACAAATTCTCAGTCATGGCTGACCTGGGCCATGGCAGTACCCCCTCCCAATGGACCGGATCCGAGATGGTCCAAAGAAAAAAAAAAAACCCCAACCAACAAAACAGGGAGCAGAACAAGGAGGGCGGCGGGCCAGAAGACAGGAACCAAAAAAAAAAAAAAAAAAACAAGCAAAGAGTCACTTGGCCCCAAGGCCATAAGGCAAACGGTCCAGGGGGTTGGCCTCGGCGTCGGACGGAGGCCCAGAACAGTCCAGGGGGTCGGCCTCGGCGCCGGAAGGAGGCCCAAAACAGTCCAGGGGGGCGGCCTCGGCGTCGGATGGGAGCCAGGGACTGGCTGACCTGGGCCATAACAGAAGCAGGGAAACATCTAAGACATGCAGGGTTGCGGATCTTCAGAACCAGGGTTGGCCACCCCTGGTCTAGTGGTTTGTCAAAATGCAGGGCGCAGCAGTCTGTTTTTGAAGGCGCTTTCCAGAACTGTTAAGGCAAAATTCAAGCAATTCATCATTAGAGGTCTGTTCTGCGAGCCTTGTCTGACTGAGAGGGTAATAAATATTATCGTGGATCGATGTTACTTGGACACCGTCCTCCCATTTTAATTGGCCTGCCTTGGCATACAGGCCATTCCCTGATTGTCATGATCAGTTTTTCAAACCTCTCATAAAAGGTTCCCCACTGCCCTCCAAAAGACTTTATTTCATTTCCCTTAGGAGAATAAGTCTGTTTTGGACCTTCCTGTAGAGCAGGGGTGCCCAATCCTGGTCCTTGAGAGCCCCTATCCAGCAGGTTTTAGATGTTTCCCTTCTTTAGCACACTGTGATACAAGTGGCCGTGTCATCAACAGACTTGTGCAGATGTTAATGACAACCTGATCATGACCATTAATTAGAATCAGGTGTGTTGAAGCTGGGAAACATCTAAAACATGTTGGATAGGGGCTCTCGAGGACCAGGATTGGGCACCCCTGCTGTAGAGTAGAGCTGAGCGATTTTATCGATTCTGCGATATATATCGATATTTTATTTCCCCAGAGAGGGTCGACTTTTTCAGCCGCGGGTATTGATATTCTAAGCTTCTTTTAAAACCCCTGTGTCCCACCTTTAAAAGCTTGCAAGTAACAATTTGCACTGTTTAAATAAATTAAACTATTTTTCTCAACAAATCTTTTATTCATTTTGTCCAACATTTGCAAGCTGCCTGTCAGCCATATAATGTGTAATTGATGCTTTCAGTTCAATTAATTCAAACAAAGTCATTGAAACACTCATAAGATGTCACCAAAATCACTTTGTCCCTTTAAAATCTTTCGAAAAATGATGTAAATGTATTGTAAGATGAAAATCGATATATCGTATCATGAGCCGAATATTGTGTATCGTGACGTATCGCAAGATTAGTGTATTACTACAGCCCTACTGTAGAGTGAATCAGTGCTGTTGTGTGTGCAGTCAAGTCCTCTCTTTGGTGAAAAACGAACATGTAAGAGTCCATTCTCATTGTAAGATCTAATTAACTGAATACTAGGTCTCTGGCCAACAAATCTATCTTATTACATTTTATCGACTATAAAGTGTACAAAAAGTAAAGGGACCTGGATACTTAGTTACATAACTTCAGACAAACAATAATATACTGGATTTCAGCATTTATACAGGTAAGATCAGTGTTCAGACTGACATAAAATTAATGTTTGAATCTGTTTAATTGGCCTGTTTTCATTCTCATTGTACATGCGATAATCTTCAATCCAGTTCAGTTCAACTTTATTTGGATAGCATCTATTACAATACAGACTGTCTCAGAGCATGACCCCCAAGCAAATGTTATTAACTATAGATAATATTATTAAATTTTAATTAAACAATGCTAAAGTTCTTCCTAATCACGTATTTATTCGCTGAGAACATTAATCTCATTAAGAAAATTAAGAATGTCATAGTAAATGATTTTTGAATTTTATTCTACCATTATTTACTACTTTATTATCCTCCTTCAAAGCAGCCAAATTGACTAACAGGCAATACCGTATGTTATCTATGAAAATTAATATGAAGAACTATCCATCATGGTATCAAAGTGTTCCTCCTGCTCTGAGTACAAGCTGTGCTTGAAAAGACTCTTTCTCCGTGTTAAAACTCCTGAGATAATATCACATTTTCACCTTTCATTTGTCAGTGATTAAGAAATTAATGTAGACTTGGTTTTCTCCTTAAACTCCTTAAAATATAACAAGTAGTGTGAGCTTCCTTGTTCTTTGTGCATCATCCTGTCCAGACCTGTTTCAGTGAGTCATGCTGGTGTACACTTCGTCTGAGAATGAGCGATGTGAATAGCAAATATGTCTCTGTATGTTCACAGCAGGACTTCTTTGAGCGGCTATATGTCATGTATACAACAGGCTACGCTGTGTCCTTCAGCTTTCTTCTGGTAGCCATCATGATCATTGGATACTTCAGGTAAGAGAGTGGTTAAAGTTTTTTTTTGGTTTTTTTTTTTTTTTTTTTTTGTCTTTGTATTGTTGGGCCATGTGTTGTAATTACAAAGAAAGCCTGACCACATGGTTTGAGACAAAGAAACTTCAAAATGACTCAAACCCTCAGAGGGCTTTGCAAGCTAACTTACTTTACAACTGGATGTAAAGTGATGTAGCTGGGTCCTCACTGGCTTTTAACCCCCAATAACCAGTGGGAAGGGTCACTGCTGATATGCAGCAGCTCAGGCCAGACTATGAATATTGCGGTTCCCCTTTTTCTCTCTGTCTCATGTAACATGTACTATGTGCGACTATCTGAACTACAGCGTATGGCCTACAGTGACCAAGCTCTCAGCCTACTCTGAACTGTGGAGATACACCAACTCTGGCATCTCCAGTGAGCCAGCTCCTACTGTGTGCATCCTGCAGCGTGTCTGGACAAGCCTTCTGGTTGCTAGGAATCAGTGACCACACGTCTCATCTGGCTGTGACGCATCAACAGAGTGACCTGCTGACATACTAAAGCACACACACATAGAAAAGGCACCCGTGTGCATGCCAATGCGTGAAAGGCTTTAGACCGACCCGGGAAGGAAGAAGCCCAGCTGCTGTTGCTGCAGCAATGCTGCATCTCCTCGTCAATTAAACAGAGAGAAAAAAAGCGAGAGGGAGAGCTGCTGCTGCCATAAAGCGGACTGCAGTGTGTTAGCGAGCCTAGCCAGGTCGGCTAACGTTAGCTTCACCAACGAGCGCAGCGATGTCAAAGTTGGACTATTTAACATCCGCTCCCTTACGGGCAAGGGACACCTTCTGCAGGACCTCCTCCTTGACCGCAAGTATGACTTTTTCTGTGTAACAGAGACATGGCAGCATCCCGATGACTTTTCCCAGTTGAACGAGTCCACTCCACCTGGGTTTGTTTACATGTGTCAGTCCCGTCTCCCAGTCCCTTTGTGACTGTTTACATGAAATCCAGTCCTGGTTCTCTTCAAATTTTCTCAAACTCAACAGCGATAAAACTGAGGTCCTCCTAATTGGCTCCAAATCCACCCTCACTAACCCTCCCAGTTTCACCATCCCCATCGACACCTCCTCTGTTTCCCCCTCCCCTCAGGTTAAGAGTCTGGGTGTCATCCTCGACAGCACTCTATCATTCCAATCCCACATCAATAATATTACCCGGTCTGCCTACTTCCATCTACGTAACATTAATCGCCTACGTCCATCCCTCACTCCTAACACCACCGCCATCCTGGTCCACACTCTGATTACATCCCGCCTGGACTACTGCAACTCCCTTCTCTTTGGTCTCCCCCACAAATCCATCCATAAGCTCCAACTGGTCCAGAACGCTGCCGCCCGTATCATCACCAGGACACCATCGATCAGCCACATCACACCTGTTCTCCAGCAACTCCACTGGCTCCCAATCACACATCGCATCGACTTTAAAATTCTGCTCTACACATTCAAGGCCATCCATAACATCGCTCCCCCGTACCTCTCTGACCTCCTCCACATCAACACTCCCATCCGAACTCTCAGGTCTGCCTCATCCCTCAGCCTCATCGTGCCACCAGCCCGTCTGTCCACTATAGGGTCCAGAGCCTTCAGCCGCTCTGCCCCCCGCCTTTGGAACTCCCTCCCTCCTGACATCAGAAACATTAATTCACTATCCATCTTCAAATCCCGCTTGAAAACCCACCTTTTTAAACAAGCTTACTCACTCTAACCAACATTGTGCTGCTGCAAATTTTAATTTAATATTTTAACTGTTTTTAAATTTTTAACTGTTTTTTTTTAAATGTTTGTACGGTGACCTTGAGGGTCTTGAAAGGCGCCTTTAAATAAAATGTATTATTATTATTATTATTATATGTTTCATCTCTGCCCTATTCATCCAGGCCCAGATCATTCATTAGAATATTGTCAGGAGCTTGTTCCTAACAAGCCCAATATGGAAAATATTAGGCGAGATCCTGAGGATTGCATTCTCAAGTTTCCTTTTCTTTTGCATCTCACATGTTTAGAACCAGACCATTAGTCCCCTGTTACGTTTGATTGCATTGATGTCTTTTCTTATTACAGAAAGCAATTCCCTTCTCTGTTTTCTGGTTCAATGATCAGAGCAGGCATTGTGAAGCTGGCCTCAACTTGGGTGATTCTGTGGGGAAACGACAGAGTAGCTGTTGCTGGTAGTGACGAACCATCCTAACTGTTTGATTTTACTCTCTGTTCTGGGATTTCTCTTCTCTTACTAACCACACACGTGCGATCCATCTTGGTCATAAGGCCTCAAGATTTCTTTTGTTCTTTTTGGCGATCAACTGCTCTAGGTGTGACAGTCACACAGGTGACCTTATTTGGTTTTAATATATTAATTTTTAAAATCAACTGATTGTCTTGAAACATTTGTTAATAACTAAACAAGCACCTTATTTCCCCAATGGTATCCATAGTCTGAGAAAATGTAGGAATCATCTAGAGCTAACGGAAACTTACATCATTAGAATATTGTCAGCAGCTTGTTCCTTACAAACCTAATATGGAAAGTGCCATTAATAATAAATAAGAAAAAACATTAAAAAAACATTATCCCTCCTATATATATATATATATATATATATATATATATATATATATATATATATATATATATATATATATGTATATATATATACATATATATATATATTTTTTTTTTTTTCCTTTTTCAGTTTTGTATTTCTGTAGCACCTTCAAGGTTGAGACATTAAAGCGTTCAGCATGTGTCTAATGTTGCCATTTATTCTCACTAGACTTTTAAGGTGTTTTGCCATCAAGGAGACCAAGTAATGAATTATCAGTTTTCATTTTGTGCCATTCGTTCATCAAGCAATTTTAAGACGTGATGAAATTCCACACATTGGCGTCAGGTCAGGACTGCACTCTCTTTTTCCTCAGTCATGCATTTGTGATGTTTGCAGAATGTGTTTTTGTATTGTCTTGTTGAAAAATGTATACAGTCCCTGGAAAATATGTGGTCTTTTTGTTTTAATCTGTGTACGTTTCTGTGCTAATTCTGCTGTCAAAGAAATGGAAATTGGCTTTGCAAAGAGCACAAATACAACCTCATACCATCACAGAGCCAGGGCTTAGGACTTGTAGCTGTTTATAGTCTGGATGTTTTTTTTTTTTTGTCTTTGTTTGCGAACACATGATACCTACGTCTTCCAAAATGGTGTGGATGTTGAACTCTGTATTTTCTGACAGCGGTCCACATTTTCACTGTGTGATAGTCCACAGGAACAGTCATCATCATGTGAAGAAGTAACTGCAAAGTTCACTGTTCAGGCTAGAAAGGCCACAGGATCAGTTTTGTGTAGGATTTATGTAGTTTCTGTGTTGATAGGTCATCAAATGTGATCTGATCTTCATCTAAGTTACAATAACAAACACAATGTGCTTAAGTGATTAACATTCAAATAGTTAAATTTGTGTGTGTGTGTTTTTAAAACACATCCATTAGCTATTCACTGTGCTGGAGGAAAACGTAAATAAACAGTTGAATGTCATAAGTATAGTCGAACTTCTTTTGGCAGCAAATACTACAAGTAAGTCCTTTTAATTTTTTCTGAATCAGACCTTCTCTTCAACTGTTCTGTTCAGACGCAGGATGTCTGTTGTGAACCTCTCCGTCAAGGTCATTCTGCAGCATCTCTATGAAGTTAAGGTCTGCATCCTGACTGAAGCACTCTAAAAGCCAGGTTTCATTTTTCTTAAGCCATTCTGCAGTGTAGTTACTTTCATGTTTAGGGTCATTGTCCTGCTGCATTACCCAACTTTTATTAAGCCTCTGCTGGTGGATAGCCAACCTCAAATTGTCTTGGAGGACATTTTGGTAGACCTGGAACATGAATTTTCCTCATGGTGATGGCAAGAGGTCCAGGCTCTGAGGCAGCAAAGTAAGGCCAACTTCATATTAGGATTATATTTTGATGTTGGAAAGCTGTTTCCTTTTTGTGCTGTACAAGGTATTCCATGTTCAGCTTCTGTTTAATTATTCCACTAAACACTTTCCCTGTTGCATTGCGAATTGCCAACGGCTACTTCAGGTACATGGCAGTTTATTTTATTTATTTTTGAGAGCAATCACTTCCTTTTGCAGTGTTTTCCGTGAGCATCCTGCCTGTTCAGTGACTTACAACACTGAGCATTAGTCTTAGCGTCCCGTAGTCTCGTTGCTTTATCAAAGTTTTGATCATTTATTTTTCAGTCTCTTTATTCCCATAAATATGCTGAGGAATGACCCCAAGACAATCATTCAGACCAGACATCTTGCAAATGTGTCTGACCTGAAGCAGCTCTGTAAAGCGTAATGGTCAAAAATTCCTCCTGAATGCTTTGCAGTTCTGACAACCCAGATAATGAATGGGGAAAAAAGGAAGTAGAGCATGTTTCCAATAACCGCCCTCTGTCTGTACTCTGCCCTGGCTGGATGCCTCCTTTCAGGTCTTTGCAGGCCTAGAGAGATAAGACAACTCACCTGCAAGATAACGTGATAGGATTACATGTTATAGACTATCTTCTTCATCTCTTCATCTCTTCTAGTCAGCCAGATATGAAACTTGTAATTAAATAAACTAGTAATTATATCAGGACTAACATGTACATTATTGTGATGGATTATTTTTAAATAGAAGATAGGAAGCCTTCGACCTGTGCAATGTCAGTCTTGTCGTACACTGGTGTTTTAGGCAACGGTGAATCCTGTAGCTGTGTGAGACATGGGGGATGCTTATAAATACTTGATTACTGTAGGTCTAATTGTGTCTAATTTTATCTAATTAAGGTCAGGACTAGGGATGTCCTGATCACGTTTTTTGGGTCCCGATCCGATTCCGATCTTTTAATTTTGATGATCGGCCGATTTCCGATTTTTTCCGATCCGATTTCACTTTTTTTGAGTGGGCAAACAGAGTTTAATTTCCTATGCATTTTATTTCCTGTGTACATTAATAAATAGGCCTGCATCCAAGCTGAGATTAATAGCTTTTATCATCTCATAAAATAAACAATAACTTATTTAAACACTCTTCTTTCTTTCTTTTTTGTTTGGGAGAATTATTATAAAACACATTTAGTTACAGAACAGTGACTGTTCAACAGTCTCAGTACTAAAGAACAAAGCACTTCCATTTAAATAGCAGCAGGTGAACTTGGCTAGCAGTTTAAGGCAATGAAAACACTAGCAGAAGTCTTTGCAATCAATGAAATCATAATAAATGATTAACTTAACTTCTTTCAAGACCGCTGCACATGTTCGCGCACCTTTGTGTCCTTTGTCGTTCATGTATTGACGGGAACGAGGCTCGAGGTAATTAATGAGCCGGTTAAATGCCTTGTATTCCACAAACTCCGTGTCCTCGGTAATACATTCCGCGATTGGCTCGGTGATTTTTCGGTGTCCTTTAGCTCGGTTTAGCTCGGTTTAGCTCGGTGTCCTTTCTTTTAAAAGTTTCACAGAACGTTTGCTGCCGAAGCTGCTGCCGGCCGACGGCAGCAGCTCTGAAGCTGCAGCCGTCTGCACCACGGCACCTGACAGAAGGCTGCGTGATCGGTGCTGCGTGCTTTTTTAAGTGTCTGATTAAATTGGTGGTGTTGTAAACTCTCTTCTTACTTACCCCTCATGATATATCAGCCTTCCACACGTTTCAAGTCGCAGTCGAAGCGTCGGTCTTTGTAATTTTATAGCGCTGCCACACTGCTGACATTTTTGCTAAAGTTTATCCTGACGCCGCCGGTCTTAAAACTTTTAAGGTGGATACAAGACAGCGCTGCTGGGAAACTTCATTTCAGTGCAAATTATTAAATGTATATAGTTTAAAAAATATTTTTGTTTGTGTAATATGATTACTTTATTAATTTGTGTTAATCAGGATCACTTTTTGAGGAAAAAAATTATGAAAAAAAGATCGGCGTGTTATAATAAGGTTGATCGGCCGATCCGATCCACCTTAAATTCTTAAGATCGAAGGCCGATCCGATCAGGGGATCGGGATCGGGACATCCCTAGTCAGGACCACTCAGTTAAACAACTGAGTTGTCAGTACAGGCAAGCAGGGGCGCCGCTAGGGATTTTGGGCCCCATGAAAAGAATCTTTACCGGGCCCCCCAACACAGCGGCGAAATTTGTTGATGCTATTTTTGATCATCATTAGGGGCCTCTCTGGGCCCCCCTCAATCATGGGCCCCTATAATCCGTATCCTTTACCCCCCCTTTTCGGCGGCCCAGCCGGCAAGTGGCAGGATTTCCAAAAAGGCTCATGAACTGTTGAAAGATTATTGCACTTACTGCAAAACACCAAAATAAAGTTGGAGAGCTTTTAATAAAAAAAAAAAAAAAAAACAGTTTAAAATGATGGCCTTTTGTAGGTGCCTGTTGAAAAAAAATTAAGATTCAAGATTTAAGATTCAAGATTCAAGCCTTTTATTTGTCATATGCATAGTTAACACAGGGTCAAGGATGCAATGAAATGCTTGCTGGGAGAAGTAATGTATGTATTCTACATCAAAGCTGTAATTTCTATCTGCAAAGGATCTAAAATATTTTTCTCTCAACAGAAAAAAGTAGTTCTCAACAGAAAACAATGTTAAAATGCATACTTGTGTTAATAATATAAAGAAAGTGCTGAATCCATGGTACATATCAAACTCTATTCAGCATATCAAATTATACAAGGGTCCAGTCCTTTTCAGGTGGATGTTGTTCCTTTCTATTTGCAGTTTCCCAGGTAAAAAGCAGTCTTTATTAGTTTGAATAATACATCACATCGTCTTTCAGTTCCTCAGATTTAATGTCTCAGGAAGCCTTAGTTTTAGGAAAAATACAACCTCAGATGAACAACATATGACACATTTCACCATATCGTTATATATTCTGGAAAATACTAAGCAAAATTACTTGTTTTTTTTTTTTGTTTTTGTTTTTTTACACTAAGTACACCTCATTTATTGAATAGTAATCTTTCTCTGTATAACATCATCAGTCTCAAATTGTTGTTGAGGAGTTTGGCCTACTCTTCTGTACAATGTTGCTGCATTTTATTGTGGTTTGCAGTCATTTGTTTATTGACAGCTTTCCTAAATCAGGTTGAGGTCTGGACACTCTGCTCCCACTCTGCCAAAGCAATTCATCTTTCAGCCTACATTTGCTTGAGATTTTTGGGCCTCTTTAATGAAATATGAGCAGAACAAATATGTGCGTAAACTGAGAGCCAAATTCTGGCATTCATGAAAATGTTAGTGGTTCTGAACTTTTCACAGGTATGAATAAATTACTATAATAATACTTTTTTCACAGTATACAGATATCTTTACTTTGGTATGTGCCCATCATGTCGGTGCAAACAGAGGAAAATTAAATATTTTTTCCTTGCTCTACTTCAGTTAAAAGGACCTCTGATGCCACATCTGAAGTCTTCTCCTCTATTTTTTTCACGTGTACCATGCCCACAGGTAGACATGCTAAGACATATAAAGATACCTCTTTATATGGTGGTCCCTGGACTGGGATTTATTGTAATTATTGGAGCACTGACAATCTGAGATTGATTGGCATTCATGATGATACAAATGTTATTATATTGCCAAACGTATTTCGCTCACCTGCCTTGACTCACATATGAGTTTTAGTTCATCCTATTCCTAATCAATATGACACGGGTCCACCCTTTGCAGCTAGAACAGCTTCAACTCTTCTGGGAAGGCTGTCCACAAGGTTTAGGAGTGTGTTTATGGGGATTTTTGACCATTGATCCAGAAGCGCATTTGTGAGGTCAAACACTGATGTTGGCTGAGAAGGTCTGGTTCTCAGTCTCTGCTCTAATTCATTCCCAAAAGTGTTCTATCAGGTTGAGGTCAGGACTCTGTGCAGGGCCAGCCAAGTTCATCCACACCAGACTCTGCCATCCATGTCTTTATGGACCTTGCTTTGTGCACTGGTGCACAGTCATGTTGGAAGAGGAAGGGGCCAGCTCCAAACTGTTCCCACAAAGTTGGGAAGCATGGAATTGTCCAAAATGTCTTGGTCTGCTGAAGCATTCAGAGTTCCTTTCACTGGAACTAAGGGGCCAAGCCCAGCTCCTGAAAAACAACCCCACACCATAATTCCCCCCTCCACCAAACTTTACACTTGGATTAATGCAGTCAGTCAAGTACCGTTCTCCTGGTGACCACCAAACCCAGACTCTTCCATCAGATTGCCAGATGGAGAAGCGTGATTCGTCACTCCAGAGTACGTTCCTCCACTGCTCTAGAGTCCAGTGGTGGCTGCTTTACACCACTGCATCTGACGCTTTGCATTGCACTTGGTGATGTATGGCTTGGATGCAGCTGCTTGGACCATGGAAACCCATTCATGAAGCTCTCTGCGCACTGTTGTTGAGCTAATCTGAAGGCCACATGAAGTTTGGAGGTCTGTAGTGACTGACTCTGCAGAAAGTTGGTGACCTCTTCGCACTATGCACTTCACCATCCACTGACCTCACTCCATCAGTTTACATGTCCTACCACTTCATGGCTGAGTTGCTGTTGTTCCCAAACACTTCCATTTCCTTATAATACAGCTGACAGTTGACTGTGGAATATTTAGGAGCGAGGAAATTTCAAAACTGGATTTGTTGCACAGGTGTCATCCAATCACAGTTCCACGCTGGAATTCACTGAGCTCCTGAGAGAGACCCATTCTTTTACAAATGTCTGTAGAAACAGTCTGCATGACTAGGTGCTTAATTTTATACACCTCTGGCCATGAAAGTGATTGGAACACCTGATTCTGATCATTTGGATGGGTGACCAAATATTTTTGGCAATATAGTGTATCTTCAAAGATTCACTATAGATAGCTCTAGCTGTTTACAGGAAGGATGTCCTGTAGCAATCTGTGTTGCAGCGGATCTGAGGAAGCCCTTGTTCACAGAGAGACACTGTTGCTGAATCATTGTGTTGTGAAGTGGATGTACATGATGTTTTTCATTTTATGAAGTATCCTTCTTTGTACAATCAACTCGACAGGCTCCAGAACAGAGCCAATATTCTTTATGAGTTTGTTCAGTTTTTTTTTTTTTTTTGTCATTGGCTCTGATGTTGCACCCCCAACAGATGACTGCAGATGAGATTGCACTCTCCACAATGGATTTATAGAAGATATGCAACATCTTGTTGCCAACACTGAAGGACCAAAGCTTCCTGGAAATGTTGTTCAACTTATTCCTGGTCTTACCAACATCTCCAATCCCCTGTGTTTTGTTCACATTTAAAATAAGATGATTGTTCCCACACCATACCACAAAGTGGTCCACCACTTCTCTGTGCTCACTGGAAGGGACTTTTGGCTTGCACTGAAAGTCTGAGGTGTACAGAGTGAAAGGAATCCTGAGTGTAGAGTACCCTGGAATTGCTCTTGTGCTGCTGACCACCTGGCCAGACACACAACAAAGTCTCACAAACTGTGGTCTCTATTTCAGGTAGTCAGTAATCCAGGTAATTAGTAGAGGCATCCACCTGTGAAACCATAGAAAGTGCACTGGAAAAATTGCACATGATCCTGACAGCGCTGCCTGCTTTTTCCAGATGACAGTGGGTGCGTCAAAGCAGATGTACGATGGCATCTTCAACTCCAACCTTATTACGATAAGCAAGTGCAGTCGGTCTTGAGAGATACACGTGAGTCTTGCTCCTTAAACAGACCGATGAATGAGATAGAGAATTGGAATGAACTGCGTGTGGGGTAAAATTGATCATAAAATACTATATTGATATTACCTTTCTGAACCACGTTCCAGGCCTACATGTCAAGTTTTGGATTTGAAAATAAGGGAAATTTTCTGGCGCCCACCGTGAGCAGTCCCACCATCCCAACCAAGCTTCAGTATCCCTTACATTTTTGGTGTACAAAAAGCTAAAATCACAGCTACACTACTTCCTGAACTTCAGTCAGCTCTTTTGTTTCCCATGTACCATTAAAGGACAAATTGATCAATCCAGGTGTGTCTGACCATTGCTGTGAGGTCAGACACACCTGGATTAATTAGTTTGTCAATTAATGGCACACAGGAAACCAAGCAGCTGGCTGAAGTTCAGGAAGTAGTGCAGCTGTGCATAAAGCCACGTAGACATAATGTAAACATTCATTATAGCTTAAATGAAAATACAAAAGGGGTATATATGAGAAGTAATTATTTGAAGGGATTTGCATATTTTTTGTTCATTTAACATTGCTTGTATTTACATTTACATTTGATTTTCATTCCACACATTGTTTTCATTTCATATTGCTATTCTTTTACAGCTTTTCATCTCATTTCACGTGACTTTTCTTTACTCTTTTAATGACTTGTTGTACTCATTTGTTGCAGACTTTGCATTGTTTATAACTGTTTTGGAAGGAGTGTGTTAAGAGACGTATTTTTGTATACTCAGCTCTTTATATGATGTGATAAGGTGCAGTATTTAGTTCTCACCACAGTGTGTCACAGTAAAAATTGGCAGGACAGGTGCCAGTTCATTTTTGTTTAAACCATTTCTCTTTGGTCTTGCTGTATTCAGAAGAGTAGAGCGTGCACGTCAGATGTACAAGTTCATGGTTAATGTGATGTCCTGAGAATAAATATGCCTAGAGGGCTAAAGGAAGAAATTGCTTCCCTGTATGTATCTCTCCGAGTTCATCGCTGGTGAAGCTGCAAAGCTCAACAGGTTATGGGCCCAGGAGCAACTCGAGGAAGAGTTTTTGATGCTTTATCGCCAGTAGAAGGTCGCGACGGACAGCGTGCTAATGGCTAACGTTAATGGATAGCATCATGGATCCACGAGGGACAAGCAGGTTGCCTCGCCTCATGTTTGATGGAGATGAAACTAAATATGAACTATGGGAGACTAAAGTGCTGGGACATTTGCATTTATTAAGACTCAAGAGTACAGTCTTAAGACAGCCAGATGGCGACGCCGAGGTCGCAGCAGACGGTAAGAAAAATGCTGACGCATACGCCGAATTAATTCAACTTCTGGACGATAAGAGCCTCTTGCTGATTATGAGAGACGCACCGGACAATGGCAGAAAAGCATTTAAAATATTGAGAGAATATTATGCCGGGGAGGGGGGCCCACGCATTATTAACCTGTCCACCACGCTTACATCGCTGCAGAAGATGAACAGTGAAACTGTTACGGACTACATAATCGGGGCAGAGACCGCCATTACAGCACTGCGCAACGTGGGACAAACATTAGAAGATTGCCTGGCAATTGCTATTGTTTTAAAGGGACTGCCAGAAAGCTTTAAGCCATTTGCAATACACATAACACACAAAGAGGAAGATATAACATTTGCAGAGTTCAAAACAGGACTACGTAGCTTTGAAGCCATAGAAAAGCTAACTACAACAGAGTCCAGTGACAATGTGATGAAAGCTGCGGCTAGAGCCGGGTGGAGGCCCGCCAAATCAAATGCATGGGACAGAAACAATGAGGATGCTGACTTTGTGTGCTATAAGTGCGGCAGAAAGGGTCATCGAGCAAAAGCATGTCAGCGAAAGACATGGTGCAACCATTGTAAAAGTGACACTCACAATGAGACAACCTGTCGGCGTACAGATAAAAAGGATGGAGTGAGAAAAGTCGCAGATGAGAGCAGCAACCAAACCGGAGCAGCAGTAGCAGATTATGCCTTCAGGATCGAGGACACAGACATCGGGTTTAGCAGCAACGGCCAGCATGCAGCATCAACGAAAAGGGTTTAATGGTCGACACTGGAGCTACTTCCTACATTGTTAATGATAGAAGCAAATTTAAAAGCTTTGACGACACATTCAAGCTGGAGACGCACTGTGTTGAGTTGGCGGACGGGACCCTGTGCAGAGGCGTCGCTCAACGGAAAGGAAATGCAGAAGTGTTTCTGGTAGACAGCGTGGGACGACGATGCAGAGCAACGCTGAGAGATGCGTTGTTTATTCCAACTTACCCCCAGGACATTTTCTCTGTAAGGTCAGCCACTGCATCAGGGGCAAAGGTTACATTTATACAAGGGCATGGCATGTTGACGGTAACAGGTTTAACATTAATCCATCCGTCCATTTATCTATACCCGTTTCATCCTCCGAAGGGTCACGGGGATCTGCTGGAGCCTATCCCAGCTGTCTACGGGTGAAAGGCAGGGGTACACCCTGGACAGGCCGCCAGTCCATCGCAGGGCCATATGCAGACAAACAACCACTCATACTCACACTCGGTTTCACATTCATATGTATGGAAAATTGTATTATTTGCACACTGACATCGAGAACAGTGATAAGTGTAATACATGCCACGAAATATTAGATCACTGCAACTATGAGGATGTAGTAAAACTAAGAAATGTTGTCAATGGTATGCAGATCAAGGGCAAGGCTGCTAAACCTGATCAGGAATGTGAGGTGTGTATTCAGGGAAAGTTTGCACAGACCTGAAATAGAGACCTTGATACAAGAGCAAAGGCCCCTTTGCAGATGGTTCACACAGACCTAGCAGGTCCAGTAGCTAATGAGTGTATAGATGGGTACAAATACGTGCAGTCATTCACTGATGATTATTCTAATGCAGTGTTTGTATATTTTCTCAAGGCAAAGAGTGACACAGTGCAGGCGACTGAAAAGTTCCTAGCAGATACAGCTCCTTTTGGGAGGGTCAAATGCATTAGGTCTGATAACGGGACTGAGTTTATGTGCAAGGACTTTCAAACATCATCATACAACAAATAAGTACTTATTAGGAGAAAGGAAGTCTAAAACACCTACATGAAACTGTTCTCATCATTTACTTTTATCCTCAGATATCTTTGTATCACTACATCCTCTCATCTACATCTGTTTTCCTCTATCAGTATGATTACATTGCACTTCAACACACATTCAGTAGATGTCTTGGGGCTTATTAAGTTTGCTCATACCTGGCCTGTGAGAACAGTAACAGATAGCACAAGACTTATAGGTGTTTCAATAATTTCTTTCAAGATCACTTCAACACCAGTGGTTGTCTGCCCTTATGCACACCATACTGTTAAGAAACAGCCCACCATGAGTGCCCATCATGAGTGCCCACAATCTCACTTGAGCTGGTCCAAAGTCTTGACTTTTGCATCGTTTTCACACTGGTGCTATTTAGGTTGCTCCAAAGGAGCTTTGGTCATGAGTGTGGTTTATTTGAGTCAATGTGAACATAACTGCACTCTGGTGAGCACCAAAATGGCCGTACAGAGACCTCTCTGAAGAGTGGTCTCGGTACAGGTGTCACAAAATTTGGAGCGGGTCATTTGTGGTGTCCACAACCTCGGGGCCAACCCAACTATGGGATGTATAACACATGTTTGAGCTAAAGAGTCTACTGTAGTTTGCTGGGCAGTGCATTGTGGGTTGTGAAGGAGCATTTAAACATGGGAAAAAAAATAACTCTACCAGCCAAATGACTTCCAGCCTCTTTGTTTACAACCTGTTTAGCTTCTCAAGAGTGGTACAAACAAATACTTGTGAAGATGAATCAAACTTCTGGCAAATTATACAGAGTAATTAACCCTAACCCTAACCAACGATCTAAGCTCTGAAACCTAGAGACCCTAGAAAAGATAGAAATATGGTGGTTGACAGTGGATGAGAGAAATCACTCACTTGGCACAAACACACTAATGATTTTATGTCACAAATATCTGGATGAAAATATGCTCCATAGCCGTTTGAGGGTAGTGCAACCTGCTCTTAAAGGCAATGGCTTGGAATTCATGGAATGCAAAACTTTTAACCGACTAACCCAGTAGATTGGGATCCTAGCAATGACTTCACTAACACCAGAGGTTTCACTACTTTTAAATACTTGCAATCTATACACAGTGATGAGAACTGCAAAGAACAAAACTAACGATGTGTCACCATCATGTATATTTCTCTCTTTTTTTTTTTTTTTTTTATTTTTTTTTAGACCTTATAGGTGGTAATAGAGAGAAAACATTGAGATGAAGAACGAGAACATGCCGATCTTTTTGGCTGGGAAATCCTACAGCTGGTGCTCATACAGAGATAATCAAAAGTTTTATAATTCAAGCTGACTTTATGTTCAGCTTTGATTTTGGAAATCAGTTTGTTTCCAACACAGATATTCATCAACTTTCACGAGGACTTACACAACTATTTCCTTCAGCTGTAACAAGAAGGCTCTTTTCAAAACTTTGGATTTTAATTCAATTTATGGTGCTCATTTCCAGCCTTCTCCACAAATTTGTCATGTTTTGACTTCACTGTCTTGCTTGAGCTGGAACTATTGATTTTCAACATTTGTTTTCTTGGCAGACGGCTTCACTGCACCAGAAACTACATCCACATGCACCTGTTTGTCTCCTTTATGTTACGAGCTGTCATCATCTTTGTGAAGGACAAAGTTGTCTATTCAAGTGCCGGATTGCAAGACTTTGATTCTGACCTGTTGGACAATTTGAAAACAGTTAGCATCACATCCCTCAACAAGCCTCAGTATGTAAGTATTATGCATTTTTCTTTTTATGTTTTTCTTTATAAATTTTTACTCTTATTACACAAGATAACCACAGTAAACAGTATATTTATTTTATTTCCATAAAGTGTTTTGAACAAGATATGACTTTTTTTAAAAAAATCATTATTATTATTTTATTATTTTTATGTAAAGCACTTTGTGTTGCCTGAGGGCATGAAAAGCGCTCTATAAATAAAGTTTGATTTGATTTGATTTGATGAAAAAGTGAAAATGTGGAAGGATGCTGTACAAATACACGGCCCCTCTGTGAGAAGTGGGGCCCCTGGATGGCCCTTACTTAGAAAAATCCTAGATCACCACCGGTGTGACTTGTTATGCACCAACAATCATCTGGTCGAGGGTCACGCTCCGGGTTTCCGAAAAAGTGCTAACTGCTGAAGTTGGATTTAAACTTGGTGACAGATTAGTTCAAGTTTGAGATTTCCAAGGCTTTCAACTGAGTAGGTTAATGGCTTAATTGATGGACAGTCCATTTCTTTTTTCTGTCACATACTCATGTTGCTTTCATGCAGTTTCACAGAAATAGTTGATATTATAAGTGTTTTTTTTTTGAGCTCATGATCATCATGTTTTATGTCACATTGTGTAACATCAGTTTTTGTTGCTGCTTTGTAGTTGTTTACCGATCTGCAGGCTTTTTTCTCTATGATCTTAAAGTTTACATCAACTATTATTAGTTTTCTCACTCGCTCTACTTTTGAGCTGCTTTGTTTGGGACCTCATTGTCTCTATGCTCGCAATTGTCATGTATTACCTCATGTAACATCATATTTTGTTACACTGGAACTGCAACTGCGAACTGATTCTCTGTTTCAAAACCATGTGCTCAGGCCTTATTTTTGGTGTTAGGCCTTTCTTTGTGTTATTACACATTACTGTAGCTCAACAGCAATAAGTAGTTAATGTCGATTAAATCTGTAATGTCCATTAAATCATGAGTACAGGTCTATTTCCCTTGTTTCACACCAAAAACTGCTATGTTAGTGGTGGGGTATTCAATAGTCCAATTGTGCTTTTATTCCCATGACCCCCTGTCCTTGACTTTATAGCATTAATATAACCAGGGGTTAAATTTGAATTTGTAATGCAGGGTGGATCTGTGGTTTCTAGGTTACAGAGAAAGAAAGAACACAAAAATGACACATTAGATTGACTGTAAAAGCATTGATGTAGTTTGTTACACCTAAATTTATTCGTTTTCCATAATTTAAATTTATGACCTGGTCGAAACCATAATTTAAAAATTTTAATCGGAAATTATAATTATACCAAAAGGACAAATTTACATTCACTCAAAGTGAAAATATTCATTATTACAGTGACTATAAGACTACTATCTTACTTTGTTACAACTTACGTTTTTCAGTTTGGTTAACCTTAATATTTACTACTACATCAGAGTATGTTTTTACTTTGGATTAAATTAATTAAATTGATGTGATTTTGTTACATGCAACTTTTTAAGTTCTCTCAAGTTTAAACTTCTGATTCAGTACTCTAAACTGTAATTCTGCTTACACATTAATCAGTGTATTTTCTTGAGTCACAAATCAAAATGTCACTTAATGGAAAGTCATTACATTTCATTTGTCAAGTGTTTTCATCATGTTTTAATTTAGTTTACTTTCAGTAAATAAAGACAGGAAAAAAAACTCTCCAAAAGGCCTTAATTGTGATGTTTTCAAAACATGTATTAAATTCACACTTATAAAATAAAAATGAACAGGAAAAGTTTACAAGTACTCGTTTTGTACATAAAAAATGTTAGGTTAAGAAATTAACCCCGGTTATCTGAAACACGAGTGAGGTATCTCACTATGGGACACGCCCCCTATGCACTGTATCCAGAAGCATTTTTACATTAAGCTAGCTCTGACTGGCAAGTAGAAAGGTGACGTCTGGAGGGACCTCCTCCTACTATTAGAACCCAACGTCACCCTCTTTTCCTCAGTCTAAGTAACCACACCCCTTCCTCGCTCCGGGCAAGGAGGGTGGTCTGGTGAGATACCTCACTCATGTTTCAGAGAACCGGGGTTAATTTCTTAACCTAATGTTCTCTTTCAAAATTTGTTTCGGTATCTCACTATGGGATGTGGAGACTCTTGTATTGCCAGACAAGCTTTCTTATCTCGAAGACCGAGTAATAACAACTGAGCTATTTATTCAGGCGTGGAGCCAACACTCAGCACTGCATGAGGCAAGGCCGCAGTGGTGACATCCAATCTATAAAATCTGATGAACATGTGGGGCGTAGCCCAGTTGGCAGGCGCACACATCATCCACAGAAACGCTCAGAAACAAAACCCACGACGATGCCATGCCACGCGTGGAATGAGCACACAGACCTAAAGGGGGTTGCAAACCCATGCTGTCATAAGCCATGGTCATACCCTTCCACAATCCAGTGTGACAGACGTTGTTTGTTTCGTGGGCTTCCTCACACAGGAGTAAACCTATAACAAAACAACTGTTCTGATTCCATGAAATTGGCCGTCCTCTTCACATAAATGCCCAGAGCCCACACAGGACAAAGCGTGTGAAGCCTTTCATGCTCAGACGAGGAGAAAGGTGGAGAGTAAAAAACTGACAGCTCAATTGGGCAATAAGGCAAGAATGGGTTAAAGGCCTAAGGCACAAATGCAGGGTTAGGTCTCATCAGAACCCTTGAATCTCCTCTGGAAAACTGCATACACGCGGGGTTAACTGAAAACGCATGCACATCGCCCACACGTTTAGCAGTAACAAGCGCCACAAGCAGCATCGTTTTGAAGGAGAGCACCTTAAGGTCAACCTGCCTCAGTGGCTCAAACCGTGCACGTGACAGCGCTTCAAGTACTGTTGGTAAATCCCATGAGGCTTCTCGACGCCGGCCAAAGCCGGTGCGTGCCCCTCATAAACTGACAAATGAGCGGGTGCCGGCCCGCTGTTTTGTCACCAAAACCTACATGGCAGGCTGAAATAGCGGCTAGATACACTTTAACGGTGGGGACAGCCAGGCCTTTGTCCAACAGGTCCTGAAGGAATGACAGGATGACAGAGACAGAGCACTGGAAGGCCACCATTGTGGATTTAGCGCACCATTCCTCGAAAGCGTGCCATTTGGCGCCATACACTTCATGCGTAGAGGACGCCCTGGCGCTCTGTACTGTGGCAAGGAATAAGGAATAAGGAATAAGGAATAAGAGGATTTATTGTCATTGAACCAGCGTCCCAGTACAACGAAATTGCATTCCAGTACATCATCCAAGAAACATATAAAAAACAACAACAACATTTAGGACATGGATGTCGATGATGACTGAGGCTAAGCAACTAGTGTCGCTCCGCGCTAACTTAGATTGAAAAGGATAACATTGGGGAAGGAGGGGTGGAGGTTAAAAAAGAACATCTCCCACTACGTGTCAAAAGGACACGTCGTGAGAGGGGAAAAAAAAAAACACCTCAGCACATTTAATTAAGCATGTACAAACTTAACACAGGACATTGATAGAAACATGATGACGGATAACCCAGTTTTGACAGTCTGTGCGCGCGCAGGGCGCATCGCGCAGTCAGTCCATCACCACACGGGGGAGAAGGGGGAGGTGCGCAGGGCGGAGGGGGGGGCCAGCGAAGACGTTGAAGTGGGGGAGGGAGTGCGTGTTGATCAGTGTAGTGGGAGTGCAGTCATGTAGATCCTGGTCTCCAGGTGCAGAGGGGGGAATGGGGGGAGTAGAAGCGTCCAAGCCACACAGCATCCAGGAGAATAGATAAGGGAGCGGCCTTGAAGGCTGCGCTTCCAGGGAGCCAAAACAGAAAAGAATTGTTTGGGGCAGGCTGAGACACACTCTCCGTCTAGCCTTGAAGTTCTGCTGGATTTCTCTGGTGGGAATACTTCAATATTCCGAATTATTGGCCATTCTCCCTGATCAACGCGTGAATCCTTCCAAGATTGTTGTCCATTCGCCCAAAGAAGTCCAGAATCATCCCTTGGGTTTGATTCAAGTTCTGAATCGCTCCCAATTTCCGATCCATGTCTTCCAGTCTTTTAATCACGTTGTCAACTTTCTCACACACGTCCGGCGGGGTGAAAGTTTTCCTCGAATCCGAATTTGTAGCCTCCGTGCGTTTAATTTTCCGATACACCAAGAATCCACCTGCGCCGATCAGTAGAAATCCTGTGATCATAAATCCAAAAATGAATGCGTCTTCGACATCCTCCACGTGCAGTGGGCCGAGACAATGAAGTTTCCATTTGCCCCAGGAGTCCATCACGTACCCCGCTGCGTGCGTACCCCCCGGGCACGAAGGCTCTCCTTTGCCTTGTCTTGTTGTTGAAAAAATTTGATCAATTGCATTCAGAGACCAGCTTACTAAATCCATGGTTGATTCGGATATTCTGCAGAAAAAACGCTTCAGAAGCACAGACGAGACAGAAGCAGCTGCAGGAACAGATAGATAAGGGAGCTCAGAGAAATGCGTCCGCCTTCGCCGAGAGCAGGAAGAAGAAGCAAACATGTTTTGTGAGAGTCCTGCACGGGCCAGGCCCACAGAGCCATGCGCTCCGGATGAGGATAGAAAATCTCCCCGCGCGCCTGCGACAGGAGATCCCTGCGGAGAGGCAGGGGCCACGGTTGGCAGTGCAGCATCTGAACGATCTCTGCTAGCCAGTGTTTCCCGGGCCATCGGGGAGCTATGAGGATGAGAGTGTTCCCTCTCTCAAACCCTGGCAAGGGTGGGAATGATCAGTTCCAGCGGTGGGAAAGCGTTTAGGAGTAGGCGTGGCCCTTCGTGCGCCAGAGCATCGAACCCCAGTGGAGCACTCTGATCGATCAGAGAATAGAAGATCTGACACCTAGCATTCTCCTCTGACGCAAAAAGGTCGACCTCTGCTCGACTGTAAATGTTCCATATTTGGGCCACCACCTCGTCGTGGAGTTCCATTCCCTGTACCGAGGGTTGCCCCTGGCAGCAGGTCCGCCCCCTGGTTCATTATACCTGGGACGTGGACGGCCCGCAGTGACAGCAGGCGCGAGCTGCTCCATATGATCAGTCTGTGTGCCAGCGTGTGCAGATGAGGAGAGCGCAGTCCCTCCTTGTCTGTTGATGTACACCCCTACACTGGTGTTGTCAGTCCTGACTAAAACATGCTGTCCTTCCAGGAAGGGCAGGAAATGTTTCAGTGCAAGCAACACTGAAAGGAGCTCCAAGCAATTTATGAACTGATTGCATCCGTGAGCTCCATGACCCCTTTATAATTCTGCCCTCGTTCGTGGCACCCCATCCTGTCAACGAGGCGTCTGTGGTGAATACCCGCCATGTTTGGACAGTTCCCATGGAAACACCGGTGGTGAGGAATGTTGCACTCCTCCACTGGCTCAGGACAAGGGTATACGTAACTGAGATCAGTACATGACGGTGGACGTGGTGGGTCCAGCTCATATTGAGTGACGCGACCCACCGCTGAAAAGGACACATATGTAAGCGGCCGAGGGGGATCACCACCAGAGCTGATGCCATCAGGCCCAGCAATCATAGGCACAGTCTGAATTTCAGCCACGCTCTCCTACATGCAAGACAAGCCTGAAAGGCTCTCACCCTTTCCGCCGAGAGGCGAGCCTTGGACTTCACCGAGTTTAAGGACAGGCCAATAAATGTGATTATTTTGACATTGTGGTCAGCAGCACCGCCGTACCTCAGGGCACAGTGTTGGCCCCTCTGCTCTTTGCCCTATACACCTCTGACTTCTGCTACAGCTCTGACTAGTGTCATGTCCAGAAATATGCATTATGGGATGTATCAGGCAGGAGAATAAGCAGGAGTACAGGAGTCTTGTAGAAGACTTTCCTTCCTGGTGCCAAGGGAATCATCTGCAGCTAAACACCTCAAAGACCAAGGAACCGGTCATGGACTCGGGAAGTCCAGGCCACGTCTGCAACCTGTTCTGATTGGGGGAAATGAGGTGGTTGGGAACTTTAAGTGCCTCGGGCTGTGGCTGGACAACAAGATGGACTGGTCCCACAACACAGACTACCTGTAAGAGAGGCCAGTGCAGGCGTTGCTTCCTGATGAGGCTATGGTTGTTTAACATGTACACAAAAGTCCTGCGGATGTTTTATCAGTCGGTAATATCCAGCGTCATCTTCTCCATTGTGGTGTGTTGGAGGCAGCACATCCATAAAGGACTCCTCCAGACTGGCGAAACTGATGAGGGAAGCGGGCTCTGTGGTTGGTCTGAAGCTGACCCCTCTGGTAACAGTCGTAGAGGAAAGGACTCTGGACGATCTATCTGCCATCATGAAAGATGTCAGTCATCCTCTGGATCAGCAACAGGTTGCTCATCCTTGACCAGAACCAGCAGAGCTCAAAGCTCCTTTGTCCCTCGAGCAATTAAACTGTACAACTCTGTGCTCAGGGTGGGGAAAAGCAGGAGATGTGGGAAGGGAGGTGACAATAGGGGTGGAGAATGGGAATAGGAATGGGACTGTTGAGCTCAGGGTGGGGTGTGCAATTTTTGTTTGTTGTTGTTGTTGTTTTGTTTTGTTTTTTAAATCTAATACTCATTGTACAATTGTGTTTTTGTTCTAGTGTGTTTTTAATCTATTTCTATTTTACTTTAATCCAATTGTTGTTGTACATTTTCTTTTTTTTCCCCACTGTGCTGTCGCTGCTGGAACCCTAATTTCTCGAAGGGAAGTTTCCCAAGGGATTAATAAGGGTTTATTCAATCTAATCTAAATGAAAATGCTCTACATGACCCTTGTTGTATTGGGGACATGTAGCAAAACATCAAGCATCAATGTCAAGATGCTGTTCATAATTGTCATTCTATGGCAAGAAATAATAAGCGATGTGTGAGGAACTAAGAAGAGAAATGTAGTCACTGCAAAATTTTTGAACCTTTATTATGAAAATGTTATACAGAGTAGACATAATAAACATTATGTAAAGAGATCTGGTTGTTTGTTCTTTTACTGACACTTGAGGTTAGGAGTAGTTTGCATCAAGAATTGAGCACATTAAAGTGATCAAAACAATAAAACCTTATCAACACTAGACTGAGGAAATGAACACCTTAATGCCACAAAAAAGATGTGATTAATGTTACTGTTTTCTTATCAGATTGGATGCAAGGTGACGGTGCTGCTCTTCATCTATTTTCTGGCCACCAACTACTACTGGATCCTGGTGGAAGGTCTTTATCTGCACAGTCTCATCTTCATGGCCTTTCGGTCTGATTCCATATACCTCTGGTGCTTCATACTCATTGGCTGGGGTAAGTAATAAAGTGCATTTCTAATGTGTCTTTCATGACACAATGCAGCACAACTGAAAAGATCTTTGACACTCCACTGTATTTTTATTTGCAGTCAGTGCTGAAAGCAGAGCATTTAAAAAAAATCCATTTAAACTCATCTTAGTACTGACAAATTGTCAGGGATGGTAAGTAGGAGGACTCAAATAGTCTGAGAAGCAAGAATGAAAAATCTAAATCTTTATAAAACCTGTATAGAGAGGCTGAGGCTGGTAACCAACAGAGGCTGTTGGTTAGCATGTCGCTATCTTAGCTGTGATTTAACACAGAACTACCCCAATGTCATCATTTTGGAGTTTGACCTGCAGGTATACTCTAAGTTAAAAGTGGCTGTAGCGCAAGCATAGATTTAGCTGATCTGCAGCTAAACTGGCTGGAAATTGAAATTATGCTACAATGTCAACATTAGCCCTGTCTACATGAAACAAAAGTCTCTTTCTCCTGACAAAGAACTTACAGACAGTAAGACAGAGCAGTTTAAAGAATATACAGTATTATAGCATTTTTATGGCAGATTATTCAATTTGTAGATTACCCAGACCCCTTTGCAATAAAGTTCCAATGCAGTTGAATCTCCTGCATATGGCTGTTTTTAGGCCATTCCATAGGTTTTAGGTTGTAGTCTGCCCTCTGACTGGGCCATTCCAGGCCATTTCAGGACTTTGATATTCCTGCTGTGAAGCCATGTCTTTGATGTGTGCTTTTGATCGTCATTGGGTTGGAATGTGAAATTCCTCTTCTTTTTTGCTTTTTGACAGAAGACAGACATTTTTTGCACCAAAATATCTGGAGATTCATTTTCCCATCTATCTTCTGAAGTGACCCTGGACCACCTGGACAGGGGCAGCCCCAAAGCATAATGTTACTCCCATTATGGTGTTGGTATAGTGTAACTTAGATGATGCTCTGTATTGGCTTTGCACCAAACGTATCTATTAGAATTAAGCCCAAAAACCTAAACCTTTGCCTCGTCAGATCATAACACATTTCCCCAAGTGGTTTGAGTTGACTGAATTTTTTTTTTTTTTTTTTGTATAAAACAGCTTTCATCTAGTCACCTTACTCCACAGCCACTTGTGCAGAATATGGGAGAGTTGCATGCAAGAAGGGACCAGTACCTGCCAGAAATCTTTTTACTTCTTTCAGTGTTGCTTTAGGCTTCTTGGTAGCCTTACTGATAAGTTCTCTCCTTATCCTGCCAATTTTGGAGGATGGTTGTTGTCTTTGCATTGTCCTATGTTGCCACATTTTCTCCACTTATTGATGATGGCTTTGACTATGTTCTATGGTCCATCCAGTGCTTTCAATATTCTCTTCTACCTGTCTTTATTGGTACATTTCAGCAAGTCTTGCTGTTTCTTTGGCAGCTCTTTGCTGTCCATAGCTTTTTCAGCATTCAAATGAATACAATAGCTGACTTTAGCTGGTTTTAATCAGAATCACTTTCATTGATGACAGGCATATTCCATTTTCCTACACGCCTAATTTTGAATGTGTTAACTCTGACAATTTGATCCCCCATTATGAAAGGGTGCGCAGACTTATGCAGTCAGGGTGCTGTAAGTCTTTCTTACTTAAAATGTCCCTAATTATTCAATATCTCATTTTTCCTTGGATTTTGATACAAAAGAAATTAAAATTCTGACATTAATGTTTCTGTTTCTGCCTTTATATTTTAATAACCTGCAGTTTCATAAGGGTGTGTTGGCTTTTTATATTTGCTGTCAAAGGGGATGCATCCTAACAGCAAAAATTACTTTGTTGGCAATGTATAAGGAAAATATGTTTTTTTTTTCCAACTATTTACTCAGTCATGTTCATAAGAAAAGTGTATCCTCCGATAGACTGGCAATCTTTCCAAGTAGTCTAAGTGGACCCTGGATTCTGGCTCGAGAAAGCTAGGGTAGGTTCCAGAAGGTCCGCCTGTCCCTGAATAGGAAGAAACAGTTAATGATCTTTGGAATGGAAATTTACCTTCAAGGTAGAGTTAATGATATAAGAATATACATGTATTCTGCCATATTTAATGTCAGCATGTAGTCTCAGGGCCCTATCTTCCGCCAGATCTCCTAAAGCTGCTATTAAGGGATAGCAGGTAGCGGGAAAGGCGTTACCCTGCAAAGAACGCAATCTTCCACCTCCCTAAACCTGCTATCTTACCTGCGCTAACCGCTATATTATGCATGGCAGTGGCTAGAGTGTTCCATCTGTTAAACCAATCAGTACGTCAGTAGCCATTACCTTGCGCTAACCGCAACCGGCTACCCGCTACCCGCAAACCGCTATGGAGTGTCTTTTCATCCAGATCGGAGCAGCTCTTGTGTGCCGCTCATCTGGGACTCTGTTGTAGAGCTTCCTCCTCTTCCTCTGCACTGATATATACATAAAATATTTTTACACAGATAATCCCTATCGGCTACCTGAAAGTCCCAGATAGTTGGTGCCCTTCCGGTAAACACGCCTAGGCAGAGCCACGGGAACATATTCTCAGCAGAGGGTGCTGGGGGGTGCTTGGAGTCTGAGACAGCTGTGCACCTTGGCGCAGCTGATGTGCTTTTTAAAATACTGCAGAACGAATCATTGGATGAGCATTTCTGCCTGTCAGGGTTGGAAGAGTTTTGTGACACTATTGAGCCAGAGAAACAGGTATGATGACATCTACTTTCTACCACTGAGCGCATCTCGGGGGCTCCGAGAGGGCCAGTGCACGAAGGGATATGTGCACAGTACAAGAAACTCCACAAAAGTGTTCAGAAAACCTTATCTGCCAGTTACAGAACCGATTTAAAGATAACGAACAATTAATGTTGCTGTCCCTCCTCGAACACCAGCAGTTTCAGACTTATCGGAAATAAATTCCTGCATCCAACCTTTCGAGCTTGACATCAGAGCCACGGAGCTCTATTTGATGATCTGACCTGTTCCAAAACAGAAGTGACTGTGATGTAGGCCATGATGGACTTTGAGGGGAAATGTCCCAAAGATCTCCTAGTTTCCTACACAGCAAACATCTGAATGAGATCATGCCACAGCTGTACAGACTGACATGTCTGGCCGTGACTATTCCCACATCCACCACAACTGCTGACCAGACATCCTCTGGCCTCAAGAGAATAGAAACGTATACAAGTAATACGGTGATGCGTAATTGAGAGGTAGAGCCGTTTGTGCACGTCCACATGTGACCAGGTGGACACACATTTATGCCATTTGGGCATGCTCATTTACGCGCCAACATGCAGGTTGCGCTCTCCGCAAACTCGGTAACTTGCGATCGGGTAGTCTGAACACCCGCAACCCACTACCCAAAACCCGCGATCGCAAGATACCGAGTTTGCGGAAAGCGCAAGAGACACACCCATTGCCACACCTACAATGTGAGTAAGGGAGTCGGCATAGCGGGTAGCGGCTTTAGGGAAGCAGAAGATTGCATTAGCGGTTAGCGGAGGTTCCTAAACCTGTAATTTGCAGGTAGTGGGTACCGGCTAGCAGGAGGTGTACGATCGGGGCCTCATTCCCTCATAGCTGATCACACACACTATCTGTGGGTCTTACATAATTTCCTTAAAAAAGTGAAAAGGCACTATGTTTCCCGGATTGTTTAATTTCTTATTCAGCAATTCCATCTCTAATACCACACATACCAAATACAGCTTGTTAAGGATCCTGTGACATGAATACCTATACACACACTAACTTATTCAGAATTGATTTAGCAAATAGATATCAAGACAAGCTTCTTCAGTTCCTGCAAAGATTTTCAATTGTATGCAATGAATCACTTGAGGTCACAGTGATACATAGTAAGCAAAAGCACACTGAAGTAGTAGTAAGCTCTATAATCGATCAGCAACAAAGGCTCACCCTTTTGTCAATTAATTAATGTCAGGTTGATTTATCTTAGGTTAATTTGAAGATTCTCAGATGGTGGTAGGTATGAGTGTGAGCATACAAGTCTGTATCTCTCTGTTATCATGTGATTGACATCTGTCAGCTAGGGTAGTCTCAGTTCCTTCTATGTGATAAAGTCGATATAGAAGATGGATTAATGAGTCTGATGGAATAGAAAGCAGAGTGGACATCTAATCAACACTATACCTGTTTTGAGTGCTAAGGAGTTGGAACTGAATGCAGCAGACAGGGAGGCAGGAGTAGCAAAAACATTATAAATAATAAAAAACCCTGGGCAAATGAGAAAAGTGTGAGAACAATTCACCCTTGGCTCCCAACAGGGATGGAAGTGCTGTAGTCCAGTTACGCTGCAGTTTTGCTTAATGCAACCACAGAGTCAACCAGAAGCTTCTCAGTGCCCTTCCAAGCACTACCTCTTCAGTTTGATTCATGAGTTTACCCAAATGTTTCAAGACCACATAAGAACCAAGTGGATATCTGTGGTTTTAAGGCATATTTCTCACCATATCTCGTCCTTTCTGTTTATTAACCTTAGATGGATGGTGTCAAACAAAACATGCTTTTGACTTCTAAAATGAACCTCTCCTCATATGTGGTTGAAAACTCTTGTGAGACTTTATGACCTGTTTACCTGTGGCCCCCCCTGGTTAACATAATGTTGAACATTAAGTTGAACGCTTGTGGTGTTTTATTTTGAATATAGGCCAGATTCTCTATAAATAGTAAAAAAAAAAAAAACCCTGGGCCAATGAGAAAAGTGTGAAAACAAGACTATGACAGTGACAATATGTTATAGGAAGTTAAGCAAAATAAAGTAAATACCTATGTCATTAATTTGTTTTCTGCTAAAGCCATCAACTTGGAATGCCATCACATCTGTATTTACATATTCTCATATGCAGGAAAAATAATGAAAAATGTTAGCTTGAATTTGAAAAAAAAAACATATCTATGACATCTCACTTCTGCATTTTGTGCTGTTTCAGGTGTTCCAGCTGTTTTTGTGGCAGTCTGGGCAATTGTGAGAGCAACACTAGCAGATGCAAGGTAAGTCAGCAAGTAACACTATTATATCTTCATTATTATTTAAATGTAATCATCAAAGATGATAAAAGACTCCAACATTTCAAAAGTTTATAAATCTTTGAAATAGGTCAACCAGTCTAAAGCAAATGACCATGATAAGAGATACAAAAAGAGACGATGAAAAGAGACAGTTCTGTAGTGACATTTGAGTCATCAGTGAGGTCCATTTAAATAAATGTAATTTAATATGCAACGCATCTATGTGACTAAAAGTAGGCAGCAGCAGCTGGAAACTTTGAAAAAGTGTTGTTAAAATATGAAGTTCAAACTGTCCTTCAAACTGAGTCGTTTGAAGGACAGTCATCAAAGAGATGAGTACGAGCAGCATTTGATGGAATTACATCTTTCCCACTGTTTTGGGGAGAAAGTATTTGGGTTAAGTGTTGCATTTGCTTTTGAAAAGGTCCCTTGACTAGAACATCTCTGAAAATAAAGAGGTGAATTATGTCACAAAATGCTTAGTTTGGGCAGTTAAAATGAAATGGCATGTAAAAATGATTTAATATGAATTTCATTTGGTATCAAATTGTATTCAGTATTTGTGTGCTGTGCAGATGCTGGGAGTTAAGCGCCGGTAACATTAAATGGATCTACCAGGTGCCCATCCTGACAGCAATTGGGGTAAGAGTTTGCTGTTTGGCTATGAATACTTGAGAAGCCTCTCAGAAATGTCAGGCTTCTATAGTTGGCTGAAGTTAAGATGGAGGTTGAAGTGATGCCAAATTAGTAGTCTTTTGTGAATGTGCATCCATCGTTAAAGTTATCCTACTGCGTTCAAAGGATTTCTTCTCCCTTTTTATCTCAGGATTTTTCTTTTCTGTTTGTATCTCAAGCAAGAATTTATGTGCATAGTGTAAAAAAAAAAGATATGCACCTGTTTCCCAAATGTCTGAGTCCCATATATGCAAACAGCATAATACTGGAAAGTTTCAATGTAATGTCTATGTGATTGCCAGAATCCAGTAGAACATTGCATTGCAACAAGATGAGCATTGTCATTCACTTTTTCTGTCCGCTGTTGTAATAATTATGATTTTTGGTAGAAACTGGTGTGCGGGCATGCTTTTGATTTCAGCAGGGTATTTGCATCTAGAACAAACAGAATTTTAGCACACTTAAGCTAAAGACAGGATGTACATGCATGTAAACAAAAACTATTTTATTTTACTTTTCCATGTTTTAAAATTTGGTAAATGCAACCTCAGACTTTCACATGACACATGACACTGTGATTATTTGTTTTACACAAACTAAGGCAAAATACAGAAGCAGTATGTAAAAAAAACACACAGGTATACCCTTATTAGTTCCATAGCAATTAAATGCTGATAGTCAAACTGTTTAGTTGATCATCTGCCAGTGTGTTCTCTATAAATATAGAAGTTTGCTGTGGAGTATTCAGCTGTGTGTTTCAAAACTGATAATGTTGTCTTCGTAGCACTTATTATCTAGTCATGTTAGTTTTTCTCACTGAATATGAGCGTGTAAAAAGGGTGGCATTGGCGTCAGATAACCAGCCACACTCATGAATCTGGAGCCACATATTTGTTCACAAAAAGAACAAAGTATAATCTGAAACTTACATTTCATTCATTTATAGTGTTGAATCTAAGAATCAGTTATGTCTAATCATCAATTAAGTTCAAATCTTTTCAAGCCATCAGAAAAAACTCTGTGTCTTTGCATCCCTCAGAAAACTGAAGTGTGCAGCAAAAATTGCTGCTGACACACACAGTCACGCACACAAGGCGCACGCGCACACACACACACCCTACAACACTTCTGTGCATTGGTGTGACAGAGGCTGAGAGTGTAGAAACCTTCAAATTCCTTATCAATTTCACCTGGACACACAGTACACAACATATTTTCAAGAGCAATTCTAAGTCATACTTAGTTTGTGTGTCTTCACTATGTCACAACCCGGCTCGAAGGCCATGACAAGAGTGAGGGAGGCAGCACAAGACAGTCGGTACCAATATATATATTTATTGTAAAACAGTAACATCACCACAACACAGACAAGAAAACCCAGCCAAATGCTCTGCCAGCCATAGTCCGCTCAACTGGGCCCACAGCCCATCAGCAGAGCCTCAGACGCCAGCAGTAATCACAGCGTGATGACGAGGACCAGCTCCCCAGAGCAGCCCTCATCACAGCCCTCCTGCAACAGTCTGGAAATGGCCTTCTTAATGGAGGGAGAACCACTGAGCCCAGGTGTGTCTACTGACGACTCTCCACCTGTAACAGCAGAAACCAAAAACATCCAACACCACCACCTGGTGTACAGGTGGAGGAGTTGTCACAACTAGTTCCAATTTCAGTGTGGTATGGCAGCTGCATTTCTCAAGAAAGAAATGCCCTGGAATGTGTGACTAAAACACCACTGTGCATCAGACGAATGGCTTCACTCCAGCACATTTATCATACCAGGATCATCAGAAAGGCACACAACATAATCAGGGACACCACACCCCAACAGAGCGCTGCCCTTAGACAGATGGCACAGAAGTTTGAAGTCTAGAACAAAAAGACTGACCAATATCTTCTTTCCACATGTCCTTTGTCTTGTGAATGCACATGGCACTTTGTCTGTGTTCATCTGTTTAGATTAGATGAAAACAGACTCTCATGCACTACAGTAAATTTTAAGTTCACATCTCAGGGCCAGATCCTCAGTGAACTTTATCTCTGTTTCTGCACTGGACACAACTTGTTTATATTAAGTATAAACATTTATATTTACTTATTTGTTTCTATAGTTTTTTTTAATTAAATGTAGTATAATAAATGTTAACTGTTTCATGTTTAAATCAAATATATTTAGCTTTTCAAGTCCAAAATTTAACATTGTCAGCAGACGGTCTAGTGTGACACTGCAGTTTCTCTGCGCACATGGCAAAAAAGACCCTGAATCTCTGAATCAGCCACAGCAACTGGCATCTTACTGCCACTGATTCAACCATGAACTACTCTGTGTATCAAAGTCAAACATGAGACCATCTGTGTGACAACAGAAGCTTGACTGAAATTTGATTGTGTAACAGGACCATGATCTCAAACAGACCGGCAGATCTAGTTGTATTGCGGGCCTTAACCTGACTGAAATGCTGTGGTATGACCTTAAGAGAGTTGCACATAAATCAGTTGTAGTAAACCTCAGTGAAGTGTAGCAATGTTGTTAAAAAAAAAAAAAGACAAACATTTATCCACAACTATATGGGACTAATGACATCATAAAGAAAACAGTAAAGGTGGTTTTACAAGCAGAATCATAGTTAGTAAGATACTTAGTTGTATTCATTTTGGTTCAGTCTTTTTGAAAAACCACAACTCAGCGTTATATGTCAGTTGAGGTTTTATTTGCCCAGTCCAAGGACCAGATTTTTCTATGTTGTGATAGATAAAATCTAAGGATTGACAGTGGGTGCTTTTTTTTTTTTTCTTCCTTAGATGACCAAAGCCTCAGTGATGGTTCACTACACTTATGATGTCAGGGTTATTGTCATGTCTGAAGCTACTAAAAAGGACCAAAGCGCAGGAGATCTCAATAAAGCACAGGTTTATTACGAAAGAAATGTCCAAGTAATCAAAAAACACAAAAAGTCCAAAATGGTCAAAAACAGAAAAATCCAATCAAATCTAAATGCAAAAACATAACTAATCATAATCCAAGAGACAGGAGAGGAAAAACATATAGGTGTGCAAACACATACTCACGACGATGGACCCACAGAGAACAGAGGAAATGACAGGACTTAAATACACAGAGGAACAAACGAGAGGCAGGTGCAGGGAATCAGTGGTAATGAGAGGAAGGAAGCAAAGCAGAAAACAATAGAGACACGACAGACCTTCAAAGTAAAACAGGAACCACTAAAGACAGGGAGAGACGCCAACTTGACAGACACAGACACACACAGGGCTGCTATGGCCAACCAGGCCATAACAGTTATTTTTATAACAAAGCAACAGGACAAATGAGTACAAAGACACTAGAGAAAAAAGTAATTATAAATACTCAGTGGATTTTCACTTCTTAACTACTGAGAAACATTATGCAGATATGATGTTTAAAATGTCTTTTAGTCAATGGTGAGTGGGAGAAACTCCATCCCCCTTGCAGTGCAGATAAGAAAAAGAGGCTATAGAACAGTCATTCTCAAAGTGTGGGCCGTTGTGGTACTGCAGGTGGGCCGTGAGAGGTCATTAAAATTAAACAAATATGTTTTAAATCCTCTATCTTTTTTAAATATGTTTTTAATTACTGTAAAAATAATTATAAGACAATTTAACAAAAACATTAAGAAGTAATAAAACAAACCAGTTAAGTGTTATTCTACTGCCGTCTTAACTTAATATGACAAGTGTCGTCTTATTTGTTGACACCTCACACTAATATCAGAACATAGCTTCTTGTCCTGTATGTTGATCACAGTTGTAATTAAAGTTTTGGGTGGGCCGCTGAGATTTTTTCACATTTCAAATTGGGCCTTGGTATTCCGAAGTTTGGGAATGGCTGCTATAGAAGATAGATGGATTTATGTTCAAAATGAAATTTCCATCTATAAAATGTACATATGTTGTACACTGACTACATGCAATAGTGTGTAAATACACTGCTTTGCCAAAAAAAATAAAAAATAAAAAATCGCCACCTGGATTTAACTAAGCAAACAGGTACGAGCCTCCTATTGGATAATTACTGCATGGGTGATTATCTTTCAGCTGGCAACACGTTATTTAACCCCAACTGGTGCAATGAGTTGCTTCTCATTTCCTAAACAACCATGTCAAAGACATCTCGTGGTCGTGGAAAACATGTTAGTCTGTTTGAGAAGGGTCAAATCATTGGTATGCATCAAACAGAGAAAATATCTGAGGAGATTGCAGAAACGACTAAAATTGGGTTTAGAACTGTTCAACACATTATTAAAAACTAGAAGGATTGTGGGGACCCATCATCTTCGAGGAGGAAATGTGTCCGGAAAAAAATCCTCAATGATTGTGATTGGTAATCACTTAAATGTTTGGTGAGATCAAATTGAAGAAAAACAACAGTAGAACTCAGGGCTATGTTTAATAGTGAAAGTAAGAGCATTTCCACATGCAAAATGCGAAGGGAACTCAAGGTATTGGGACTGAACAGCTGTGCAGCCTTAAGGAAACCACTAATCAGTGAGGCTAACAAGAAAAAAAGGGCTTCAATATGCTAGGGAGCATAAAGATGGGACTCTGGAGCAATGGAAGAAGGTCATGTGGTCTGATGAGTCCAGATTGACCCTGTTCCAGAGTGATGGGTGCATCAGGGTAAGAAGAGAGGCAGATGAAGTGATGCACCCATCATGCCTAGTGCCTACTATTCAACCCTGTGGAGGCAGTGTTATGTTCTGGGGTTGCTGCAGTTGGTTAGGTCAAGGTTCAGCAACAGTATGTGCTCAAAGAATGAGGTCAGTTGACTACCTGAATATACTGAATGACCAGTTTATTTCCTCCCTGATGGCACAGGTATATTCCAAGATGACAATGCCAGGATACATGGGGCTCATATTGTGAAAGACTGGTTCAGGGAGCATGAGACATCATTTTAACACATGGATTGGCCACCACTGAGTCCAGACCTGAACCCCGTGAGAATCTTTGGGATGTGCTGGAGAAGGCTGTGTGCAGCAGTCAGACTCTACCATCATCATCAATGCAAGATCTTGGTGAAAAAATAATGCAACACTGGATATAAATAAATCTTGTGACATTGCAGAAGCTTATTGAAACAATGCCACAGCAAATGCGTGAAGTAATCAAAGCTAAAGCCGGTCCGTTGAATGACCTTTTTTTTCTTTTTTGGTGGTGGCTTTTTTGTTTTTGGCCAGGCAGCATAAGTTTAAAAATTCAGCCTTATGCAGGGACACAAAAAAAAAAAATCAGATTTTCGTGTCGTAGGAAAAATTCATTGTCAGCAGGCACTTTTTCTCATCTTTATATATACTACTCATGTTCAAAATTAAATCTGCTTCATGGTATCAAGTGCAACAAATGCAGATAATGAAAATCAGTGAGTTTCTCTCAGATTTTTCTAATATTTTCTAAAGTGCAGATTTTTTTCCTGAGGCTGAGAAATACTTTAGTATTGGAGCCTGCTGTAAAAAGATTAATTAAGGAATCGATGAAGTAAGAATCTTGCTCTTGCGCTGTCTTGCTGTGAGGGCCAGTCTAAAAAAATTGCTTGAATTAATGACTAAACTTCTTAAAAATTGCACAGTTGTTGAAAAACCCCCTCTGACTTGAGTCATCTGTGCATGTTTGGGTAATTATGTTTCCATCAAGCAGCAAGTGGAAACGTCTCCTGCAGATGCTAATTGGAGCCAGTATTTATATAACAGGACTAATATAATCAAATCTCTGTTGGGGCCTTCGTCTGTGCACTTAATATGTTCTCCCAAGTGTCTATTTGGATTTTCTCCTGGTACTCTAGTTTCTGCCAACAGCTCAAAGACTTGCATGTTAGATTCATTTGGATTCTAAATTTCTCTTACTTTGTCAGTTGTTCTTGCATCCTGCCTCACTCCACAAATTGAATGTCAGATTGACACGCTTTTGCTTCTTCAGAATTGAATTCAATTCAGTTCAACAGGGGAAAGCGTAAAAATGGTATCCACTGGGTGGCAGAATCAGTCGAAACCAGTTGGTACCACTGCATTTGAGGCTTTTACGTGTAATATAAACTCCTGGTTTTGAAGCAACTGTGCAAACTCCCGCTGATTTGGAAAGTACCGATTTAGCACGAGGGTATGGACAAAATGAGGATATGATGGCATCTTCAACTCCAATTCCACAACATTAAGCAAAGTGCAGTGGGTGCTTGTTTGCTGACTCTGGTGGACCAATAAAGTATTTTTCAGGCTTTACATGATGAATGATGTCAGGGCAACTGGTCTATAGTCACTAAGAGCAGGTGGATGCTGTTCTTTGTTATTGAAACAAGGTAGGAAGTCTTCCACAGCACTGGCTCAGGCCAAGGATGAAGAGGTGCTGTAGAGTCCCACATAGCTGGTCCACACAGGCTTTCAGGACTCTGTCTCCTGCAATCATGTAAAGAAGCAGCTGAAGAGACTAAACAGGAACAAGGCTGCAGGTCCAAATGGTGTCAGATTGTAGCACCAATAGTGTACAGCAGGAGTATTGTGTTTTTCAACATGTTCTTGACTCCATCGTTCTACATGGATTTCAGATGATACAGGTGGACTTAAGACTCCAGACAAATGAGAAAAAGTGAGATAGAAATGCTGCAGTGCCTTTTAATGAGAGATGATGCAATCCTAGACATGTGACTTCGAAGGAGCACCTCTGCAGGCCAGATGTTAAACTGCTGGCTCTAAATCTCTATATGCTGCCTACTGCAAGAGTTATCTGCTTCCAATTGGGGACATGGTTCTTGTCTGCATACTCAAAGGCCATTGTGCGGCAATTAGCTAGAGAGAGCCCATAGGACTTGTAGGGGGACTCGTGTGACTTTATTAATATTTTAATAATCCTTGGGGTGCCACCGGCTTTTGGTAAAAAGACGGAAAACTTAAAGAACAAATGAGTCACAATTTGTAGTGGGTTCTTGACGAGTTGGATTGGCCGTGGAAAATCAATCATCAGAGTCGCTAATACGTTGTACAACATTTATTTAGACAGAGACAAGAACACAAAACATATAAGACATTCATATATATATATAAACAGGCACATCAACATCGCGAATTCTTCATATTTGGCTATAGCGCATGACAGGAAATGACGATAGAGGAAAGGAAGGAAAGAATCATAATAAGAAAGATGGCGGGTACGCACGGGTTGCTAACAGCTAATCTGTTATCAAAGTGAACAAATTAATAAAGAGGGGCAATTCTCGAACTAATTAGCTGCCGAATAATGGGGAAGTGTGGTCCGGACGTGGTCCGTGACGCACGGACCGGTCGGAACCGTCAACACTGGGAGACACCAAATCTTATTCTCTGTCAGCCTTACCCTGGGCGAGTCTGGCGGCTTACTGTCGTCAGCGCATCGGTTTGGCACAGTTCGCAGTGGCTTTCTCCGGGAATCGTGTTCAGCCGATGTCTCTCTGGAAGTCTCCGGACGTAGCGCGTGACTCGGCGGGTCGTACCGCTTTCTTTCGTGGGTCGGTTCTCAGAATCCGACCGGCAGGCTGAGATGACTGGTGTCCCTGTGGCGACTCTGGTCGGCAGGGATCAGTTCGATTTGGCACGTCAAAGTTGACGTGAGCCCCAAAAGAAAAGACGGGCAACAAAAATCAAAATTTGTTAAACTAATGCAAAAACTCTGGGGATTTGACAAAAGTTCCAGGCGTGGGCTCTCGGGTGTCGCACGTCTAGCGTTTGAACACTGCAGCAGCACGCAAAAGTTTACAAAAGTTATTAAAACTTACAACTAACTTCGTTAGTTGAGACCATTCAGCGATTGTTTTATAAAAAAGGTCAATGCCGCACGACTATCAAGCTTCTGTAAAAATGAGGGCTGGAAAAAGGGGTGCAGGAGCAAAATAAACAACTTAAGAAAAATAAGATTAAGCAACCAAGATGATTTCAGAGTCTTTATCCACGCCACCAAAGTTTCAAAGAAAATAAAAATAAAAGTTTCAAAAGAAAGGAGAAGGAATTTAAGAAGGCAAGAGAGTAAGAAAGCAAGAGTGCAAGAGAAGTAAGTGAATAGTGGAGAGTCAAGAGAGCAAGAACAAGAGTCAAGAGAGTGGACAAAAATAACCATGATTATTCATGAGCGTTTATGCAAATACGGGGTTTGGTAGATGGGCTTCGTCCAATCAGAAGATGGGGAATTTCCCGCCGGAATCCGGAGCATTGCATTCTGGGAGATGAAGTTTTTGATCTTCTGTAGTCCACAAGTTTAAACAACATTTAAGCAGTTACTTAGTTATCAGGGTGTTAACAAAACATCACAAACACAAATATCACAGTCATGTCACACGATAACACTTTAACCTTTCATTCAGCAAACTGTCCTTGTGGAAGAGAGAGCTTGGTTATAATGTATGAATCTAAAACAGAAAATCATTTCACTCCACTTCACAGTCTTTCCTTTCAGGTGTTCTTGAATGTTATATTCTCCTCAGTTATGACAGTTTTACGGAAATCAGTAGTTTTGTCCTGTAAGAAAATTGTTTATATAAACTTTTTATCGTCTGTTCAGAAGACGAGAGATGGGGGTTTCCGGGGTGCCCTCCTCCTGCAGCACACAGAGTTTTATGACTCTTTTGTGCTGGTGCTTGCATTGCAACTGTCATCTCAAGAGATATATCTTCATTTTAAGTGATTCTTGGATTAGTTACCATGGTAATGTTGGTTTTATGGTTCCCAGATGTGGTCCTGGACAAGAGTTTGCCATGGCAACCTGGACATTCTTGAGTTTTATAGATATGGTGCTGGTTGGTACCAGGTGAAAGGTTTCACAACTGCAGAGGCTTCAATTAATAAAATAAAATCCGAAGAGGGATCCTACAGACTGTTCAGCAAGTTCTTTCAGGTGTTTGGCGAGTTCCTTGTCCATCTCATCTGTGAAAATTCTCTTTGCCATGGCTAAGAGTCCCAGCCCACAGTACCACAGTCCAGGCCCAGCTGCTTCTTTTTTATAAATCTAAGGAGGCTTGACTTGTCAATATTTCGCTCCTTTGAAACACATCTTAAGGGCCTTTATTTCTCCATGACTTCAGTGGCTACACTTTCCATCTGTTCAATGGAGGTTCAGCCCCAGGTTGTCTTCCTGTTGTATTTCCTTGGCATGATGGATTTTCATACTGTTTAAGACACAAAAAACAAAGCTTATTTTTTGTCCTACTTTTCCCCATGGCAATTGTCTCACTTTAACCCTCCACCACTTTTTTATCAAAACAACTTCTCTGCAGAATTCAGGCCAATCTTTGGCTCGCAGCACCGCATCATTTTAAAAGGCGATAGTTCGACAATATACAGGATATGAGTTTGTCCGCTTGAATCAATTACTTCTAGCACCAGATGTAATTATGGTGAAATCCAAAAAATTTACTTACCACAACACAGCGGAATCAGGCTCTTCCTGGCCACGGTGAAAAGGATGAGCCTTGATAATCAGCCGCTCAAATGACCACAGGCTGCATCCTGTTGCTTAGATACAGGGGGTGTCTCACATTACCCAGTGTCTCACAATACCCCATTCTCCCCTATGATGAGTAGGTTTTATGGATTGAGCCATGCATTTGTGCCATCATGACAATGCCTGGAGAAGGGCTCTCCGGGCATTGTAATGGCACAAAAGTAGGGCTAGAATTGTGCAGATGTAGGTTGTTGGGATTGTAGTTGAAATTTACCTCTTCTATGGATTCTTCAGCATCATGACTCATCAGCTTTTGGTTAACAACTTCGGAAGATCTGATCCATTAGTTAGCAGTTGATTGTTGCAGCATGGTACTTGTGGAGTTCCAGACACGTGCATACCTTAATGATGCAAGGAATCTCATTTATTGTAACATCCTGTTTTATTTATAAAGAATTGATTACTTAGTATGAATAATTGTGTAAATAGATGTTGTCATGAGTGACTAATGGCACTGGGACTGTGATAAAGTATTGTGCTGTCCTTTCATGTTGTAATTAAGTGTGACAGTAACAGAGAATGTTTCATTTATTTATTTTTCACAGTACAGATAATTCAATTCAATTTTCAATTCAATTTTATTTGTATAGCATCTGTTATAATATCAAATGTATCTAGGCCAGAATGATTTTGTGTGCCCGAATGATCCCAGGAGCTATGTTGTCGGGGGCATTTGCCCCTGGTAGGGTCACCCAAGGCAAACTGGTCCTGGGGGACGGGCCAGACCAAGCGCGATTCATACGACTCTTATGAACAAGACAATATCAAGAGCTCGATGTCCCTCGCCCGGATCAGGGTCACCGGGGCCCTACCCTGGAGCCAGGCCTGGGGGAGGGGCTCGTTCGGGAGCGCCTGGTGGCCGGGCCTTCACCCATGGGGCCCGGCCGGGCTCAGCCCGAAGGAGCTACATGGGTTCGCCTCCCCGTGGGCCCACCACCCGCAGGGAGGGTCATAGGAGTCGGGTGCTTTGTGGTATGGGTGGCAGCCGAAAGCGTGGGCCTTGGCGTGCCGACCCTCGGCTGACGAAACTGGTTACTGGGACATGGAACGTTACCTCTCTGGCAGGGAAGGAGCCTGAGCTTGTGCGTGAGGTTGAGAGGTACCGACTAGATATAGTCGGGCTCACCTCGACGCGCAGCCTGGGCTCTGGAACCAATCTTCTCGAGAGAGGCTGGACCTTATTCTACTCTGGAGTTGCTCAGGGTGAGAGGCGACGGGCTGGTGTGGGCTTGCTTTTAGCCCCCCAGCTTGGAGCCTGTACGTTGGGGTTTTCCCCAGTGGATGAGAGGGTAGCTTCCCTGCGCCTTCGGGTCGGGGAACGGGCTCTGACTGTCATTTGCGCTTATGCGCCAAATGACAGTTCGGAGTACCCAGCCTTCTTGGGGTCCTTGGCGGGGGTGCTGGAAAGCGCCCCTAATGGGGACTCCTTTATTCTGCTGGGGGACTTCAACGCTCATGTTGGCAACGACAGTGGTATCTGGAGGGGCGTGATTGAGAGTAACGGCCTCTCTAATCTGAACCAGAGTGGTGTTCTGTTGTTGGACTTCTGTGCTTGTCACAGTTTGTCCATAACGAACACCATGTTCAAACATAAGAGTGTCCATAAATGCACATGACATCAGGACACTCTTGGCCGGAGATCGATGATCGACTTTATAGTCGTATCATCTGATCTTAGGCCGTATGTTTTGGACACTCGGGTGAAGAGAGGAGCTGAGCTGTCAACTGATCACTACCTGGTGGTGGGTTGGATCAGATGGCGGGGGAGAATGCCGGTCAGACCTGGCAGGCCCAAACGTGTAGTGAGGGTTTGCTGGGAACGTCTGGCAGAGGAACCTGTCAGAAAGATCTTCAACTCACACCTCCGGCAGAGCTTCAACCACATCCCGGGGGAGGCGGGGGACATTGAGTCTGAATGGGCCATGTTCCGCGCCTCCATTGCTGAAGCGGCTGACCGGAGCTGTGGCCATAAGGTCGTCGGTGCCTGTCGTGGCGGCAATCCTCGAACTCGGTGGTGGACACCTCGGGTGAGAGAGGCCGTCAGACTGAAGAAGGAGTCCTACCGGGCTTGGTTAGCTTGTGGGACTCTGGAATCAGCAGACAGGTATCGGCAGGCCAAGCGGGCGGCGGCTTCGGTGGTCTCCGAGGCAAAAACTCGGGTGTGGGAGGAGTTCGGTGAGGCCATGGAAAAAGACTTTCGATCGGCTCCTCGGAGATTCTGGCAAACCGTCGCAGGCTCAGGCGGGGAAAGCAGTGCTTCACCAACACTGTGTATAGTGGGGATGGGGTGCTGCTGACCTCGACCGGAGATGTCGTTCGGCGGTGGAAGGAATACTTCGAGGACCTTCTCAATCCCACCAACATGTCTTTCGTTGAGGATGCTGAGCCTGTGGATTTGGGGGTGGACTCGTTCATTACCGGAGCCGAGGTCGCTGAGGTAGTTAAGAAGCTGCACAGTGGCCGGGCTCCGGGGGTGGACGAGATCCGCCCTGATTTCCTAAAGGCTCTGGATGTTGTAGGATTGTCTTGGTTGACACGTCTCTGCAACATCGCATGGAAATCGGGGGCAGTACCTCTGGATTGGCAGACCGGGGTGGTGGTTCCCCTTTTTAAGAAGGGGGACCGGAGGGTGTGTTCCAATTACCGGGGAATCACACTCCTCAGCCTCCCTGGTAAGGTCTATGCAGGGGTGCTGGAGAAGAGAGTTCGATCGATTGTCGAATCCCGGATTCAGGAGGAACAATGCGGGTTCTGTCCTGGTCGTGGAACACTGGACCAGCTCTATACCCTCACTAGGGTCCTGGAGGGAACATGGGAATTTGCCCAACCAGTCCACATGTGTTTTGTGGACTTGGAGAAGGCATTTGACCGTGTCCCTCGGGGGGTCCTGTGGGGGGTACTCCAGGAGTATGGGGTGCTGGGCCCGTTGTTACGGGCCGTCCAGTCCCTGTACAAGTGGAGTGGGAGCTTGGTCCGCATTGCCGGTTGTAAGTCGGATTCGTTTTTGGTGGGAGTTGGACTCCGCCAGGGCTGCCCTTTGTCACCAGTTCTGTTCATAACGTTTATGGACAGAATTTCTAGGCACAGCCACGGAGCGGAAGGGTTCCGGTTCGGTGGTGTCGGGATCTCGTCTCTGCTGTTTGCAGATGACGTGGTCCTGTTGGCACCATCGAGTGGGGTCCGGAATCGGGTTGCGGGGGCAGCAGCTTCAGCTGAGAGGCCCAGACCTCCCTCCCCTCGGCTGCTTCCACCAGCTCCTCTGGGAGAATCCCGAGGCGTTCCCAGGCCAGCTGAGAGAATAATCTCTCCAGCGGGTCCTGGGTCTTCCCGTGGTCTTCTCCCCAGTTGGACATGCCCGAAAACAACCTCCCCAGGGAGGCGACCGGGGGGCATCCTAACCAGATGCCCGAACCACCTCAACTGGCTCCTCTCGATGTGAAGGAGCAGCGGCTCTACTCTGAGTCTCTCCCGAATGACAGTTGAACTGGTTCTCACCCTATCTCTAAGGGAGAGTCCAGCCACCCTACGGAGAAAGCTCATTTCCGCCGCTTGTATCCGCGATCTCATTCTTTCGGTCACTACCCACAGTTCATGACCATAGGTGAGGGTTGGAACAAAGATCGACCGGTAAAACAGAGAGCCTTGCCTTTTGGCTCAGCTCTCTCTTCACCACAACGGACCGGTACAGAGCCTGCACCACAGCAGACGCCGCACCAATCCGTCTGTCGATCTCCCGCTCCTTTCTCCCATCACTCGTGAACAAGACCCCGAGATACTTAAACTCCTCCACTTGAGGCAGAACCTCACTCCCGACCCGGAGGAGGCATTCTACCCTTTTTTGTTTGAAACATTGTATTTATAATGCATTGTATGTTTTTTTTTATTGTTTTTAAAAGTAAAAATGTGGAAAAAATGTGGAAAGTGATGACGTTCCCTGCGTTGCACCAGAGAGCGCTCGCGTACCAAAGTTTGAGAACCACTGCTCCCGGCACTTTACAGAGACCCAGATCATGACCCCCGAGCAAATATCATTAAATAAAATTATAATATTAAATCCAAATCAAGGATAATGGCAAGTAAAAAACTTCCACAGAGGGAAAAAAAAAAACTTTAAGCCAAACAGTGGCAAGGAAAAAGTCTACTTTAAGAGGAATAAACCTTGAGCAGGACCTGGCTCATATGGGCGGACCTTCCTGCCGAAGGCCAGCTGGGTAAAGAAAGAAAAAGAGAGGGGAGACAGGACAGAGAGAACATGGGGGACAGAGAGAGGAGAGCACACAAATATTCTGATTTAATGCCTTTTTGACAGTTTGCTTAAAAAAAAAAAAAAAGCAAGTCACATTAACAGAAATTCTGTTCAATGTCATTTTTTGTGCGTCTTTTATATGAAGTGAGCTCTACTGCAGTTAGTAGACAACACGGACAGTTTTCCACCTCTTTTATTTTCCCTCTTTCAGCTCAACTTTATTTTGTTCGTGAATATTGTGCGAGTGCTGGCCACTAAGATTCGAGAGACTAACGCAGGGAGATACGACACCAGGAAACAGTACAGGTTTGTACCGATCATGCCTCATCTACAAAGTTTGTGTTAATTTTAAGTACTACGCTGGCATTTAATGTAAGTTATATGCTAAAGAATGATCTGGGTTTCTCCATTTAATTTGCTCAATAAGGCATAGCCACAACTTTATCAAACCGTGCTGTATATGCTGAATCTTTTCAATGGGTAATAAAAAGCTGTAACACCCATTTCAAAAGCAGCATGCCTCCACAAACAAAGGGTGCTTTTAAACTGCATCCATGTAGTATTTTGGACGAAGCATGTCACAGACATTTGATTAATTCCTCAGGAGATTCTGACAACATCTGGGAAAAAAAGGCAAAATACACCTCCCTTAAGTGTGAAAAATAGCATAGTTCTAAGAGCTGTGATGTTTTAATTTAACCATGTTAATTAAACTACAGCTGACTCGAATGATCTTTCCTCAATCAAGTACTAGCTGTATGCTGCTCTGGATGTGTATCCCAGCTTGATTTACGGGTAGTATGCATTTACGAAATGGAGTTAAGTGACTTGACAACATTGAAGTTGTCTATCCCACTACTATCCCACTACTGATGACATGAAAAGGTGTAACCACAACTTTTCTGTACTGTAGTTTCAACAGATTTTTATTTAACAGGAGCTAAGGACTAAATTACCAGGTTCATATGGTGCCCTGAAATCCTTGAAGATACTTCAATTTTGTTATTTTGTTTTCAAGGTTTGAAAAATGCAACACTTTCTTCCACAACAAATAGTTATGTAACTGAATAGTTTATTGGATGGAAAAAATATTTCTTGAGACTTGAATGCACCTTGACATGATCTGTTTTCACATGCAACTGCCTCACCAAAGACAGAGATGACTGCTGATGCAAGGTTTTTCGTGACTGTTGGCTAGAAAATGACAAATACAGACTCAAAACATTGATAAGACACGAACCATGTTAATGAGCAGCAACCTGCAATGTCTAAAAAAAAGATGTATAGCTTTTCACAGTGGCAGTCTGTGTTTCTAAGTCACATGAAAGGTGAAATATGGTGGAGAGTTTGAGGAGAAAAGGAATACATGTTACAAAAATGTCTTACTTTTGCTAATCACATTATGAGACACTGTGAGATATAATTCAATTTAAAATGTTCATGTCACTAATGGCACACTTTACAGATTATGCAGTGGAAATAACCAATGTAGCATCAAGCATGTAGCATTTCTAATTACATTGATCCCTTGCCAATTCTTGCTTTAAGTTCCGCAGTTTTAGTTATTCGCAGACACAGCAGACAAGAGGCTGCAGCTGCCATCAAAACGTCAAACGATGACTTACAGCCTCCCAGCGGCGGCGCGCCAGGGGGGAATGGGGGGGCGGTACTCCCCCGGCCCGGGCCCTGAAGGGCCCGGTAAAAGACAAAGAAACAGGCCTTCCTCTAAGTGTCGGTTACACTTTGCACCAGGGTTATTATAGTTAACGAAAACTAAGACTAAAACTAAAACTAGCAATGAAAAAATATTTCAGTTAACTGAAACAAAAATAAAAACTACAATTAAAAAAAAAACGAAAACTAAATAAAAACTACAATGAAGGATGTAAAACTAACTAAAACTAAACTGAATTGTAGATAAATTCAGCTTCGTTTTCGTTGTCGTTTCGTTTTCTCCCTCGATTACTGCCATAGAGATTACTGCCTGTCCTGCAGCAGCCGCTATGATACCCTCCCTCCAGAGAGGGGCAGCATAGCGGATATAGACCTTTTCGGGCCAGCCCCCCGGAAGTACCCCGTCCGCCATTGCGGGGTTGTGCTACAGAGCGACACTTTCACCGGCTCGCAGATTAACCAGTGTTTTTCTCTTTCTACAAATATATATTTTTATAATGTCGAGTCGGTCGAGTGGGAATAATGTTCCGTCATAAACTGTGCCAACAATGGAAGAAGAAAGTATGCACGAAGACTGCCTTGTTTGCAGAACAAGAAGTTAGGAAGACGTGGGTGAAAAATATCAACAGAAAGGACTTTGTTCCAAATGAATACAGCCGGGTGAGTTTTGGTTAACATTCAATCTCGTACTACTCTTAGTCTCACTGAGAGTCCCGGACGATTCTGGCCGAAAGAACAGCAGTATGAGGCTACTGTAGCCCTCGGCACTAGCACAAGCCTATAAATGAATGAATAAATGAATGAATGAATGACTTAGGTGGATGATAAAATAAATTAAATATAACATTAACACATAGCCGAATTTACCGCTAGCGTTAATGTTACAGTAGCATAATCTTTATGGCTTGTTGACGTTAGTTATAGCCAGCGTTCCACAGTTTTTAGTGTTTGATTATGGGAATAGATCATGCTATTTCCATAACCAATCATTAAAAACAGCGATAAACTACCTTCATCTGTAACTGGAGGCCACTGCCTAACATCATCAATCCAAGACATGTCTGTGTTATCCGTAACAGATCCTCCACGCTGCTGTGTTTGGGTTAGTTGGTGGAGCACCGCACACTCCAGTTATGGCGGGGCCACTAGGGGGCGCATGTCCACAATTTTTAAGTCAAAAAGGTGTATAATCTGCTGCATACTGCAAGAAGAAGAAAAACTAAAACTAAGACTAAAACTAAATAAAAACTAAACTGAAACTAGTCAATTCCTCAAAATAAAAACTAAACTAAAACTACTAAATTACTTGTTGAACTAACTAAAACTAAACTGAAATAAAAAAGCAAACTGGAAAACTAAATAAAAATAAAAACTAAAGAAAATTTCAAAACTATAATAACCTTGCTTTGCACATCCGTGGATTCAACAATTTCTGCGCAAAATAAGTCGTGCTTCGTCTGAGGTAATATATAGGTTGCTCCAGCCAGAATGAATCATGGTTGGTCAAAAATTTTAAGACTGACTTTGGTCATGTAGGTTTCTGCAACACAGTGAATTCAATGTTGTGCTACATGGCTGGCTTCATGTTCACTCTCAAAGTTAACTTTACAATGTGCAAATTTACAAGATCTCCAAATGTATTTTGGGTAAAATCGTCATCAACAGCCGTCCATCAGCATCATCATCAATCACTTGTCAACAGAGGCAACGCGGTGGAGGCTAGGTGGATCAAAGACCAATGCAATTATGAGTGGCAGTTCATATAAACATTGAAGTGGAGCGACAAAATGCAAAGAAAAGGGAGAAAAGAGCACAGGAGAAAACGAAACTTAAAAAGCTGGACACGTATTTTGTTCATCCTAATCCTGGAGATGAACCTGACATTGTTGTTCAGTGCGGTCAGGGAGCCAGATTCACAGGTACAATTACTCACAATCACTGACACTGAAAACAATATGTGAGTTAGTTGTAAACTGTTGATGTGGTTGTTATTGGAGTAGCCTGACCGCCTAACGTTATTATTAGGGGCCAGGTAGCCTAATTTTTTTGTTGTTCTCATGGTTTGTTAGAGTTAATGTCGGTTTTGTCGGGTTACGTCAGCAAGCACAAGATGATGAGCTCGTCGTGTACCCTTTTAATAGTGGTGAGTAGTTCTGCTATTTTATATTGAATCTATGTTTGTATGTGAACGTGTGGGCCGCTGTGCCAATTTTACAAAACGTTCTAGCTATTGATACAGTAACTGTGCTCTTATTAGTTGAAGTTGCTCATTAAAGTGGGTGTCAGAATGATGATGTAGCTACCTGTGGTGCTGAATTCTTTGACTTTGTGTTGTTATATTATTAGGGGCCAGGTAGCCTAATGTTTTTGTTGTTCTCTTGGTTTGTTAGACTTCATGACGGTTTGATTGATTTCAAAATGACATGGTTTCTCTTCGTGGTGTTGAACTCTTACTATCAAATGCTTTGAGCTATGTGTCAAAAATGTAGTAATGCTTGTAAGCCCCGCTGTTGCGGGAATACGTATGTTGTAAAATGATGTAATCACAAGCTTTATTGGGTTTAAAGGGCCCGGTCATGTGCCCCGCCCCCGGCCCGGCAGTGACATGTTCCGCTACTGCAGCCTCCTGTAAGCAACACAGGAAACGCAGACGGCCCAGCACTCTAGAATCTGTGCGCTGATTGGCCGAGACACATCACCCAAGCATCACAGGATGTTGTGCGTGTTCTCTCACAGCAAAGAAATGTTGTAACAGAAAGACCACAGTTTAGCCTTTGTCTTGTTTCGCTGCAGTGCCTCGCTACTTTTTTGCGGTTTCTAAACTTATTTTAAACACATTATTTAGGCTCGGGGGGCTCCGGTTTCAGTTCGCAGATTTTGATTTTCACGGAGGGGCGCCGGTCCCCATTAACCACGAAAAATAAGGGATCACTGCACTGCAAACTTGAGAAAAAAAACAAACAAACCTTGAAAACTTGACAGCCCAATGTACCGTCTCTATACAAACATACCTTACCATCTGGTGTTTAGTTTTACACACACAAGATTAGTGAAATAATTCCAGTAAAAGTGTTGAATATTGCTTTTTTCCCCAATCTCAATATTACAGGAGAGATACAAATTAGAGAGATATAAGAGATATAAATAAAGCATTTTAAAAAAGGGCAAATTTAAAAAGATGAAAGATCTGTGATTCCCTTAAAGGTGGGGTAGGTGTTCTTTTTTTGCAACACTTTTTACAATATTGCCTGAAAACCTGCAAACCCCCACTTGCCCCCAGTGGGTCTGGCAGAGCCTTGTAAGGTAGCAGCCGCCCACTGGTGTGTGAATGAGAGGCCATTGTAAACCACTTTGAAAGCACCTTGGTGTGGATAAAGCGGTATATAAGTGCAGTCCATTTACCATTTATTCACATACAACAGGGTGTACATAAATTAAAGCAGGATCACATAACTCTCCTGATTGGTCTATGCTCAACAGAGGCGTGCTTAGCGACACACCCCGCTCCTCTCAGGCCATGCTCCTTTCCCAGGCTTCCTCTTTTTTTTTTTCTCAGGCTTCTTCCTGGCTCCTCTACAGACCTAACCAAAACACTGCTGTGCACCTGGCCCCCTCGTTGTCATGTGCCAGCCACATCTACTCTTGTGTATTGCAGGAGAGCTTCATTATTTTAATAACAGGGCCTCACGTGATGCCTTCTCCTCTCTCAGTTATGTTATGTCTCCTAGTAACCTGAGGTCGCTAACCGGTGAGCTGGAGGCACTTAGAATTGTCCTCGAACTACTGGTCTGACTTTTATCTTGAAGGAAATGTTACCCAATTCACAACCCAAATTTATGCTTTATCCAATTCTATTTTTCCCCACTTATTTCAGGTTTGTCATTTAGAGAAACCACCCCTTCCATTTAATTTCTCATATACACCCAATCCGCTCCTCTTCCTCTGCACCTGACTACACCCGCTTGTTTTGAGAAAACCTGACCCCCTCGCTCAGCTCAGCACAGATGGACAGCACTTTGCCTCAGCTAAGAATCTTCATTTTGCTGTCAATCCTTAACATCCTCAACATAAAATTGACATTGTTTTTTTCTTTACTGATTTTCCGCATTACTAAATCAACTTGTTTCTACTTATTGATTAGAAATCACAGGCATCTGCTGATTGGCTCCTTCTTTAATACTTTTCTGCATTACTAAATCAACTTGTTTCTACTTACTGATTAGAATCACACATTTTATTAATTAGAAATCACAGGCAACACAACCAGTAATCATCATTAATCTACTGCATCCACTACACTCTGTATTGACCAGAAATCACACCCTGCATCGCATCCTACAGTCTGCGATACACCTTCCCCTTTGGCCCAGGCTTCCTGCCACGGGGTGGGGAGTGTTGGGGTGATGCCAACCGGGACCTCTTCATCCCCCGGATCTCTCAACAAATTTAAAAATATAATAGAGCACCCTGAGCATCCTCTTCACAACACAGTAATTCAGCAACAGTGTCTTCAGTCAGACTTCTTCAGATCTGCTGCAACAGAAGACTGCTACAGGAGATCCTTCCTGCTCACAGTAATAAGTGTCTACAATGAATCTTTGAAGAAACTTAAATCATGACAAGTAGTGCACAACTTATTTCCCTTTCAGGGATAAATAAAGTATTTTTGAATGAATTAATGAAATGAAGACTGACAAGCTAAAAGCATGAGTTCATATTGTTTGATATAAAGTAAATATAAAAAAAAATGTAATAATTACTACTTTTGTTTGTTTTTATTTTGCATTTGCCTTCTCTTTTGGGAATTGTAAATAATGGAATAATCTCAGTATTTCTATTCACTTACATGTATGTTGTATATATGTCATTGCATCCACAGAAAACTAGCGAAGTCCACACTTGTGCTGGTGTTGGTGTTTGGCATCCACTATATCATCTTTGTTGGGATGCCTCATACATTTCAAGGACAGAGCTGGGAGATCCGCATGTACTGCGAGCTGTTCTTCAACTCATTTCAGGTATTTTTTTTTCTTATTGAACATTATTATTATTATTATTATTATCCATATTATTATCTAACATGCAAAACCCACTCGCTATACATTTTGTTTTAAAAAAGGGCACACTTAAGCATTGTAAAAGCTAATTTTCTTTTAGTGACTAATGACACTTGGCCGGAGGTCTCACCCCCCCATATGATCCAGGTCCTGCCCACGGTTTCTTCCCCTTTTGAAGGGGAGTTTTTCCTTTGCCAGTGTTTGGCTTTAAGGTTTTTTTCTCTCAGCAGAGGATTTTTTACTAATGAACAGTGTCAGTCTGAAAATCTGGCTATGTCAGTCCACAGTACAGTGCAATCTTGGTGCCGAGAAAAGGCCTTTTGCATGATCTGCTCCCAGCATGCACTTTGGAATAACTGGGCCATTATATATATTTTACTCAGCAACCTTTGGCTCATTTCTCCATTTTTTTTCTCTTTGTTTTTGCTGTGCTCTGTCAAGACACGTGAGTGACACTCAACATTGCTTAAAGAAAAAAATCTATTTTGACATGATGTTTAAAAAGAAGAGGCTACATCTCTTAAGTGGCCTGCGAGCACCTCTGTGTTCTCTCAGAGGAGCTGGTGGACGCAGCTGGGGGGAGGGAGGTCTGGGTCTCTTTGCTTAGGCTGCTGACCCCATGGTCCGTTTATGGATTAAGCGAAAGATGATGGATGGATAGATGGGTGGATGGATGTCAAGGATTTTTCAGATTTTCTGTTTGTTTTCTGAACTTTCACAGCTCCCAGAAGAAGAGATGAAAGATACAAGTGTGGGTTTTGGGCAACTTGGGCTTAATAAAGGGTCAGCATGATACATACAGAAGCTTTTCTGAAGTGTGACACAAATACAGACATAAGTAAAACTGACAAAATAACCTTTTTTTTCAGCCATTGAAAAAAAAAGTCATTATTTAGCACAGGGCTGAAAATAACAAAATTATGAGTGATTTGTTCACGAACATGATGTATGACTCACTCTCACTGGCGTGTTCAATAAGAGACATTTTGTTGATAAATAAATTACATACACAACTATAAAACTGTTTTACCACAACAATCTCTTCATATACTACATTTTGTTTAATGTCAATGCAAGAGGAGATAAATTATTAGTGAATGTTTCATACATAATAATTCCTTAAATCAGGATTCAAATGTTGCTTAAAATGCTTGAAAATGCCTCAACTTTAATGCTGCTTTTACAAGGTTATCAACATGCTTGATTTTTTGGACAAGGGTTTTAAAAGGCTTTGAATTATAACTATTTCTTGCACAACAAATAACTAACGGAATAGTCCACTTCTTGGATGGAGAAGTAAAATCATTCAGAGAGAAAAACAAAATGGTTCCACCTTGACCTGGACTTGGGGACTACTGGCTGGAAAGACAAATACAAAACATATTTAAGACAAGGACCAAATCCACAAGCAGCCTGCTGAAAGACACTGTGGAGGAGTAGGAATGCCTTGCCTCCTCCTGGAAGGGTCTCTTCCTCTGCAGACCTCCACATAGTCCTCCACATAGTCCTCTGCATGTGCTAAGTTCTTCCCTGCCTCCCTGTTGAAGTACTTCAGCAGAGGGATCATTTCTTCCCCCGCTGGGTCCATGATGGCTGGGTCGTTCTGTCATGGTTAATATGACGACTCCTCCTCCTGCACACTAGGTGGTGGTGTTGGTTGTTTTTGGTTTCTTTCCGTTGCAGGTGGAGAGTCAGCAGTGTGAGGAGAACACACCTGGGCTCGGTGGTTCTCCTCCCATTAAGGTGGCCATTTTCAGACTGCTGCGGGAGCTGCGATAAGGGTGCTGATCCCATGTGGCTGCCTTTTTGCTTCCGCCAGGTTGCGGTTCTCACAGCTCTGGATAACTGCTGGCCTTCTAGGGTCTGCTGATGGGCTGTGGAACCAGTTGGCAGGACCATGGCTGGCAGATGGTTTGACTGGTGTTACTGTGTTGTTGAGTGTGATTGTCTGTTAAAATAAACTTGTTACTGTTGGTACCGACTATCTTGTGCCACCTCCCTCACTCCTGTCATGGCCTTTGACCCGGGTTGTGACATTAGGAGGATACAGGAGGAAATGCAGGAGGATGGGAGGCAGGAGAGTCCAACAATACAGTCTTTATTAGGCTCCAAAATGAAACTTGCAGTAACAATTCCTCAAGCAGAGAGAGGGCTGGACAGAGGAGCAGGAATCCAAAAAGAACAGGAACATTGGTAGAGTGACGAAAGGACAACAGATGACCCAGCACCGACCAGGGGAAAAGACAAGATTTATATAAACAGAGGGAACAAACAAGAGGCAGGTGCAAACAATCAGGGAAATACATGGAAGAACGTAAGGTGAACACAACAAAGACAAGACAGACCCTCAAAGTAAAACAGGAAACAAGATAGACTAAAGACAGGAGAGTTGAGAACACCAACTAAGCACAGAAAATAAAGAAGAAAACAAAGGCAGTCCAACCCACACCATGACAGCTGCCCTGTAAACAGAATATTAAGTGGAAGTGAATGGATGAATAGATGAATAGATAGCAAATCAGCCAAGATTTGCTAAAGTTCCTTGTGGATCATGACAAAATAAATGCTTTTATTTTTCTGAGCACAGTGTTGAACTGAGTTCACTTCAACAAGTAGAAAACATCTTCTCGAAAAGTAAGACAATCCTTTGTGTGTATGTAAATCATGCATTCTTCATGAAATATTGTTATAATCTCAGCTGTTATTTTGCTGATTATGTTACTGGCACCAAACCTAGGGGAAATCCTGACCAGCAGCAAAGGGTAGTCAGGCTAGAGTGCCCTGTGTACTTGTTGTAGTTTTCTTAAGAAGCTGTTGATTTATAGATATACGTAGACTCCTGTTAGGATCTTGCTCAAGCCAAATCTCATTTATTCTGAGCTCATAAACAAACTAAAAAAAACAAAACAAAATTACACTACTCAGGGTGCCAGTAGCGTGAAGATCAATGTATAATAAGTACATATGAATTCACATGTTAACCATTTTAACCATTTGGCTTATCTGAACTAGGATGTAATAAAACTGCAACTGGCAACATAGATGAGTTCTAATTTAGTTCCCAACAGTTCTATTTACACTGACTGAACATGGGTTAATACACAAACATGCTTTCAGTTACAAGCTCCATAGTTTTCTACGCAAGACTTAACAAACAGTTGATACAGCACCATCACAGCATGTCCACGTCATGAGCATTCAAGTTACGCCAACTCACAGTTTTCCTTCCCTTTCATTCTTTCTTTTTCCTTCACTCTCATCTTAACAATGGAGTGAAATCCAAACAGAATGCTTTTGTTCATTCAAATAAGTGCAATCATGCCAAGATAAACCATGAATGAGCTTGACTGAGCTTTGTCTGCTGGACAAAATTACACACCAGTGATGGTGAGTGAGGCTGGTAGTGACAAAAAGGGGAACAACAAGGTGCATAAGTAAGGTGGCCAGCCGTTTATTACACACTAAAAAATATTGGGTTAAAAATAACTCAACTTTAAACCAACCACTGGGTCACTATTGGTCGCACCCAACCCTGGGTTGTTTTAACCCAACTAATTGGGTTGAACCAACAACCCAATTAGTTGGGTGGCTGTGAACCAGAAGGCAACGAGGCATCGGCTGCAGCTCGAGTGGCCCAGGAAGAGTCATGGCCAGCTGTAACACCTGCTGCAGCGGTGACGGCACGGACTCGAGAGGCCCAGGGCTTTCTTCAAAAGCCCTTTCAAGTGCCTGCATCTCAGGAGTGTCGGTGAGGATAGCGGTCTTCATGCGCCTCCATCTGGTTTTCTCTCTGGGGGTGAACTTTGGAAGTGCGATGATTTCCTGCAGGGGGACATATCCAGGTCGGCTAGTTATTTGTCCCTCTTCCGTGTCAGCTGGCATGAGTGAATTCATATGGAAGGGTGCATTATCTTCACCGGGAGGTTCATCTTCAGGCGGATCATCTGCAGTGTGCAGGCCTTCCGTACCTTCTGCCGGAGGTAGAGCAACCCTGGTGGCAGGCTGTAGCTCGGGGTTTGGCCGGTCTGACGGAACAGATGGTGTAAATGCTTCATCGGGGAAAATGTCGTCATTATATGAGAAAATCCCAGTGGACCTAAACCCAGAAGTGATGTTGCATGGTGTCACGGTTGTCATGAAGGCTTGATTCACAACTTCTGCAACCTGGTAGATGGTGACTGTTTTGCCAGGATTCGATCGCATCCACCCATCGAGAGCTCGGCTGTATTGGGCTTTGAATGGACCGTACATGGCCACATCCAGAGGCTGCATGCGATGGAATATGTGAGGTGGGAGGGTGAGCATAACACTACCTTTGCTCTTGGCGATTTCTACTGCCCTGAGTGATATGTGAGCTTTAATATTGTCCATGATTAGCAGCATGGGGTGGTCAGGGGCACAGTAAGTTTGGGGGACCGGAGCAGGGACTGCAGCCAGTCTGGAGGCTGCATGAGAACCAGAGCAGGAAGGAGAGCCAGAGCCTATCCGATTTCAGAGAGCCATTCTCTGCCTTGCTCGCTCGGAGGTCCCGACGGCCTGTTTATTACATTATTACAAGCTACACATGTCAGCCTTGTGTGTGTATCGTGTATCTTACCTGGTGAGGCCTTTGTACGATATGAAGACCTGTTTTGTCCACATTAAAAATCATGTGTGGAGGGAATTTATGCCTGTTAAAGATAAGGAGAAAGGGAATCTAAACTACCTAATTTTTGAGAATAAAAACCAGAATAAAACACATGCATTGGAAGAGTTAATTCTCTCACCTTTCCATGACTACTGGCAGATTATCAAAGAACTCTCCAACAGTCGTCCTATTGAAGGCAATGGCCCTTCCGATGGATGTTGCTTCTGGTGTTCGGGCAGAAAGCCGGCGACGTGCCAGGAAGCTGCGGAACCATTCTTGACCTATAGATGATCCATTATTATAAGATTTAGCCTTGTTGGAAGATCAGCCTTAGTTACCATAGGAAATCACTGCAGTACCTGCGTCTCTTTCCAATTGGCAGGCACGAGGACATCGTTCTTTTCTGCATATTCAAATGCCAGTGTGCACTACTTAGCTGGAGAGAGACTATAGGACTGTTCAGCAAGTTCTTTCAAATGTTTGGAAAGTTTTTCCTCCATCTCATCTGTAAAAATTCTCTTTGCATGGGCCACCAAACCCCAGGCCACAGTGAGAACTTCCCACAGCTCGTTTTTTCTTATAAATCTTAGGAGGCTTGACTTGTCAATATTTCGCTCCCTTGAAACACCTCTTAAGGACTTCTTTTGCTTCATGACTTCAGTGGCTGCACTTTCCATCTGTTCAAGGGAGGTTCGGCCCCAGGTTGTCTTCCTGTTGTATTTCCTTGGCATGATGGATTTTTCATGCTATTTAAGACACAAAAAACAAAGCTTATTTTTGTCTTACTTGTGAGGCATTGTCTTACTTTTCCCCATGGCATTTGTCTTACTTTAACTCTCCACCATTTTTTTAATTAAAACAACCTCTCTGCAGAATTCAGGCCAATCTTTAGCTAGCAGCACTGCATGATTATAAAAGGCGATAGTTCGACAATATACGATATATGAGTTTGTCTGCTTGAATCAATTACTTTTAGCACCAGAGTAGATTATGGTGAAAACCAAAAAAAATACTTTTACATCCCAAAAATTTATTTTTGTCCAAAACACATGCTTACCACAACACAATGGAGTAACGCTCTTCATGGCCAAGGTAGAAAATGACCACAGGTGCGTCCTGATACAGGGGATGTCTCACATTCCCAGTGTCTCACAATACCCCAATTTCCTCTACATCCAAAATTGAAACAAAAAACAAGTTCTTAACAAGCCTAGCTCTAACACAGCGCAGCAACTGAAACATTCTTCAATACAATAAGCCACACTCACCAACAGGTTCATCTTAAAGAACAACAGTGGCAGATCTGATAGATCTGACACAAATGAAGCTCTGATAGTTCTTTTATGGGTGGGGATGGCGATGGGAGGCGGGCCCAGGTGATGACAATGTTGCTCACCTGGTGTAGGAGGAGCACGGCCGAAGGAATCCCGGGACGTCATTCCCTCTTCCAGTCCGCAGGCGACAGATGGAGAAAGCCCACAACCCGCAATGGCACAGGATGAGCCTGTAACAAAAAGCATGCAATTGTTACATGTCCAAATGGTAGAGGACCACCACCATACCAAATATAATACCTGTATTAAGCAGGTGAAGAAAGAGTGTCTGATTGATTAAAATCGCATGTTTCTTTCACCATGGTCACATAAACACAACACTTCTCTGTTCTGATCCCATTTTACCCAGCTCAAATACTCATTTTCAAATCATTCCCATCACATATGCATACATTTCCATCTCCTCTATTCACAAGCCAATACTCAGAGAGCAGCTTTTTTACAAATTGAAAGCAGGCTTTTTTTGTTTCCACAGTGAGATATTCTGTTCTTCCCCACAAACCTTTGCTCCTGACTTTATCTTTTTACTCTTAAGTCCTGGTCAACAGATTGCCAGATATGATGCTGATAATATGTACCACTCACAGGCAATGATTTACAGATGGAGATTTGTAATCTATCCTGCTAAAGAGAAAAAGAAAACATAACACTCTTAAAGTTCTTCCTGCTGCGATGTGAATCAGGAATACAGACGATGTTAAGAGGGTGATAAGAGCGAGTCTAAAGATTACAATTTATCTCTTTTTTATTATTAGATATCAATAGCTGAGGCTTTGTTAGCATCTTTATCATCCTATCATGACTCATTATGCTGACCACACGCCCAAGGGCCCTCCATAGCCCGTTTGCATTCACCCTACAACAATTCCACTACTTCTTTATTATTAATCTGTCCTACATCCTCTTTCTGTCCTCCATCTTCTCTCTGTCCTACATCCTCTCTCTGTCCTGTCTCCCCTCTTTTCTTTCTCTACCCGGCTGGCCTTCGGCAGGAAGGTCCCCCCATATGAGCCAGGTCCTGCTCAAGGTTTCTTCCTCTTAAAGTGGAGTTTTTCCTTGCCACTGTTTGGTATAAAGGTTTTTTTTTCTCCCTACGTGGGAGTTTTTTTTTACCTGCCATTGTCATTTATCATTGATTGGATTTAATGATATAATCTTAGTTAATGATATTTGCTCGGGGGTCATGCTCTGGGTCTCTGTAAAGCGCCTAGAGACAATTGTCATTGTAACAGACGCTATATAAATAAAATTGAATTGAATTGAATCTTTATTTCATTTTGTTGTGTTTTTATTGAACTCAGATATGAGTATTGAATATTAGATGATTCTGGTCATAAGGTTTATCCCACGGAGGTCTGAAGTGTATGTCAATCTCTTCTTTTCAGGGATTTTTTGTGTCCATTATTTACTGCTACTGCAATGGAGAGGTGAGTGGGCATACATATAAGCTTTTTAGAAAACTAAACTCATAATCTCATCAAAAGTTTTGTCTGGATTGTGTGCGTGAATCATGATTATTGACTTGAGCTGACACTTAAGTTACACAAATTGACGAGACAGGAAAGTCCCATCCCAATGGCTTTGATGAGCTACTAAAATCTGCTGCATGATATTTCAGTTTACAAAAAGGCCAAGACCTATTTATAAGATGATACAATGTGAATTTCATTACTAGACTAAAATTGATCATCACAGGCTCAAAAACTGCATGTGGTGATTGTGTATCTGTATGCATGCATGTTTCTGTACTGTTTTAAGATACTGGTGAACAAATAATGTACTATAAAAATGTATATTTCTGTTGGCTTTTTAAAGTCGCACATTAAACTTCAAATGTTATTGGAAATTGTTTTGTAGCGGATGTCTCTAAGTGCAATATGTTGTTTGTTGTTGCTTCCATTACCTGCCTATATACTGTATACACATTGCAATTGGCCCAGAAAGACAAATATCTATCTTGATATTTTAAAAAAGATTTAACAAATGGAAACAGCACTATACTTCCAAATTCCTTAACACAAAACCTTTAAAATGTGGCAAGACCTATGAGCTAGTCCAGGTAGACGATGGAAGAAACATATTTTGCTCACATACATCCTCTATAAAGTTACTTTCCAGTTCCACCCTCAAGTTGTTTGATCTATTTAAAGGAGCACCAACAGTTTTCATCAGCCAAGCAGTGCATAACTGCCAAGCTATGTTGCAATCAACATAGGCTTTATCTGTGGGAAGTTATAATTGGGTGTCAAGGCTCCAACTTCATAAATACAATGGCATGGAAAGTATTCAGACTAGAGGTCTTCACGGGTCCAACTTTCATCGACCCGAACCCAAATGGACCCACAATATTTGGACCTGGAATCGACCCGATCCGACCCAGGTCTTTAGTTTCTGACCACGAAATGAACAGAGATACCCGAATAGAACTGAGACAATTACAGCCCATAGTTGTTCATGTTAAAAGTTGTCTAGCGTTGAATAAAACTTGATTTTTCCTACCTAAACATTGTCTTCTTCTACCTGGTTCATTTGCTGCACTAGGCTATGTGATGTAAACAACAATAAATCCATGTCGTTATTCTCATTGTGGATACATATGCTATTTGTTGCAACTGCTAACACTAATAGCCTACACCGGTTCAGGACATGTCGTGAACATATTCTCTGATCCAACATTATCATGTTGGCGATCCGTTGTGATTTACAGCTGCCAGGTATACCGGTAATAACACGCCATGGCAACACGATTGTTTTCTTACAAACACGCCACGTTAATGAATAATCATTTAACTGCCCCAAGTCCTGACACAGTCTAAACCAAACTACTGTTTGTTTGTTTACTTTTGCGTGACCTGTCACTTGACATTTCACAGCCTATTGGATGGAAGGAGACGGGGATGGGGGGCGCTGAGTGACAGCTGCCACCGCCAATATCTTTACCTCTCTCTGGTAATCCAGCCTGTCAGAGAGCACCGACCAGACCCGAGACTAACTGTACCGATTCCCGACCTGAACCCAGAGTCACGTCTTGTTAACGGACCCAAGACCTGATTTGCGGGTCGGGTTCGTAACCTTGGGTTGTCGGGTTGTCAGGTTGTTCCAAAGACCTCTAATTGAGACCCTTTACATTTTTCACTTTTTTTCATTCCAGCCATTTGCTAAAATCAAAAAAAGTTCATTTTATTTGTCATTCATATACACTCAGGACCACATCTTGACAGAAAAAAACAGAAATGCAGAAATTTTTGCAAATTTACTGAAAAAAAAAAAAAAACCTGAACTATCAGATGGTCATAAGTTTTCAGCCCTTTGCTCATTATTGAGTAGAAGCACCCTTTTTGAGCTAGTACAGGCATGAGTCCTCTTGGGAATGATGCAACATATCTTTCTCACTTGGATCTGGGGATCCTCTGCCCCAGCCATTCCCAAACTTTAGAACACCAAGGCCCAATTTGAAAAATGTAAAAAATCTCCGCAGCCCACCGAAACCTTTAATCACAACTGTGATCAACATACAGGACAAGGAACCAAGATACGATATTAATGTAAGGGGTCAACAAATAAGGTGACACTTGTCATATTAAGTTAAGATGACAGTAGAATAAGACTTAACTGGTTTGTTTTATTACTTCTTAATGTTTTTTTTAATCATGTCATGAATATTTTACAGTGATTAAAAACATATTTTAAAAAGATTGAGGATTTAAAACACATTTGTTTAATTCTAATGACCTCTCATGGCCCACCTGCAGTCCCACGACGGCCCACCAGGGGGCCGCAGCCCACACTTTGAGAATCACTGCTCTGCCCTTCTTCCTTGCAGTTCCCCTCCAGTTCTGTCAGGTTAGATGTTGAACATTGGTGGACAGCCGTTTTCAGGTCTCTCCGGAGATGTTCAATTGGGTTTAGGTCAGGGCTCTAGCTGGGCCAGTCAAGAATGGTCACAGAGTTGTTCTGAAACCACTCCTTCGTTATTTTAGCTGTGTGCTTAGGGTCATTGTCTTGTTGGAAGGTGAACCTTCAGCCCAGTCTGAGGTCCTGAACACTGGTTTTCGACCAGGATACCTCTGTACTTGGCTGGATTCATCTTTCCTTCAATTGCAACCAGTCATCCTGTCCCCATCTCCCTACTGCATCTCTGGAGCTCAGCCACAGTGATGATTGGGTTCTTCTTTGCTTCTCTCACCGAGGCTCTTCTCCCATAATTCCTCAGTTTGACTGGATGGCTAGGTCTACCAAGAGTTCTGGTTGTCTCAAACTTTTTCCATTTAAGGATTATGGAGCCTGCTCGGACATTCTTTCTGTACCCAATGTAAAAATGATAATAAAATGTACTGTATGTATCCATCACTGCAGAAGCTGAACAAACTGAAATCCCTCTTCTTTGCTATGTTGTCATTTTACAATTATTGATTCTTCACATCCTTACAGGTCCAGTCGGAAATAAAGAAAACATGGACGCGCTGGAACCTTTCATTTGAATGGGAGGGTCCAGTCGCCTGTGCCCGCTACCGTTACGGCTCCGTGGTTGTAGGTCTGAACAACAACAGCACCAGCAGTCACTCCCACCTGGCTGGTGGTGGGGTTTCCACACGCTCCACAACACTTGCTTCAAGCCGAGTTCATCGAAGTACAGGTTCTCCCATGGTTAACAGCTATGCCAATCTCCCAGGTTATGTAATCACCAACTCAGATCCATCATTACCTGAAGAACCTGAGGACAGCGGCCCCAAGCAAGTGGATGACATCTTGCTGAAGGAAAATATTCCTGTTTTAAATACAAGTGGAACAGCTGAGGATGAAGAGGAAACACTGTAGCAGAGGAATGTCAAGAGACACTGATGAAAAATTCTACAGATAAAGCTGTAACATATTATTGTTTTGAATAACTTAAACTTTGAAGAGGGAATCAAACAAAAGCCAAAAATCTCACTATTTGATATGAAAGGAAGAAATGGCATAAACTTTCTATCAGTGAGAACTTCAGCTACAATGAAGAAATCATGATGTTGAATGCAGATTAATGTTACTGTTCGTGCTTTTGTCACAGTGTAAACTGGCAACAGTTGTCATCATCAACTTTTTCAATACATAAATACTACATGGGTGATAAAAAGAGCTGATAAAGACTATAAGCTCTATTTTCCTACATGTAAAAAAAGGACCAAGAAAAGTTTTCTTTCCTTTTGCAAAATGATATTTAGATGTCTGATAGGAGGCCATGCTACATCTTATCCTGCTTGTTACAGTTTTCATATTGAAACTTTCTACATTTTCTTGTCATTGTCTTAGATTGTTGTGCAGTCTTATTGATTATTTGATTTGTCTACTGGTAATGGGCTTAAGTCTGAAATTCCCCACAATAACAGTCTCTAAACTGACAGAAAAGAATAAGTCCAAACATTCTTAGATAGCTCAATAGAAATGCAATTTTTTTTAATCAACTTTATTTCATTTGTTGATTTTTGCCCGTTTCTGAAATTGAGGCCTGCAACACATTCCAAGAAGCAGAGATGAAAGTAAGCTAGAACCATCTGAAACTATACATTGAAAGATTCTGACATGGAACACTTTCCAAGTAAGACAGGAGAGCAGCCGTCTCTCCAAAACTCCTATTCAAAACAGTCATTAAGAAACGCATACGCTTACTAACCTCAAAAGGACATAATCTCTTTATTTACTGCCTGTGAGTGATTTGAAATTACCTGTAAAGTCTGTCATGATCTTTCATCATATATTGTTAAGTGAGCACTAAGTTCCTGTTTCCACTTGTGTGAATCTTTTGTGAGTTTTTCACAGTAACTTCAATGCAGTATTTGTTAGGTGGACTCAAGATGCAAAACAGACTCCTCCTACACTAAAAAAAAAACAAAAAAAAAATCATACGATGTCTAGCAGGCACCTGATGACAGATTATGAATTGATTTAAAATAACATCAACAAAAACACCATCTTGGGCAGGCCTTCTCAAATAGTGGACCTGGTCGCGTTGCGATGCCAGAGCGGGTATGTGACCCCAGAAAACATGTTTTTTTTTTTGCCATACTGGAATAAAGTGTAATTGCATATATACTACAGTAGGTGGCAGTGGTGCTCTCTTCATCACTGAGTATGCAGGGAGTATTAGCTATATTGTGTGGGGTTGTTTTGCACACAGCACAGACCAGGAGATATGAAGTGAACAAACCCTCAAGAGACACTACGGAAAATTATTTAACAGGGATGAAACAAAGGCGGAGAGAGACGTAAATAATAAGACAAACAAAAGTGACCAGAAAGTTAAGGCGAGGAAATATGACAACGCTGATGTAGCGCATGTTTCACTGTGACTACGGTGGAATTAATGCACTTTAAATTTTTACAGACTAAAAAACAATTCAATAAAGTTTTTCTTTGTTATTGTGTACCAATATTGGTTAATATTTGCTGGTCTTGCTCATAATTTTCTAACCCTTTAAAGCACTTTATTGCAGTCCCAGAGAATAGTAGTAGACTGATGTGAGAAGAAATTGATCCCGTTGATGAATATTTATGGTGTGTTTCATTTTAAATGAAATGTTACCAGAATTTCCTGGTTGTCACTGGTAAACTTTAACAGGATCTTTATCAGCCTCAACCTTAACAATGAGTTGCAAACATCAAAATCATTGTGACAATAAGACTGTTATTTTTTTTTTGTTTTATTTTCCCCACTGTTATTTAATAGGCTGACTGTGCCTAGTAAATTATTTATGGTGGCCACTGAACTGTCTTCTTGTTGCATGCTTGTTGGCTTGTGCCTCTTTTGCTCCAGTAGAAGCTTGACTTAAATCTTTTCATGTGCAAAATTCACTCAGCTGTTTTTGGCTGTGATTCTTGTTTGTGGGATTTATTTATTTTTTTCTATACTTCCCTAATGTATTTTCCCCCGATGACTCTCCCTTCTCTCCTGTCTTTTTGGTGTTAATAAATGATGAAAGTTTTCAACAACAACGTGTTTCATGTTTTGGATAATAGTACTGTTCATATATAGGATGCATTTGACACTTTGTATTTTTTAATGCAATGAAGACCAAACAAATTTTCGTATCACACATTATGTTTGCCACAAGATCATAGCTCTGTCATGGAACCTACACCAAATGATTTCATAAAATCATAATAGATAATCTAAGACATTTTTTTTTTTAATCTCTGTCTTTGTGACACCTTGTGAGCAGCTCATCTGCTTAAACATGATCTGTCTGAAGAGACAATATCAAGTGCATCTGCACGTTCACCTGAAAAAGGTTTCTATTAATTTATTCTTGAAGAAGATTGGTCTGAGTCATGTTGGAGACAACCTGGGGGGAGGATTTTTCATTCATGTCTTTAGACTAGGAGTCTGTCTAATTATGTGCCTGCCAATGCATTGGCAGGCACATATTGTTATGCAGTAAAATGGCCCAAAATGGCCCGCTGCGGGCCATAAAATGGCCCTCTGCGAAAATGCCACTGCGAGGGCATCATGGGTTACCCTGCCCTCGCTATGGAAGAAAAAAATAAAAAAAAAACAAAAAAACCACTGAGAAAACGACAAAAAACGCGTTCGAGAAGGCGTATATTAGTATCCAGGATGGGTTTCCCTTTTTTTTTTTTCTTATTATTATTCCGCATCATTTTTCGTCCGTTAATAGGGGCATAACCGTAAGGTGCACACATGCATGAAATATATCAAAACGTAGGTCTCGACCGTGCGATGTGGGCTAGAGACATTCTTTTTTCTCTAGTGGGTTACTAGTGGGTAGCCTTGACATCACTGACCCTCCCTATGATGACCTCGACCTTTGGGGGCGGAGTTTCACCATCACGCACGCATCGAAATCCCACTTCTCAGCCTCTGTGTGGGCTAGAGACATGCTATTTTCTCTAGTGGGTTACTAGTGGGTAGCCTTAACTTCACTGACCCTCCCTATGATGACCTCGACCTTTGGGGGCAGAGTTTCGCCATCACGCACGCCACGAATCCCATTTCTCAGCCTCTGTGTGGGCTAGAGACATGCTATTTTCACTAGTGGGTTACTGGTGGGTAGGTTTGACATCACTGACCCTCCCTATGATGACCTCGACCTTTGGGGGCAAAGTTTCACCATTTAGTTCATCCCATTCCTAATCAATATGATGTGGCTCCACCCTTTGCAGCATGAACAGCTTCAACACTCCTAGGAAGTGTGTTTATTGGGGATTTTTGACCATTCTTCCAGAAGTGCATTTCTGAGGTCACATACTGATGTTGGCCCATGGAAATGTTGCATAAGAGCGTAACAGGTAACACGTCCAAACATGACCCTGCTCTGAAGACGGACGTGCATTAAGCAGCAGCAAGCGACAATAAATGTGCTGCAAGCGGGCATGCACATATCAAAATTTCTCCGAAATTTTCTAGTTCTAATTAATATACGAATCTAGTAGCTAGGGAAATGAAAATTTTCATAAAATACAGTTACATAAAATGTCTAAGATTTCTAATGTAGCTATTTATTATTTTGAAAATGGCCAGGAATCAACCCATTGATTTTTCAATTTGTAGAAAGTCTCCTGCGCTGCCACTGCTCCTATTATCAGTGAATCATTGTGGTACTGTGAGTCCTCCCGAAGACATTTTTTTAACCTGCTTATTCTACATAAACCATTACTATGTCACAAAGTGGTGTACAGACATGGTACAGAAGCATTTAGACTAGAGTTTCTAAACGTGGGTGGTACCAGCCCCCAGAGGGCGTTCTGGTCATTACCGCTGCATTTGGGGCTTTTGGAAGATAGTAAAACCAAGTTTTGAAAATACAATTCGAAACTCCCACCGATTCAAAAGGCATTCTCCAAACTATTTTTGAACATCCTGAGTGCTATGTTTGGAATAAAACTATTATATTGTGTAAATAAAATATTCTCAGTAAACCCTGAATTGAGCCCAAAAATTTTTATTATACCTTGAGGATATCCAATATTCACAAACAGCACAGAATGTTCTGACTTCCAAGTAGCAAAGAAGTAACAAACATTCATCCAAAACAAACAATGTGGATATAATTACAGAACATTAAAGGATGAAACTGAACAAAGTCAAACTATATCTCTTGAAGGTGATTATCAGGATTCTAAAAAATGTTATCAGTTGAGGTGTTGTTTTGCATATCTCTGCTGTTAAGAGTCACCACACTCCTGCCATTCCCAGAGTCTTTTTTGTTTTTATGTCTGACACCAAACAGATTGCAGATATTCTCCAACATGAGGTCAACAATCTCCTCCTCTTCTGAGGCCTGGATAAGAAAAGGGGAAAAAAAAAATCATTGTCAGATACACAAAAACTATTGGGAGATGCTCTTTACCTGTATGACCGCTCAGCACTAAATAAATGGAGCATTTTGACTTTTGACCTCAGTTTCTCCTTATTTTCTTCTCTTTTGAGGACATATGAAATGCAGTCACCCAGAACTAAATAAGTGTAGCTCCACTGCTGTAATTCATAGGACCTATTTTCAGTTTTCTGCTTTTGTGAATTAAAACAAAGTCATGCTGTAAAAAAAAAAAAACAAAGGCTGGCTGGCTGTTAAGATCCTGTCCCCGACTGACACCCTTTAGTTTTAAACAATACAATAGTGCTTTAGACAACCAATAAAGCAAATTGTGGTAAAAGCCACTTTGTCTGAATGCAGAATATACCAGTTAAAATTGTTCATTAAAATTCAAGACAGAATCCAAGTAGCCTGAACTCCCTGCTGCTCCGGGGGCATTCTAGTTTCTGAGCCTTGATTTCATTTCAAAAGGTTATTGTGGAGTCTGCTAATTGTTATTCAGGTAAAATCTGGCACTGTTGGTGCAAAAATAAAACCTCTCTTACCAATTGCACACTGTTACTTCAAACTCAGCAAACAGTTCAAAAGCCTGCATCTCTGATGGTATAGGTTACACATCTGGAAAGGCACCATCAGTGCTGAAGAGTACATAGAGATTTGAGAGCAACATCTGCTCCCATCCAGGCTACGTCTCTTTCCGGGAAGGCCATACATATTTCAGCAAGATAATGCTAAACCACATACTGCATCCATTACAACAGCATGGCTTTGGAGGAGAAGAGTCCAGGTACTGAGCTGGCCTGTCTGCGGTCCAGACCTTTCAACAACATAAAGCATTTGGCACATCATAGAATAAAAAATCTGGCAAAGAAGGACTGTTGAGCAGCTAGTGTCCTGCATCAGACAAGAATGGGACAACATTCCTCTCATAAAACTTCAGCAACTGGTCTCCTCACTTCCCAGATGTTTACAGACAGTTGTGAAAAGAAGAGGGGATGCTGCACAATGGTAAACATCACCCTGCTGCAACTATTTTGAGATGTGTTTTTGGTATCAAAGTCAAACTGTTGCTTATTTAGATTTTTTTCCATAAAATGGAAGAATGTCTCAGTTTCAACATCTGGTATGTGTCTTATGTCCTATTGGGAACTAGAAAAGCACTCTGAGAGCACAGACCTCCCCCAAGCACAACAATTATCGAAAATTTGAAAGTAATTCCAGAATTTAGGATTTCTTTCAGATCACACCCAAAATGAAATCAGTTTTTCCTTTTCACATTTCGGGACAACTCCTGAAAATTTCATCAAAATCCATCCCTAACTTTTTGAGTTATCTTGAACACAGGACAAACAAACAAACACACAGACAGATAAACGCCTGGCAAAAACATAACTTCCTTGGCGGAGGTAATAAAAGATGTTTGAGATTTGCAAATCATTGCAAATCGTTTTTAAATTCTAGTCATTGAATTTTTATGTAGTATCTTTTACTGATTAATTATTCTACTTTTTAAACAGTTCTTTTGTACTCCTTTGATATATTTTTTGTTTAAATTGATTTAAGCAACAAAATGTCTGTTATTTTTAGTAAAATATCAACAGTTTGGTTCAATTGGAGCCTTTCAAAATCTAAACCATAGATTGGGAACCTCAATTTTCCCATTTGTTGGTATGGTGGCTTTCCTAAGAAATGCAGGTATCTATAATTTGTGACATGTTTAAAATCAAATTGTGAAGGCTGTGTTCGCAGTCAGACTTTGAGTCTGATGTTGTTCGAGAACATTGTCTCCTCATCGATTTTTTTTTCTACATTACTTGTTAACCCAGATTCTTCTTTTAAAAGGATGATTGCAATTGCAGCACAGTGTTGTGGGTACTATTACAGATTTGCTCTGTATGGAAGTAGACCACATTTATTCACTCTGCAGTCTGACTTGACAATGTTTCTAATTTCATCGGCTTTTATTTAATTACTAGTCCTATAAATGGAATGGAATTGTTCCACTGCAATGATACCACACACACCTCAGCTTCTGTAGGCCTAAAACCACAAGAACTATACGTGATATATGATCATTAAAGTACATTTTAGTACTTCATACATGCTTTCAGACATTTAGAAACTCTTTAAACAGAAGCAGGATAATACTTTGTCCTTTTGTCTCCTAGGTTAAACTGAAAATCAACCACTTCAACATCTCAAAGCACCTAGAGTAAAAATTTCATCTGAATGAACATTTTCAATGGCTGTTTCTACAGACAATTTCAACTGACCTTCTGGTTTCCACTAGTTAGTCACTTCTTTTTGTCATAAGTTTTCTAAGAAAATAGGCGGCAGACACGTACTGTGTAATCTACAGATTGTTAGACTTTTGTCTTTACAAACAGCTGCTCCAGCAGGAAATTAGCTTGTACTGTTATTTCTGAAACTGTTTCTTTCATGGTATTGAAACTATATTGTCATCTGAAAAAAATTGTGCACCCTCTGGTCCCTACCAGGTCTTAAAATTAGGAAAATACAACAAATAAATCCAAACTCACAAAGTGAGTAATTCTAATTGCCTTATTCAAAGTTCTGCATCTAAACATCTTATGGATGTTACTATAAAATGTGCCACCACAGCAGTATCAGCAGTCCTCCCTCCAAAAGAAATAAATAAGGTATTTCTAATGTCCTGGTAGCAGACACTCCATGCACTCGGATTGTTTGGCGACATTAGCGGGATATATTTATTTGAGTGTTTATCTAGGATGGCTGATGTGGGTATTTATATTGTGTCATCATTTGTTTAATAAAAGAAAGCCAGTCTGGTTGTGTATTATGCACATACATACACTGTGCATCATGACCAAACATATTCAGTAGTCTTGGGCCCCGATCGTACACCTCCCGCTAGCCACTACCCGTAAACTGCGGGTTCTAGGAACCTCCGCTAACCGCTAATGCAATCTTCCGCTTCCCTGAAGCCGGTACCCGCGTTGCCGACTCCCTTACTCACATTGTAGGCGCGGCAATGGGTGTGTCATTTGCGCTTTCCGCAAACTCGGTATCTTGCGATCGCGGGTTTAGGATAGCGGGTAGTGGGTGGTTAGACCACCATGCAATCCTGTGATTCGCAAGATACCGAGTTTGCAGAAAGCGCAACCCCGCATATGTGGCCCTGCGATGGACCAATGACCCATCCGAAGTGTACCCCTGACTCTCACCCAAAGACAGCAGGGGTAGGCTCCAGCAGACCCAATGACCCTGAATTGGAGGAATTCGTTTATAAATAATTCATGGATAAGATGGATGAATGTAAAGTATATTTTCTCTATAAATTTTTTTTTTTCTGTGGATCAATAAATTGGTTAAAAATCATGCTACAGCAATTGACAATCCACTTGAAAAAGATATAAACATGTAAAAATAAAGATGAGTAAGAATTTATTAATGGAAACTGTTGAATGGAAAAGAACATTAATAATTTGATTAAATAAAGCTGACCACAAGAAAACTAATTCTGAACATTAGCTAATTCCAGTGTAGTGCACTTTTTCATGTGTACTACATAATAAGTGTGCTCGTATGTACATTTTACTTTACTCTTTTTTATTTTTATCTAAAATATAAGTCACACCAGAACATAATTTTGTTTTTCACAAATATTACCTTGTGAAGTATTTGTTCCTTGTTTAGTGCTACGAGGATGACTGAGATGAAGAGATTGAGTAACACAAATGTCATGAAGATAATACAGGAACCAAAGAGTACCGCACTAAGCAGAAGGTTGCTCTCCAGGACCTAGAAAACAGTGGATCATTTAGTCAGTTGAACTCAAAATGACCAATTTTGAAAAGAGAGGACAAGCAAAATCCAAATTTAGATATCAATTTAGAGAACCTTTTCACCTTATTGTTGCATAAAAAAAAATAAATCTTACATCCTAACATTTTTAGACACTATTCCAGACCTTAAAGCTGCCCAAAAACCTAGCTCATGGTAGCTGCATGTGTGTTTAGTAATCCCACAGTCTTTCTACTTTTTCAGTCTAGCATGACAGCTTTTCCTACAGATCCTCTGTGGTACACATGATGTATTTCACACAGGCTTTTTGTACAAGAAGCCTTCGTTACCACGAATTTACGTTGACATGTCAAAAGATTGATAGCCCTACTCCAAAGTTGAACATGTCTGTTAATTTTTTTTCTAAATTTGTTTAGATCACTCACCTCATTGTAGTTAAAGGTGCCTGCCTGCAAACTGATCAAGGTCAGAAGGGAATCTATGAAGGTTTTATAGGATGAAATCTTCCAGCCAAAAATCACATTGCTCTGAAAAGATAAGGACCATTAAATTAGTCGGCAGCCACTGAAATCATTTTTGTTAATCACAGTTTACATTTTTGCTTAAATGAATAATTGCAGACCTAATGAACTGAAAGCTAGTTTAACTGTTTTAAAGAAAGATTATATTTTTTCTCTAATAAATCAGACTCACGCAGACCAAATAATACTTTAAAGGATCAAAAGTGGAAGTAAATAAATTTAACTGGACAATACCAGTCTAATTATTTTCAATTCACTTCCATTTATACTGCTCCATTTTTTAAATTTACATATATTTTTATCCCCTCCTTTTTTAACATTTCATCAGCCTCTGCAAAGTATTGGATTAAGGGTCTAAAAGAGATATTTCAACATTAGTTTTTATAAACTAAAGAAAAAAAAAATTTGAACAAGAAAGTCTTACTTTGTTTCTTATAGGTTATTGACTGTATTAAAGAGTAAATATACACTTATTCACTTGCAATCAAATGGCAATCAGAAAAGTGTGAAAGAGAAAGGGTCTTAAGATTTTCTGAAGTGACTAAGTAACTGTATTATTGCTCTAAATATTGTCACGCTTATGTCAAATGTAAATAACACACATGCCCATGAATGAAGAACTGTTGCACGTGCATAAAAATCATATTTTGCCCAGAACTTGGCATAAGAGGTCCTTCCTGGCCGCAACTGAAAGGTACTTGCACCTTCTTGTAATTCTTCTCTCCAAATTTTTATTTCTGCTTTCCTAAATTATTTTGATTGATTGACAGTTTGGGGGTGGAGACCAATTAGACGGCACCCTTTTTAAAAAAAAAGTGGAAATGGCAGCAAATCATGAGCTAGACAATCAACTCATTGGCGTCTGCCCTCAAACTTAAACTTAAAAGTCAAATTGATTCAAGCAAGCAGAACTACTGGAGAGAGTGCAGATGCTTTTGGCTTGTGTTCAAGCAGAACATCTTGTGCCCTTTGAACATGTAAGGCAGGATCTCACCTGCATGCACAGAACATTTGTTTAGTATAATATAACATACTTGTGACCATGTCTTTTGCATTTTGGCATGCGTAAACATGATACCATACTCTAATGATTAAGAGATTCTTGGCCATGTGAGGAAAGACTGATGTTTGCAAAGGGAAAAGTTTTGGTAAAGCTGTAAGATACTCACTGTAATGGAGTATGCTACTAAAATAATCGCAATCATCACAAGAAAACTGGATATGTCACTCCATGCTCGCTGCAGTGCAGATGTGATCATGTACATCCTGGGGTTCAGTCTCAGCAGGTGCCACAATTTGACGGTGGCAAGAAGGACCAGGAAGGCGATCTGATACTGAAGCATTAAGTCGGCTGTCGCCGTCTCATGAAAACTGGGAAATCTGCATGGACAGCAAAGATCTTAGTTTTCAGAAGTATAAAAGAAACACTGTAAAATAGCGTAAGATTAGAAAAGGATTATACAGCTAAAAGAAAATAAGCACTGGTTTCATGCCTTAGCGATCATAGATAAAGAGTTTTATGCTAATGCTTCGCATTACGCTGGAGTCCCACAGAAGCGGAAAGCACCGTAGTCTGGTTTTGAAATGGCTGTGGCACCACCTTAAAGGTGGGGTAGGTGTTCTTTTTTTGCAGCACTTTTTACAATATTGCCTGAAAACCTTTTCACATTCCCATTGCAACCACTGAAATAAAATGTTTGCAAAAAAAACGAAACGTTTTGGTCCGGTCTAGAGGGTATAATCAGAGAAAAACTGTGACCAATCAAAATAGTGATCATCACTACTTTCATTGGCTGCCTAATACGTCCATCAAATATCAATGTACTCCCACCCACCCCTCCCTCCCTCCCTGTGGTTCATGTAGTCGTGAATCATGTGAAGGCGTGGTTTCGAGGGGTGAGCTGAAGAGGAGGAGGCGGAGCCTTTGGGAGGAGGGAGAGAGTGTATATTTTCAAAATCTCACTTGAGTTGGATTGCTGGAACCGTTTTTTCAAAGAACACCTACCCCACCTTTAAGTCCCACATGAAGCCACTTGCTGGTGAGCACCGGCAAGCTCCCACCACTTGGCTGGATTCCTGAGAGATAACAAACTCACCCGAAAGTTTCGAGATCACATGACCGTTGTGAGTCTGCTCATTTAACATGTCTTTTTCTTTTTCTTTCTTTATACATATTAAAAAAAACGTTATTTTTTTTAACCTATAGACTGACCCTTTCCTCAGACATAGTTCAAATCTCTTCCGAAACCCTCTGTTTACACACAAAAAATAGCAAGGTTTAAATAAACCTCGGATGTGGCAGTAATGTACACGCGTCCACACAAGGAAATAGGGGCAGTGAAGCGAACAAAATCACTTGTCTACAGTGGACATGTGGCCTATCTGTGGTGGAGCAGAGCAGACAGGCATTACAGGGGTGCGATCACGCTCATGGATTTGAATAGTGATGATTCAAAGCGGGTGCTACGGTACTTTTGTGCCGCATCCTGTGGGACTTGAGCTCTAGCCTTACTGGTCTTTGTGGTTTTGGTAGAAGGTCAAATCCCGATTTCCAAGCAGTGTCCTCTTGATAAATACAGCCACAGCACTCCAACTTAGTAGTATAATAATCAGCTCCAGAAGGTTCCACTTGTTCTTGAAAATAACCCAGCGCTGACGTTTCATTAATTTACCCTGTTTGGGAAAAAGAAATTAAAGCATTTTTGTAACACAACAGGAGCCAAATTGTGTCCAAACTGTGTATTTTGCTTCTGGCTCAGTGACAACTGGGATAGATGCCACCACATCCACAACCATGAACTGAATGACACAGATCAAATACCCCCCTTTAATTCCATAATTCTCACAAAAAGAAAGTAATAAATTAAATATTTGACCATTTGCACTAACATGATCTCTTTGATAAGTTTCCAGTCAGAAGTTAAAGTTGATGTGGCTCAGAAACAACATTGCAAAAAGTCAAAAGCAATCTCCTCAAAAATAACTTCTTTTCTCCATTCTCCATCTGTTAGATTTTAAGGATGCATTTGATATGATCAACCAACATCAGTAATTGACATCCTACTGCAGAGGCTTTCATATGTTGTTTGAGATTAAAGGAACCACATTAGGCTGTAAAGTTGTATTTATTGGACTTGATCAGACTTTATAGTTTTTCCCATCATTGTCTGGCTGAAAATGTCCATTGCTATGCAGATGATACTTAGATATTTGTATTGATGAAGCTAGACAAAGCCAGTTATATTTCATGACATAAAGGTCTGAATGACCTTTAATTTTTGCTTCTGTTTTCAAACTAACTAAAAATGTAAACAAAATGGATGTAAACATCTCACAAATACACTGTTTTCACTGCTGTTTAGTACTGCTGTGAGGAACCTTGGTGTTATTTTTGACCAGGGCATGTCCTACAACGAACACATAAAACTTTCTAGGATCTCCTTGTTTTACCATTGTAATAATGCCCAAGTTTGGAGTATCCTGTCACTGAGTAAGGCATAAAGACTAGTCCATGCATTTGTCAGTTCTAGGCCAAACTATTGTAATTTTTTGATATCATGATGTCCCAAAAATGTTTAAATACTACCTTCCAGTTGATCCAAAGCACTGCAGTTTGACTTTTGACAAGAATTAGCATGAGAGATCATATTTCTCCTGTTTTAGCTTTCTTCTTCAACTAAATGTGGAATCACACATAGGATTTAAAACCCTTTGGACATGAAAAAGGACAACCAAGTTCCTTTGGGTGTAAAAGACTTCATAATTCCATATTATCCTAGCAGGGCACTTTGCTGTAAGATTGGAGTTTTACCTGTGGTCAATAGTTTTTCCAAAAGTAAAATAGGAGGCAGAGCCTTCAGTGTTCATTCTCTTCTCTGTACTTATAAGATGGGGATTTAAACCCTATCTTTTTTTGATAAAGTTAACAGTTAAGGGTGTCTTGGTTGATCCTGAGTCATCCCCCTGCAATAGGACATTACTACAGGTGAACCTCTTGTGATCAATGGGATCCTCTTTTTACACTGCATGCAATGTTCTTCTAGGCCACTAGTGCCAAAAACACCCCCCCCCCCCCCCCCAAAAAAAAGCCGTAACTTCTGATTACAAAAATTATTTCTTTTTTTTTTAAATACCACAATGATGAGAGAATTTCTTAGAGCAGTGATTCCCAAAGTGGGGGCTGCGGCCCCCTGGTGGGCAGTCATGGTACTGCAGGCGGGGAGTGAGAGGTCATTCAAATTAAATATGTATATTTTAAATACTCGATCTTTTTAAAATATGTTTTTAATTACTGTAAAATATTAACAAAATGATTTAAAAACATTAAGAAGTAACAAAACAAAACAGTTAAGTGTTATACTACCGTACCGTCATCTTAATATGACAAGTGTCACCTTATTTGTTGACTCCTTACATTAATGTCAGAATGTAGCTTCTAGTCCTGAATGTTGATCACAGTTGTGATTAAAGGTTTCGGTGGGACGCGGAGATTTTTCAAATTAGATAATTTTATATTATTTTCCTTGAGGTCAAAAGTTTATATACATCTCCAAGACATTAACTTTGTTGTCCTCGAGCCACTTTTTAACCATTTTGGCAGTGTGCCTATAGTCATTGTCTACTTGGAAGACCCATTTTAGCCCAAGTTTTAGCTTCCTGGCCAATTTCTTTTAACTTTGGAGGGTTTGAGGTGTGGCGTTTATTACATCCCCAGGTGTATTGTCAATTAACTTACATGTTGTCAAGTAACCTATCAGGAGCATCCAAATGTGGGCCATAACAGGACAACTCAACAGAGATGGGTTTTCAATGTCTTCTTTAGGGCTAAATAATGGCCACGAGGAGCCAATCTTATTTAGCCTTTAAAAAGACGTCAATGGACGTCTGGTGTGGTAAATACTATGATAATGATTTGGACTGGACTCTGATGGATTATAAAAGGATCATATATGGACTGAATTTTACCTTTTTTAAATTGATCTAACTGGAATTAACTAGACCGAAATGGATTATAATTAATTTGACTTCATTTAATTGAAGCCATTTATATATACTGTGTAAAGTTCTCTTAAGTGACCTGTTTTAAAAAATATGCCTGATCAATAAAGAGAAAAAGGAAGGCGATGGATGGAAGTTACCATCTGCTACACTCCTATTTCTAAGTGTCTCAATGTTATATTTCAAACGAATCATAATAAAAAGACACGAGGCTCACGTGGAATTTAGTTCCTCAACATCAGAAAAAAGATGGATATTTTTATGCTTTTTACTTGTAAACAAATCATTCACCTTATCAAAAACTCTCCATCCTAACTCAACTTATCCTTGATGCAACATAATGTGTCCTTGATGCTCTAAACTCATAACTTCAGAGTAAACTTTCGAAGGACTGCACAAATATTTATAGAGATTTTCTTTATTTTGATGACCTGACATCTATTCTGTAGTTTACCTGCATTACCAGAACAGTATTAAGATGTCATAAAAAAGGACATTGAAATTGGAGTGTATTGTTTTTTCAAAGTTAAATTACATTTAATGACACCCATGACGATAGAAGCTGCCCTTATTAAGTGGAAAAACATCATTAAGTCATGACACAGCACTGGACAAACAATAAAAAAGACACACAAAAAAAACCTGCAAATGATGGAAAATTATTGTTGTTAAAATTATAAAAAAAAATATCAGGGCTGGGCAACGATTAAAATTTTCAATTGTGATTGATTGCATGATTTCTCTGATTAATCACATTGGATATGCAAAATTAAATAATGAATTCAAAAGTAGTGTGAAGTACATTTTTATTTAAATGTTCTGCTGCCATATGAACTAAAGTGCCATAACATTTGTTGTTCAAACACTTCTAACATCAGAACTTGTCAGTGACACATATCCATCCATCCATTATCTATACCCGTTTTATCCTCTGCAGGGTCACAGGTCAGTAACACATGTTTAGTGTAAATGTCATCTTAAAAAATGTAAAATAAAAGAAAGGTTATGGCCGCTGCCAGAGCATTAATGCCATCCTGTTTTTATAGAAAATAAAAAAGTCTACCAACAAAATCCTGAGCCACAATCATAACATTAAAACAGGCAATTTCTGAGGGAACAGCAAAAACTTGTCAAATAACTTTGTTTCTGTAGAATCCTCCATCTGGGAGAACTTAAAAATGAAAACGTCCATGTGAAAGTTCTGTGACTTTACCGCTTGCTCTGTCTGTTTTACCTTTCCCGCATGTTTTTCTGTCAGTTCTCTTCTGCTAACGCAGCCAGAACCACAGAAAAGCATGTGAGCAACATGCATTAATGTGGGATAAGATAAATGTTGATGTAAATAAATTAATGAGTTAATGCGATAATCGCGTTATTTTACCCAGCCCTAAAAAATAAGTGACATGCATTTTTTTTACTTAATGTTTTTGTGATATTGACTTGAAATTCATTGGTGCTAATGAGCCCTAATGGTGTTAATGCACAGTGCTTATGTCAGTGTAAGCTTCTTAAACCATGAGGAAATTCACAAAAAACCCCAAAACAAAACAAAAACAAACAACAAAAAGACAAAGATCTCATCATCACATCAGTGTTTTTACCTGCAGAACCATGTAATAGAGGATGAAAAGTAAATAAATGATCTCAGCAGCCATAACAAAGAAGTGAAGGCCATCAATCGACGGGTAAAGTCGAACACTCTGCAACTCACTGTAGAAATTAAAAGCCCCTGGAAAGCCGGGAAAAAGATTATCGTTTATATATGGGTAAGCAGAAAATTATTCATAAAATGTGCTCAGGTTGCAATTACATATACTCAGCCCCCCACCCCCACCCCAAGAAATAAAAATCTGGAGTTATTTCACCTCGACAGAATTATTAGTAAAGTATCATTAAGAAAGCTGCAAATAGATTATCACTGCAATCATCCAAGGAAGCACTACTTACCGACTGCTGGGGTCTCCATCAAGAGTGTGACAATACAGAAGAGGTTCACATTTGCATTATAAACTGTGAACTCCACAAAGATGGCCCTTGAGTACATGTCCAGCCATTTACGCCTGAAAAGATCTTCAAGTGTGCTGTAGATTAAGATAATAGAAAATTTTAGTATAGCGTCATTTTTTTTTTTTTACTTTTTTAACAAAATTCAAATGCAACACTTTTGTTTTTGCCCCCATTTTTCACCAGCTGAACTCTAAGATTAAAGAGTCTTTGTATGTACAAAAAAGGCCAATTTCTCTCAAATATTGTTCACAAATCTGTCTAAATCTCTGTTAGTGAGGACTTCTCCTTTGTCAAGGTAATCCATGTGCCTCACCGGTGTGACATAGCTAGATGCTGATTAGACAGCATGATTATTGCACAGGTGTGCCTTAGACTAGCCACAATAAAAGGCCACTATTAAATGTTTAGTTTTATCACACAGCACAATGCCACAGATGTTGCAAGTTTTGAGGGAACATGCAATTGGCATGCTAACTGCAGGAATGTCCATCAGAGCTGTTACCGTGAATTGAATGTTCATTCCTCTATCATAAATTGTCTCCAAAGGTGTTTCTGAGAATTTGGCAATACATCCGACCAACCTCACAACCGCAGCAAAGTAAAATTGCTCACTATCACAGATTTAGACAAATTTGTGTACAATATCTCTCAGAAATAGGCCTTTTGTGTATGTGGAAAAAGTCTTTGATCTTTTGAGTTCAGCTCATGAAAAATGGGGGCTAAAACAAAAGTGTTGCATTTATATTTTTGTTTAAATGTTGTAAATGATGTAATGTTGTAATGATGTAAAACCTACACAACATTGACAGAAAACATCTTTGATGTACATGTTGACACAATCACCCCGGCTGGCTAACGTGTGTACCTGCTGGCATTTTGTAAATCCGGACCAAGCTCCACCGCAAAGCCCCCTCCCCTGTAAAGGGCTACTTTGCCCCAGACAGGTCGAGCCCTGAGCTGGGCCTGTGTCTGGTACTTCCAGGGACTGGCACTGCTTGCAGAAATATTATCTCTCACAGAATGGTTCCAGCCAGGTTCATAGGATCCCATGTCCTCCACCTCCCATGAATAAGAAGCGCGGCAGTCTGGCACCAATGCAAGCATGGAGCCTGCAATCTGACACGAGTCCTTCTGCACTCTCAGCTGACGAAGGCGGGCATTACCAACCAGCTTAGAGTTTCCATCTGTGATAAATCCTGGAGTAGAAAATTTTTCAGTTACATTGTTTTTGCAGAAGTCTTGCCTTTTAGTTTTATTTATGATCCTCATAGGAGGTTTGGCGCAAGATCAGGCCCTAAGTCAGGGGTGTCCAAACTTGGTCCTCGAGGGCCGCTGTCCTGCATATCTTAGATGTTTCCCTGAAATAACACACCTGATTCTAATGATTTGATTACCATCAGCTTGTCATCCAGGTCTGCACAAGTCTGTTAACGACACATTCATTAGAATCAGGTGTGCTGAAGCAGAGAAACATCTAAGACTTGCAGGACAGCGGCCCTCGAGGACTGGAGTTGGACACCCCTGCCCTAAGTCTTTAAACAACATAGGGAAGCCCAGATGATGAGGTCATGGCTTTGGAAGCTCCTGATAGGTTAACTGACAACATGTGAGTTAATTGACGGTACACCTGCGGATGTTGTTAAGGCCACACTTCAAACACTCTGCTTTCCTGTTTGAAATTCATGAGAAAGTCAAAAGAAATTGGCCAGGAAGCTAAAACTTGGGTGGAAATGGGTCTTCCAAATGGACAATGACTTTAAGCATACTGCCAAAATGGTTAAAAAGTGGCCTGAGAATAACAAAGTCAATGTCTTGAAGTGGTCAACAAAAAGCCCTGATCTGAATGCCATCGGAATATTTGTGGGCAGATCTGAAAAGGCATCCCTGTTCTCTTCACTTCTTAAGCATGTCTGCAGTCTCCCTTTGGCTTCTTTTTTTTTTTTTTTTTTAATTATATATTTTTTAATGGGAAGACACTCTCGAGCCCTGATGTTTTGTGACTGGCTTAGTATATTTGGACCTTGAACCTGTTTTGAACCCAAACTCTGTCTAGCCCCTGAATGGAATGGAATGAAATTGTAAGCCTGACCTTGTCTGCCTGTCTATATGGATCTGTACCTTGGATTTAGGTTTGGATTTGTTTAAACTATTTGGAACCCCTGAATCTGATCAATGACCAGACTTTGATTTTGATCTCTGCCTGCATTCTGTTCATTATTTCTAATCTTTTTTTTTTCTTTTTTCTTTTTGGCACAAAGCTGTTAAAATCTATTTTCTGTTTCATATCCTTTTAACTGAATAAAGTGCAGAAAAGAAAATAAACAAAAGCTTCTCTGTTTTTGTATTTCAGTGATGGAGTTAATGCTTTCTGACATCCCACCTTGGTGGGATACAAATGCTGATTTTTGGAGATTAATTTTTACCTGGATATTCTCCAAAAAGTTTTGTCAGAGAGATGTTGGCCCAAGTGAACACATCCTCCAGATTCATGCTGTCTGAGATGCTTCCTTTGAAGCTATTCCTTATATGTTGGTTTAGGAAAAAAGCATTGGGATCTCTCTGGCCATATGCCACCAGCAGTAACATCCACAAGAACCCAAAGTAGGCTGGAACACAAACATACACAATTTTGGTCACACACATTTACAGTGCACTAAAAGTGTTATATGATCTTTTAGTACAACCCCGATTCCAAAACAGCTGAGACACTAAAATAAAAAAAAAAAATGTGTTGTATCTGTAAATGTTCTCTTGTTCACAGCGGATGATAGAACACATATCAAATGATGAAATTAAATGAAAATTATAGGCTCATTTTGAATTTGATGGCAGAAATGCATGCCTAAAAGGGAGGATAAGGGCAACATAAGGCTGTAAAGCAAGTGGTACTGAAGAAGCATCAGGAGGAACATCTTGCAACTAAATTGGTTCATTGGCATCTGGTCAGTAATATGAATGAACCAAAAGAGAGCATCTTAAAGAGGCAGAGTCTCTCAGGTGAAAGATGGGCAGAGACTCACCAGTTTCAAAAAACTAACAAAACTGCATATAGATTGCAAAACAATTTCAGAATATTGATTCTTCTAAGTATAAAATCTTGAAAACTTCATCTATCATTTACAGGGCCATGATAACAAAGGATTCCTAGAATCATAAGAAATCTGTGTGTTGGGGAATGGCCAAAATTAATAATAGTAAATAATAGCAGCAGCTTACAAAGCAGTGGTTACATCTCACAATGAGACAGGAACAAAGATGAAAGATATAACCATCTTGCAATCAAAGACAGGTTGCAGCAGATATCAAGCAGTGTCAGAGATTTGCCTGTTGCGACCTCTATGATCTCTGTCAGCCAAACAACCAATAGGAATGCACCATGAAATTATGTAAACATCAGTGTTTGAACACAGCACAGTAGCCTGCTAACAACAATGCCAAATACAAAAAAAGTGGAATTCTAATAAGGAAGAAAGCACACCAACACCACTACAGCAAGTGCCAACTTCTGACTTACCAGTGCATGTTAGGTTGGATCTACCCATTTCACATCATGCAGTGTGGCCTGCATTAATCTCATAAGACTACCAAAATTCTACAATGTATATCTGGCCTAAGAATACAGTTTGTCATGTCAACCAAAAAATGTAGGGTAAAGCTCAAACATCATCCAAAAAAGAAGTTACATATGGACATAATTTGGAAACTATGCCATCTTCTTTAGGCAAAAACTAATTTAGAAAAGACTCAGTCAAAGTGGAAAACTGACCTGTAGTCAGATTAATCAAGATTTCAATTTTTTTGTGGTGTCCAAGAATACCATGTCTTCTGGACAAAAGAAGAGAGAGACTATCTGGTTTGTTATCAGTGACTGGATGGGGAAGCATTATAGCTCATGGTATGGCGAGCTTCTTGTCCAGTCTGTACTGTACCTTTTTGGGATCTTCTTCTATGGTTTTGTAGTAGAAGAGTATGGGTGCTGAAATGGTCTACCTTTAGCCAAAACCTTTCCACCTTTTGAAAAACATTTGCTGCATCAAGAAAAAAAATTCAAATAAAAACACCACTAGCAACTTCTCTCCTCAGTTCCCAGATGTATATGGACTGCTGCTGAAAGTGAAGGGGGTGATCATCACCCTGTCCCAACTTTTGAGATGCGTTGCTACCATCAAATCAAAAATTACCTTTTTTTTTAAAAGATGATACATTACTTCTGTTTAGATTTTTAATATATTCTCTGTTCCATTGTGAGCAAAATATGGGTTTGTGTTCATATTCTGAATTCATTAAGATTTTTACAAAGTGTCTAAACTTATTTGGTTTCAGGATTGTAGGGAAAGAAGATAAAACAGAAAAATGTTCATCTTAGTTAGGACTTTAGAGTAACGTGTTTTTTGTGCTTGTGTTGCTAATACTTGACTTCTACATCATCAATGAAATAAGCAGTGCTATATAAAATTTATGTTAATGGCTGGTATTTTCATCTCTTAAAGTTCAGAATAATTTACATCACTCACTCAAAATCTCCCTGAGGAGAGCAAAGGCCTTCTGTTGCATAACCTTTTTCTTTTTCATCCTCTCAATTTCCGTGGGAGGAGGCGGCTCATACAGACAGTATTTCCGCTGGAAACTTTGCTGGTCCTTAGAGTCTCCTGTGGATGACATTTCGTTATGACATTTTTTTACCGTTTAAGAAAGACAGGCAGTGTATGTTGGGAGTATTCATGTCTTACCTAGATTTCTGTTATCTTTCACAAATTCGATATTCTGTACATCGTCTTCATCAACTTTCTTTACCACCAGTGCAAAGAACACTGCTAGACATATCACCTGTGGTAGGACGCATGTGAATATGGAATTCAAGTGAGCAAATTTAGCCCATAAAATCTAAAGTTTGTGAAAATCTATGAACATTAGCAATTTGTTTAGCTGAAGAAATGCTGTTCATGCAGGATGCAAGCAGTGGGATTTATTCTCACCTTCAAAGGTTGAATGAGGAGAAGACTTTGAAAGAAGGAGACAGTCATGGACACCAGCCAGCTTATAGAGCGTTCCTTCCCGAATTTCAACCCATACAGCATTGTGAAATATCCCGACACGAAGCTGGTGGCAATCACCAGCAGCCAACCTACAAAAATGAACCACCAGGGTAGCATTCCATGACAGCACCCCCTTTTTTTCTGACTCCCATCTCCAGCGGTGCCATCTCCTTCACTAGACCTGTGGTTGAAGAGTGAAAAAAATACCTTTTACCCAAACCCCTCCTCTTCTGAAGTACAATTACTGTATTTTCATTTACAGTTATATATTTAAAAGGTCCTCATATGCAATTTTCCATTAGAACAAGTCAGTACAGTCTCATATCAAAATTATATATTTTATCGGTAATGAGTTAAGGCAGCTTTAGACTGCATGACTTTTAGTGTTGGCAGATTGCTGTGCCATTGAACATGTTACACAACACAGATTCATGTCGCTGTAAAAATATTTGGACTTCTATGTAGGTACTTTTTTATCCCAGAGTGCACATGTAGACAGTATGTTTGACAAAGTACGCCAGATCAGTTTTCTTAGAAGATTATGGTCATTTCAGTCACACCAACAAATCTTTGTATTGTCGACCCCCAAAAAAATAAGTCTTGTGCAATATGGCATACAGTAAGTGTTTTTTTTTTTTTCTGTGCATCTCAAAATTCAGTTATTGTATAACTGTTCAAAGATTGTGGTCAAAAACATGAGCCAAATTTCAATGCAGCATATATTCAACAAATGTGGTCTCTGATGCATTTTTGATTTGTTCTTGCACAGTGAGTGAATGCTGACTGGCCAGTGCTGATCACTTACTGGTGACTGGCAAATTATATTTAAAATAGTGCAATGTCGGCCGCCCCGGTGGAGCAGTGGTTAGGGCAGGCGGCCATATACAGAGGCTACAGTCCTCATGCGGCTGGTCGTGAGTTCGATTCCCGACTCGGCGACTCTTTCCCGTGTGTCTTCCCCGTTCTCTCTGCCCCCCTTCCTGTCTCTCAACTTTCAATAAAAGGCCACTAGAGCCAAAAAAAATCTTAAATAAAAAATAAATAAATAGTGCAATGTCAAAGCAACTTTATTAAAACCAACCAGCCTAGCCAAACATCTGTGTGGTATAGTTCAATACACTTCCGTCCAGTAGATGGCAGTGTACTACATACTGATGTTATGTGTAACCTTAAACTAGAGTAGAATGAGGCATGGAGACGTTCAGAAAAGTTATGAATCTTACCTCCCGTGTCTGTCCTACAATTTACTTCCATCCTACTACATACACAACAATCTGTGTTGCCCAACTGACCAAAAACAAAACAAGAAAACAAAAAACTGTGTGATCTCTGGATTTTGAGCTGATTGGACAATGTAGAATAGTCTGGCAAACTCTGGAACCTTCCCAAAAAGATATATAGTGTGGTGATTGTTGTATAATTCTGATTTTATTATATAACATATAATGAATACTTGTCGTGGGTTGGTTCATCTCGGCTGATGGAGCTTGATTTGCTGAGCTGATCTTCAAGGAAACTCTTAATGCCCTGGACTTGCTGCAGGGCCTGTCTGTAACTGTGTGGACTGGGGAAGCTGGAAGGGTCCAGCAGACTCAGTTCCTTGTCAATGTGACACAGTTGCCTGTGCAGATAATGGGTTTTGTTGCTCTTTTTTGGAATCCCTTCTGTCGAAGATACAGGGTGCACACAAGCCCTGCTCTCTGAAACACAATTTAGACGTGGTTAATTGTATTTAAGTAGCAGTGGCAGTTCTTCAAAATGAAGGCATTTTATGGTGTATTTAGACAGATATTGAAGAAAATTTTCATATTGACACATTTTGCACACATTTAACCTTTTGAAGCCATTGATGACACTTTTTTTTTTTTTTGTTCCTAACAGCCAATATTTGAGTAAAAATGAAAAAGAGGCTTCCCTGCAGTGGTTCAACCACTGCAGGGAAGGCCTGTTTTATTGTGCAAGCCAAATAATTGTCAAAAATCCCTCTTTTCACTGTGAAGATTACTTCTTCTGCGTTTTCTCCAAGTAAAGGAGAGTCTCAAAGAAGTAACACACAATATGTTAAAATGGAGGAGTGCATTGTATAAAATTATTGGCCTCTCATCAGACTTGTTCCAGCAGTAAACGTATTCAAACTCTGATGGAATGACTCAATATTAACCTTGGATCTTCATTTGCACACTTGATCTCTTTCTAAGCAAGCTGAATCATTTACAATTCAAGCACATTCGTGTTTTTACATATTAATCAAGTTCTGTGTAGATCTACGTTTAACAGGCCATTACGAATGTCCAGTCCCCCTCACAGAGTAGATTATACCAAAATATATGTGATAGACACGCTTTCTGCATCAAGCCCAAGTTCTTTTCTCCCTCAGAAAACAATCATGCTCAATGAAATGGCAAAAAGTGATGATCTTTTATCTTTGCATGCTTCCATCTTATTGAAGACCATTGTTCCCACAGCAGAACACACCTGGTAGCTGAGACTTAGTTTTCGACTGCACATTGTCACTGGATTTGTTATTCTGTTTGATGAAGTCTTCCACCACAGAGAGGATAGCATTGATATCAGTTTCTTGTCCAGGCCCAAATTGAGATTCCATGCATGGGATGTTGCTTTTTGCTGTCTTTGAGAGTGAATGGACAATTATTTTGATATCCTGAAAAACAAAATGTAATTAAAATGTCATTAAAATTCATACAGTATATTAAACTGTTACTTGTCTCTAAAATTGGGATCGACACTTACATACTATTTTTCACATACATAAGGAATGAAATGTTAAATATATTACTTAACTGTTAATGTAACTGCTGAATTAGCAAGCCTGAAGTAATTACTTTCAACATTCTGAATGAGTTCATAGCTCACAGAGTGAAAAATACATGCCTTAATGATAGTGTCTAAAGTCGTATTGACATTTGTGTTGGTAGCCGTCTGCAAGGAAAGAGTCTGTGAAGTGCTCCCCTGCTGGATGGTTTTTGTCTCCTTTGATTTCCGCTGACAACAAGACGTCTCCCGAGGACGGGTGTTTCTGAAGATACTAACTATGAGGATGTTCACTGGAAACATAATTAAGGAGCTCTGAACTCCAACCATAAACTGCTGCCAGGTGAACTCAAACTGGCCTGAAAACAGTGAAGCAGTGATATCAGGAACAAAAATGAGCTTTTTATTGACATATTTATTTCTCAGAGTATAATGAACGACCATTAAAGTATGGCATACCCAAATCCATGACCTGGTCAGAGGGGTCTGTTGGGATCCCATAGAACATAACGCTGGTCAGCATGGTACAGAGCAGCAGGGAGAAACAGCAGGACACCCTCTGTACACAAGTGAAAGTGCTGCTCGGTGGTCGACTGATCACAGAGTACCAGAGGTGTCCATCTCTGAAATCCTTTGTTGTCTTCATGAAGAACAAATTACTGAGAAATACAAGCAAGTACGATTTTGAAATAGAGACCTTTTTAAACCTTTACTAACTCCCAATTAGTGATGGATCTGCAACACAAATCTCTTTATTTCAAACTGGCAGAGATTGGATGAGGTCTGTAGCTATTTAACATTTCAAAAGGAAAGAAAGCCATGAATCCTGTGTAAATCCCCAGCTCAGTGTTTTTGTTTAATACTTGTGGGATCAATTGAGAAAGTGACAGTTTTTATTGCAATTATTTTCATTTCTCAAATTGTGTGTAATTTACAGGATTTATAAATCTGTGTTAAAATATATAGCCCCGTGTGCTTAGTGAGTGTGTCAGTGTGTCACAGACACATCATTTCATGTTTTTTTTTTTGTATTTATTTTCTTCTTGTTAAAGTTAATATTTATGAATTCCCTTTTGAAAATCTGTCTGGAGCACAGAGCATGTTGCCTGATGTGACTTTTGTTTACTCACCATGATTCTATTCCACAAAGCCTGTCTTTAGAAACTTATTATTTTATAAAGAATAATAGAATGAAATTCTGGGCAGCCTGGTTGGCTATAATTTCTAAGTATAAGTGTAAATATTTTGTATAAATGTCTGTATAATTTCTAATGATTTCATGAATCAGAATTGCTGGAATTATAATCAAAGCGAAAAGTATTTTTCATTTCATTTTCAAAATTGATCCACTTATAAAAACCTGACTTTCCTTTTCTTACAGTAGACATATTGTCATTCACACTGAAATGCAAGGGAACTGTTGAATCTTATTTGCATTTGACTTGTGCTTTCAACATTCAAATTCAAATAAGAAAACCACCAGCTTGACTTTCATGTTCATATACCCTGGAGACCTCAGCTGTGTGCTTCTAATTTTTCAAGCCAAACTACATCAATACTTCAGCTCACCTGAACCTCTTCAGCTCCATCTCTGTCGAAACAGGAAAAACTTTGATCGAGCAAGCAGTCTCCCATGTCCAGCGCAAGCCAGGAATTGCATAGAAAATACGACTTCTCTTTCGTCTGTAAATCCTGCACCACGACATTGCTCACATACCTGGAAACACAACAAATACCATAATGTCCATAAGTGTAGCGCTTCACTGAAGATTACAGTTTATGTTGCTGCCATCTAGTTGCCGAGTCAGCTGAAATGTAGAATAAATTAACTTATTCCAGCTGCCACAGACTTTTTAATTGGGATCTGTGCATTATTTTCATTTTTATATGTATGTGTTTCTGCTCTCTGTATGACAAAGAGTCCTGCTGGGAAAATAAAGACACCTAAGGCCAAAAATCTAAGAATGTGCAGCCAGGATCTAGCTTGGTTTGACACCAAGCTAGATCCTGCCAAGCCAGTAAATAGTACTGGTAGATGCAACTACCAGTACTATGTACTAGCCATTTTGCTATTGTTTCCAAGATGTCTCCAAAGAAATTTGGAGAGGTTGAATGGCTGTGGTTCAGAAGATGCAGTTAATTTTGGGGGCCAGTGAGAGAGTGTATGCGTGACATTTGAACAAGGCCCAGTTTGCTGCTGGGTTTACAAAAAGACTAAAACTGAAAGTCAATGCTGTTCCAGAGCTAGAAGTTCATGAGCCTGAACCACAAGTGGTAAGTAAACTGGAAACAGGCATTTCACCTTGTGGTTAGAGGGATCATTGTTGACATGTCTCACACTTTTGTGCTCTGTATTACACTAAAAAGAAAACAACAAATTCATTTTTCCTTTTTTGATACAAAGAATTATTCTAGTTCTTCTGAATTCCACTTTGATATCCAAGGAGCAGTATGAACAAGAAACAAGAAACTGCCTGATGGACACAAAACCAATCAGTGAAACAAAGGATGTGATGTAAGCAGAGTGACAACCAGATTAGCATGAACAAAAGACATCCAAAATGACGTGCGGCGGGGTAAAAATGGGTTAATTACTTTTGGTGTTTTTGCTGTAAAATCTTGTAGATTCAAGGTGTTATCAGCAATTCTGAAACTTGGTTGTTTTGAATAGTGGCTCCTGTTTGGTCTTGTATGACCATTTTTATATTTATTTTTGAATTTACAGGTCTTCCAGCAAGCTTGACCAATGCTTTTGATTCCAGATTCACTGTACCAGGGATATTTTCTTAATGCATCTGTGTTCTCTTGTGCCTGGTGTTGTAAGTTTACTGATATGGTGAAAAAGTGTGTGTGTGTGTGTGTGTGTGTGTATCTGATCACAGAAATTACTGTATGCACATTTATAAGCCATTACCTTTACCCAGTAGCAAAACTCCAGGAACTTGACCAATCAGAAAACACTTTTTCAAAGTGGTTTGTCATTCAAAATATTTGGAACCTTTTGGAGTTGTGCTGTGTGCGTAGCTACTCTACATACAAGAGAAATGTAAATATGATAGCTGAAAACTGGTCTAATCTGAGACTTTAACTGTACAGTGATCCCTTATTTTTCGCGGTTAATAGGGACCGGCCCCAAAATCAAAATCCGCGAACAGGAGCCGGAGCCCCCCCGAGCCTAAATAATGGGTTTAAAATATGTTTAAAAACCGCCAAAAAGTAGCAAGGCACTGCAGCAAAACAAGACAAAGGCTCAACTGTGGTCTTTCTGTTACCTTCACAGCCTCTGGTCTCCAAACCGTAGTAAAGAAACTGCTGATATTGTGCTATTTTTGGCTCGTAATTAGCGGCTAACACGCTAACAACAACAAAAGAAAAAGTCCGGTTTTCTCTGCATGGAACGAGCACTTCATTCTGGCACTGCAGGAACTTCTAACATCACACAGGTTGTATTGTTCGGCTCCTGTCGGTTAACAGAGAATGTAAATCTATACACGCTGAGCTGCTGTTTATGCTCACTCCACTTTTCACCTAACCTTGTTTTTGTTCTGCTGTCCCACGACACACACACTCCATTACCCATAAGGCTAATGGTGGACCTTTCTTAAAGGGGCCAGGCTGGCTCACAACATTTCTTCGTTGTAAGAGAACGTGCACAACATCCTGTGATTTTTCCGCGATTTTTTTCTTGATAATTTATTAAATTATATATTTTTGAAAAATCTGGGAATAACTAAAACCGCGGAACTTAAAGCGTGAATTGGCAAGAGATCACTGTATTTTATTAACAATTATATGTGCAGTCATTGCAGCTGTTAACCAGTTGATACTGCATTCACATGATGTTTAGTCACTGTGATATCACAGCAGTATCTTTGCTGTTTTTGCTTCTGTTTCTAATATTTCTGTATTTTCCTACCAGGCAGGATTACTCCCTGAGTTGTCATGCCAGAGTCTGATGCCTTGCAGCTGTCCCAGGAAGAAGGGTGTACTTATGATGAACATATCCACCGCACCCCTCTCAAACACAGGTTTCTTTGAATCGGTGAGATGGTGGGGCTCACTGTTTCCTTCTGCGCCCAGAAGAGTGATGATGACCTGAAACAGTTAAACATGCTGCATGTTGAAAATGACCTATTTCAGCTTCTGTTTAAAGTGTGATCAAAATATAACATCGGTCCATTTTTTGTAAAAGTAGACCAAGCTGAAATCACATGAACATGATGTAATATGAATAAAGTTCCTGAGGCTAATGTGTTGGTAATTTTAGTATTCATTTCAATTCTTATTTTTCACTTCCATACTGAGGTTTGATATTGATCAAATATCCATCATTCATTTAGCTTCTATGTAAGCTCTTCCGCATACAATGATGGAAATCCAGTTAAGTGGCATCCAAAAGTTTGGATGAACCTTTAGATAAACTTTCTGTAACTGTGAAAAGTTTTGGGGCAAGAGTATGATCTAATCTGACCAAAAAATACATTAAGTTAAAGACAAATCACATTAATTTTATTATTTTTATTTATTTATGTTGTTTTACCAGCCTCATTTAGATCTTCATTTACAAAAATATTTTTCCAATTACAACACAACAACCAATTCAATTTTCTTATAGGTCTTATGTTTTTAAATAGATGTTCTCTAGACTCACTCTGAAAGAGTTTTTATCAGTTATTATTTTTAGCTCTTTTCAGCCTTGTGAAAATCAGTCATTAAAGTTTTTAGTGTTGTGCTAATGCTCAGTTGCCATGTCCAGTAACATCCTTTCTTACTGTGCTGATGGGCTGTATAGAAATAAACAATTCTTTCCACTCTAAGAATGTTGATAATAAACCGTGACAAGGTCATGTACTTAGACCAGTCTTGCTTATTGACACTAAATTTCTCCGTCCCCTTAGATAAGAGTCTGGGTCTCGTCCATGACCCACTTTATCTTTTCATGCTATAATATTACCTGTCTGCATGTTTTCACTTAAATAACATTCATTGCCTCCATCTATTTCTTAAATTAACCTCTACCGCTACACTGTAACGAATTTCTGTAATTTCTACAGTAAAAAAACTACAGTATCTACTTGTTTTATCATTTTACAAGGTATAACTGTATATTGCAATGCATTATGGGTCAAAAATAATTACAGTAACTTAAAGCAGAAGTTTACAATAGCACATTGTAAAATTACAGGATGGTTTTGTTTTCAATTGGTTCTGACTGTAAACGATACATATTACAGTTAAATACTGTTAGTATTTAACTATAATATGTATCGTTTACAGTTAAATACTGTTAGTATTAAGGCGGTTTGAAAGAGGACGTTATGGCGGACGCAGGAAAGAAAACCTCCACATCTACTCAATAAAGTGTAAGTAAGACATTTTTACCCTACAAAAGTAAAATGTGACTCAAGTAGTAGGCATAACTTCTTGCAATTTAGTTACTCAGTAACGCATGTCATGTCTCGTCATGTTGCTGACAGGAACAAAGAAAGTAACTTGAGAGGAGGAGAGAAATCTACAAAACCAGCATTTCGGTAAGAAGGATGCTTATTTCTTTGTGTGAGTGACTGTATTTGACATTATTTTGTTCATCTTGCTCGTGTTTTATACGGAATATACGGGCTGTGGGACTCAGACTGCACATGTCTAACAAAAAATACTTTAAGTTAAGCTAGCGCGAACTTTGTGCATTAGCCCTGTCACCGGAATGCGAGGAAATGTAGCCTGTATGAAATATAATGAAACGATAGCAGCGGTATAATGGGTTTCTATCAAAATAAACTAGGGCTGTCAAAGTTAACGCAAATTCCTTTTAACGCTGCTATTTTTTTTAAACTCGCGTTAACGCACGTTCTGTTATATTGGCCTGATCAATAGTTTGAATCAGCAGCTGGAAATGAATCCGCGTGCATGTAAACAGGCTTGACTGTGTGAGCGACTGGCTCAGTGCACAGAAACAGAAGTATCTGAGGAGGAAGGTGAGAGAGTGATGATCGAGCTGCAGCTCCACCTGAAACCAGGTGAAAGTAGAAATAAGTCTGAGCAGAGAGAGAGAGTAAATGGACAAATGTGTCGACTTGATATAAAAACATTTTATGATCATGAATCATGTTATTAACGTACACGTCTGTGGTGCATGATTTTTTTTTATTCCAAGTCCAATTTATGTACTTTAAAATTCTTAATTATTTCATGCCGATCAATCATAACAGGAGTGAGGAGAGACGAGCTGCAGAGAGAGAGGAGGGAGGGAGGAAGAGAGGGAGGGGGAGCACGTGAAAGTGCCAACCGATTTAAAAAAACTTTACTGATGATGAATCCTGATGTTAGTGTCCAGTTCTGTGGTTTAAACACTACAGATAAAAAATATAGGCCTCTCTAAAGACCAGACTGACGCTGGTCTCCTCCCACAAAGTGTTTGTCACTGCGCTGTGTTATTATAAGTGATGATGAAGAGTCCAGACTGTCTCCTCTTCATCTCCTTGGTGTGTGTCTGTGTGCAGTTTGTTGTCTGCTGTGGTCTAAAACATCCTCACTGATGGAAACTGTCAGAGTGACAGTTTACATCACATTACTGCTGCATTAATACAAAAACATGAATATCACGCACCGTTTCCTCATGATATAGACTGAGCTGAATAGAGGTGATGATTTTTCTCATCAGAGGACAATTACAGAAATAAACTATTATTAAGGATAATAATAGTAAATAATAAATAAATGCATATAAATAGTAGCCTTTTTCCTAAATTTTAAATCTGAAGCCTGCAGTTCTATAGAAAGTTCAACTGACTTTTCTATTTAAGTTTTTAGTGTGTTAATATTAATTTGAGCAGGTCAGTATCATCTGTGTGACTTAGGTTTGAGCTTTTCTTATGCTAAATGTAGTGCTTTTGAGAGGTTCTTTTGTTAATATCCCTTTGATCCTTAGGTTCTTCCATCACACAAAACAGGAGGGACCAGTGCAGATGAAGTTTGAGCACATCCTGGTCAAGTACAACAAAGAACTTGACCATGGATCACATGCATCATGTGATCCATGCCCATGTGTGATTCTGCTGCTGATGGCCCATTTCAAGGAGAAATCTGAGGGCCTCATTTTACAGGCCGATGTAAGTGTAAAATTATTATACTGTATGTTGAAGCTTCTGAAAATGATATCAGTTTGATCATGTTACCCTCAACAGTTGAGCTGAGGGTGATGATAATGCCTTCAATTCAAAATGGTGATAAAGTTTTCTGTTTATTTTTTCTTTGTCTTACAGGTGTTCTCAACAGCAGCTGACATTGAGAGAACAATGCTGCTTCCCGAGTCTCCAAGACTCATCATCTCAGGTGGTGTATTATTTTAGTCTGTTGCAATAGACCACTTGTATATAAATGACACATTAATTTAAAGGTTGAGGTTGAGGAGAGGAGAGGAGAGGTGTGTGGGGTGTGTTTGTGTCATGGACTCGCGGTTCCACCAAGATGAGTGGTTTTTTTTTTTTTGGTTTTTTTTTTTGATGAGAGCTGTGACACCGGGACAGAGGTTCTGATCCTGCAGGTTTTCAGCAGCGGTGTGGAAGGAGAGGAGCCTCCACTCTCCCTGTATCAAGCTGCAAGTCAAAACTCACAATTAGTCTAAAGTTGTTTATTGATTCTTCTCTGGGCTACTCTGATCAGAATGGCGTCCCTAGCAACGGTGTGTTACACTTAGCAACTGCCTGGCAACCAACTGCAGGAATTATGTTTCTGTTATTGTTGTTGCCTATCTTGATCAATATATGGTGGTATTCTGGTAATTCTCCATATTCAACCTTTTACCCGTGGTTATGTTCCTGTGGAAGGCAACAGAAAGAACATGCATCTAAAAATGCCAGAAGAACAATAATAAATCATATGTGTACAAAAAAGTGCTGTGTACCAAAAGACACAAGGCAGACTCAGGTCCTTTGACACAGGTAATGTAATGGTGCACATAGGTAATGTAATGGTGCACATAGGTAATGTAATGGTGCACATGTTGCCATGAAAATGCACTGCGCCATTTGTGGTTAAATGGTAAATGGACTGGACTTATATACCGCTTTATCAGCACCAAGGTGCCCTCAAAGCGGTTTACATTTTGGCCTCACATTCACCCATTCACGCACACCCTGATGGCCGAGCCTACCACGCAAGGTGCCACATGCTCACCAGGAGCAACTTGGGGTTCAGTATCTTGCTCAGGGATACTTCGACATGTAGCCAGGGGAGCCTGGGAATTGAACCAGCAACTTTCCGGTTACCGGACCACCCTCCCTCCCTCCCACCTGAGCCACAGCCACCCCAGGCCGTTAAGTGGAGGATGGGGTGTAAGCTGAAGGCATTTAAATCATTTGTCGTTATATTTGACATTTATATAATTTTAGGTTTTGTAAGCTACTGGATGATTTGAATTAACCACTGGGGATGAATAAAGTATTTTTTTTTCCTTTCCTTCTTTCTTAGGTGATGTTCGCGTGGCAACAAATTGGATGCTGAGCATTGAGGGGCATGTGGTTGTGGGTCCACACCTGAATGTTGTGGCTGGATTGGCAGCACTTTTCGCATGCTACTACATTTTCAACCTGGTGTACCAAACAGAGGCGGCAAGCACGCTGGAATTCATCCAAAGGTATGTGCTTGAAGGTGACGCTAGTGGAATATTATTTTGTTACATATTCCATTATGAAAAACATGGTATTTTTATTCAACTCCCTGCATTTCCATTGTATTGCATTGCAAAGCCACTTTCTGCTTCAGTTTCATCAGCCCCTACTAACATTTCTGTTTCCATATTCTGTCTTATAAACTGTTTAGTCTGTATACAACATTTATTGCACTTCTGCCCGTCCTGGGTGAGGGATCCCTCCTTTTTTCCCTGGTAAAAAGGTTTCTGGGAGATTTTCCTCAGTCAGTGTGAGGGTCTAAGGGCAGAGGATGTTGTTTGATGCTATGTAAAGCCCTTTGAGGAAACTGTTGTAAAAATGGGCTATACTAATAAATTGCCTTGCCTTGCACATGTGCAGTCAAAGCAAATATTGGTTTTGTAGTTTTTTGCATATTTGGGTTTTACTGTCTTGTAAACAATGCATTTCATTAAGTGTCCTTTCTTCTGATTTTGTGACTTCAGATGCTTCATTGGGATCAACCCAACCTCTGGCACCAAGACAATCAATCAAGTGGATCGGACTCATGTTCTGCACCTCTCAAAGATTAATGGACTTTGAATGGCTTTGAGCCTGTCGTAAAAGAAAGGGCAATGGTACACTGTATTTCATTACATTTCAAAAGTAGTTCAAATATATGTTTAGATTTTACATGTTACACGTTTGACTGTGTTGCTATTTGAGGTTTCATACACATCTGCTGTATTATACCTTAATAAAAGGTTTTGTTTTTGCAGCACTGACTCTTGTTTTATTTAACAGCAGAAGATAATCTAATGTAGTGTTGATACATTTTGGATTATCAGCGATTACAGTGCTTAATTTGCTAATTTGCTTAATTTGATCAACTGTAAAAACATTCTACAAAAAAATATTGTATTATGAAGACACAGCTATTTACTGGAACATTTAATTGCCAGGTAACACATGTAATTTGAATGGATTACAAGATAATGTTGTAAACTAAAAATACAATTAATGGTTGTTTCTAATATAAAATAACAACACATTACTGTAATTTATATACGGCAAAAACCTGTAAACAGTATCCAATAATATACTGTAATTATTTTTTACAGTAATTGACAGTAATTTTACAGCGCTTGATTGGCAACTTTTTTGCCTGTTATTTACTGTAGATTCTACAGGAAATTTGTTACAGTGTATTCTTGTCAATTTCCTTGTCACTTCCTGTACTGATTATTGCAACTCCCTTCTCTATGGTCTTTCAAACAAGCCTCTCCTTAAACTTCAGTTGACCTGCATTATCTCCAGAACTTTGTCCAATGATCACATCACTTAGATTCTCCAGTATCTCTACTGATTCCCAGTCTATATCCGCACTGACTTCAAGATTCTCCTTCTCACCTTCAAAGCCATCCACAACCGTGCTCCACTGTACATCTTGACACTCCTTCAAGACAACCTCTTCTTCATCAATTAATTTAAATGTTTCCTCTGCCTGCCAGTCCACCTTCTGTTGTTCTGCTCCATCCATCCATCCATTTTCCATACCCGTTTGGTCCTATACACGGTCATGGGAATCTGCAGGAGTCTATCCCAGGTCTCTTCAGGCGAAAGGCAGGGGTGCACCCTGGACAAGTCGCCAGTCTATCACAGGGCCACATGTAGATGAACAACCATGCACACCTATGATCACTCCTACGGGCAATTTAGAACCACCAATCAATCGAACATGCAGGTCTTTGGATTGTGGGAGGAAGCCGGAGTACCCGGAGGAAACCCACACAATCACAGGGAGAACATGCAAACTCCACACAGAAAGATCTCCTACCAAACTTCGTACCAGGAACCTTCCTGCTGTGAGGCAACAGTGCTAACCACAAAGCCTGTTCTGCTCCTCTCCTCTTGAATTCCTTTACTGTCTAACTTTCGACTCTCCCCCTATATCCAAATCTCTGCTCAACTGATTATCTATTTTATTAAATAACTATTTTTCATATTTAATCATATTTTATTTATTTTTTAATTATGTTACATGCTGTTTGTTACCTTAGTTACCTTTTTTATAAAGTCTCCTTCAGTGTTGCAAAATACTCTTATTAATAAAATGTATTATTATTATTATTATTATATGAATATGTTTCACCTGAGAGGATGTGGAGGCTCCAAAACGATACCCAGTACTGACCATTAACAGATAGTGGTACTCGTCGCTGGGGTTGTTGTCTTCAAGTACTGTCACCTTCACCTGTTTACAAATTGACAAAGAAAATGTTAAAATTGCAACAAAAGCACACCTCTTCAAAAATAAATGTAATCCTCTTTTTAGAGAAAGGTTAAGGAAAGTTCTGTACCAAAAGGAGGACATTGTGGAGTTAAGCCGTTTTAAAAATAGGTGTGTTATGCTAATAGCAGCTAATGTAGTTCACTTTTTTACATGTGCAGGAACAATCTAACTAGTAGACACATTTATCTGTACAATTTCAGATGCCCTATAAAAGTGCAAGAAATATTTTTATACATGGATGCCCAATGTCACTGGGGAAAATAGTTATACAGTCTTATCTATGAATTGTAAGTGCTGGAAAGAAACTACCTTAGTTGCATCTTTGATGTCTTTGTGTCTTGCCCACACAACTACCAAAAGATAGGTCACAAAGAGAGCTCCGACAAAACACACAACCACTGGATTTTCAGCGAAGGTTCGTAAACAGCTCAGCAGTGCGAGACGGATCAACAAGATTAGGAGTGACAAAGAAAGAGCTCCCAAAGAAGGTGAGGTGGTTGCAGAGGCACTGGGTGACTAAATGTGTGGTCTTTACACCAACCTTGAAAGACAGCAGCCTTTGTTGTCATAAACACACGATCAGCATGTTGTATATGAGAAGAACATTGATTTACTGTACTTACTTTACATCCAGAATTGCTCCAGTCCATTTGTGATTCATTCCAAAATTTACATGAGGTTGTGATGGGAGTAATTGATAAACTGGCATTGATGGATTTGATACCGGGACCCACAATAGGCCTCACCACAAGGTAATGGACCCCAGTGTTTCCCTTTAAATTCATAGGATCAAGGAGCCACGTGTATCTCTCCTCTATATCAGAAACACACATATAACATACATGTGATAAGCATAAAAAAAAAAAGAGAACAAACTAGGTCCTTGTCACCACCTCAACATAAAAATATTTATTACCTTGTGTAGTTCCCTGCAGGAGGCATTTGAGTCATTGCTACATAATGTCTCTCTGTAGGGTAATCCATGTAGCCAAGGAACAGTTTGAAGGGTAAAGGATCCTCTGAAGGCACCATCTTTAAAAGGCACATCAGCATAGTTGTAGTAAAAGCTGAAGCAATGCATAGGCTCTAACCATATATCTGATTACTTCCCTGCATTTATGCAATTTATCCTGATCAGTGTGCTCTGATTATTTTCTTCTGCATGTAAAAGTGTGATAAGCAGTAGTAATCAGGTGATGTTAGAAATAAAAGTAGTTGCTTTATCAATGTAAAAGTCTAATTCAAATTAGATTAATTTTCACTGGTAGTAAAAACAAAAAACAAACAAACAAAGATAAACTTGGTGAAAGTGACAAACCATATTATCAATGAAAGATGAGTGTTTTTTGCAAGTTTGATAACCAGCTTAATTTTATAAATTTCCCATAAAAAGGGACTTGATTATGCAGGGAATCAGATTTCAGTAAAACAGTGGCTAATTAAATATCAGATCTTAGATCCACTTGTAAATCCATTTTAAAACTCACAACTATGTCCACCTAAACTGAAAAAGGGTATCAATTGTGAAAATCTGGGTGTAGGTCATGGATCAGCAATCATGTTTCGCATATGGATATTTTTTTCAACCTTTCTGTCGTGTTCGGGTCAAATCTGACCGATTTCCTACTCCCATCAATCATAAATATTGTGTTTTACATTTGATTGTCTCAGGGCCTTATGATATCCTCCACACTAGCCATTTGAACATATATAATTGCTCATCATCATTTTCTCTGAATTTTGAGTAGTTTATTCAACTTTGTAACACCTGTGGTGTTCCCGGTCAAAAATGACCGCCATAGGAAATTAATGGGTGACCCTAGATTGTGTTCATCCATCAGATTGTACACAACCACAAATACACCACCATACACACACACACACACACACCACCCCACCCTACGTGAACCTCTTTCAGACTGAACAAATAGGTGTCTCTTCTTCCCACCTCATTCCTGTGCTTATGTGCCCATCCCCCCACATGAACCACACTTTCCAAACTAAATTAGCCTTTATTTTACCAGGTTAGTCCCATTGAGATCAAAGATCTCAATGGGACTAAATGTATAACACTAACACTTGTTCCACATTTCAAAGTCAACAATTAGGTGTTTATTATGAGAATCATCTCTTTCCCAGGCTTATGTGCCCATCCCCCCATGTGAACCGCACTTTCCAAACTAAATGTATAATACTAACACTTGTTCCACATTTCAAAGTCAACAATTAGTTGTTTATTATGAGAACCGTCTCTTTCCCAGGCTTATGTGCCCATCCCCCCCACGTGAACCGCACTTTCCGATACAAAATGTATCACATCTTCTCAGAGACCCCTTATATATAGTTTTTGTGTGTGCATTGCCCTCATTTTACTATGAACACATTGACTAGGCACCTGATCAGATGATTTCTTGTCAGAGAAGCTCTGGACCTTTTATTTCAACCTGATGAACAGGGGATTGAAGTTAAACCAGAAATAGAGGAGGATGTCTCAGAAATAGAAGACAACATTGATCCTGATTTTGATCCAGACCATTGTGAGACCGACCAGTCAACAGATGGTGAGGAAGAGGCTCCAGAGGAAGACACACCTGAGGAAGAGGCACCTGTGATATTCCAGTCCAAGGATGGCAATTTGCTCTGGTATTCATCCACCCAGGAAAGAGGAGGCAGAGCAAGAATAGAAAATATTGTTAGGATGCCGCTCCTGTGTGTGAAGACACATGCCCCCACCCCCCCACCCCCAACCCCCACCCACACACTCACACACACATACAAATGATAGGCTCCTGGGTGGATGAATACCAGAGCAAATTGCCATCCTTGGACTGGAAAATCACTAGACAGCTCCCACCGCTACACTGGGCCGTGGGCTTGAAAATGAATGTTCAGCACTGAACAGCTCCCACCACCTCTCCGGCCTGTGGGAGCTGTCCAGTGCTGAACGTGGATGTTCAGTACCGGACAGCTCCCAAAGCCCGGAGAAGTGGTGGGAGCTGTCCAGTGCTGAACGTGGATGTTCAGCACCGGACAGCTCCCACCACTTCTCTGGGCTGTGGGAGCTGTTCAGTGCTGAATGTGGATGTTCAGCACCGGACAGCTCCCACAACTTCAGCACCAGACAGCTCCCACAGCCCGGAGAAGTGGTGGGAGCTGTCCGGTGCTGAGCGTGAATGTTCAGTACCGGACAGCTCCCACCACTTCTCCGGGCTTTGGGAGCTGTCCGGTGCTGAAGTGGTGAGAGCTGTTCGGTGCTGAACCTGAATGTTCAGTAGTAGTAGTGGTGGGAGCTGTCCAGTACTGAACGTGAATGTTCAGCACCGGACAGCTCCCACCACTACTCTGGGCTTTGGGAGCTGTCCGGTACTGAACGTGAATTTTCGATCCCACAGCCCGGTGTAGCGGTGAGAGCTGTCCCGTGATATTCCAGTCCAAGGATGGCAATTTACTCTGGTATTCATCCACCCAGGAAAGAGGAGGAAGAGCAAGAGTAGAAAATATTGTTAGGATGCCACTCCTCTCACATGTAAAGACACATGTGAAGACACAGCCCCCCCCCCCCCCCCCACACACACACACCCACACACACACACACACACACACATACATACACACATACAAATGATAGGCTCATGTTGATGTGTGAATTTGGTCACTGTTTTGATTTTTGTTACTTTCTTTTTACAATAAATGATCATTTTGGAATACAGTTTACTATTTCTGTGTCTATTTTATGTATATTCACTGCAGTTATTCATATAAACCAGTGGTCTGAGACATTGTTTACCACTTAAAAAGGAGTTAAATAAAATTTGGTGTTAATCAGTGGTTTTTTCTGTTAATGTAGGAGCAGTAGTTAAAACAGGCCGGTCAAATTTGACCGGGAGCACTAAAGTAAGGGGGGAAGAAACGAACATGGACACAAAGGTTAAGCTTGCCCAAATACCATTTAAAGTGTTGTTTGATTTGGTGGAGTAGGTTTCCTTTTCTTGTACTCTATCCAGTCACCAGATCTTTCAGGGTCATCATAGCTCATCAACATCTTGACAAAAGAAAACTTAACCAGGTAGTCATTAAAGGGGACAGGGTGAAAAAAAGTGTTTTATAAGATGGCAAACCTTACCCACCATAAGACGTGAACATTTCCATCAGCTTCAGCTGTACTCTTTGCCAAGAGTAACAATTAGCAAATGTCCGAATGCTAACATGCAACATTGACATTTTTTATCATAGTTGATATCATACCTACAGCCTGATAGTTCAGACCCACATCTAGAAAGACGTATCTTACACAAATCATTGAACATCATATGCTACTGACTTTCACTTATTCCTGTTCTTATTGTAATGGTCAACATCCATTCAGTTTCAGCAGCATGCACAGAAACGGATAACTGCACCTTTAATACCAGAGTAGAGTCATTTGAGGGAATGTTGATGATTGTCGTGCTGTAATTCCCCAGGTCCAGAACAGAGATGTCCATCTGTTCTACAGCAACCCTTGGCAACATAATCTGTAGTCCGAGCCAGAAAATGTAATCACATATCAGTCAGACTTAGAAACAGAACTTAGTAAACTCAGCACTTTTGAACCAAGGTTATTATAGTTAACAAAAACGAACAAAATAACAAATACTAGAATTGAAAATTTTTTTTTCGTTAACTGAAATAAAATAAAAAACTTTTTTTTTTTTTTTTTAAAGATAACTGAAACTGTATTATGTGTTTATAAAATGAACTAAAATTAACTATAATACCAGGAACGTATTTCGTATTTGTAATTTTTTTCCCACATAAACGTTTTGGGATTTACATGAAAGCGATTAACTTCGCTCTGCCGTACAATAACAGCAAAAAAAAAATAAAAAAAAATAGAGTGATCAGTGATGGCTGCGGCAAAAGTTGGGAGAAAGTGGCACGGTCCTATTTTGGATTTCTTTGACTATGACTGTGTTAATGATAAAAGTAAGTGCCTTGTTGTAGAAGCAGGTGATCTAATGTGTCGAATACTTCTCAAGGGGAAAAAAACCACGAATCTGAAAGTCCATTTGAAAAGCTCACACAAGAAGGCTAACCAAGACTACCTGGATAAGCTAGCCTCGCTGCCCTCCTCCCTGGAAAGAGAAGCTACAGCTGCAGGCCAGTCAGCGTTGGGAAGGAACGTGAGAAAACGGCAACCATAATGGACCAAATAGCTGCTGGTCAGTAAACACGCAGGAACACCACAAGCGGGAAGATGGGTTGGTAAATATGTTTGAGAACAGAATGTATACACGACTATGTGACTCGATAGCCTTCAAAAAGTTCAGTGCTTCACTCCAACCAAAATTACAACTGTAATTTACAAAATAAAACTAAAACTAACATTGAAACTAAAAAAAGACTAAACTAAAACTAATCATTTCAAAAAAATAAAACTGAATAAAAATGAATTAAAACTAACTGAATTTGAAAAACTAAACTAAATCTAATGAAAAATCCAAATCTATTATAATTCTGTTTTGAACTGGGGAAAATATGTCAAATACATAAAAACTTCATTGCTTTAAAAATTACATTACCAAACTTCATTAAATTTTGTTTTATTTGAACTATTATTTAATTATAAATGACTCCTTGTGCACTGGTTGAGGTGCATTAAGGCAAAGATTGTTCAGTAATCTTTCAATTCAGAACATTATAAACTGACATTTTGTTTTGGTTCTGATATTTCTATGGTTCTAATCAATATGAGTTTAGAAAAAATATCTCATCCCTTCATCTGTTTTAATTAATGCTATTAATTGCAGGATGCAAGTGGATATTCAAAGTTGATTAAAGTGCCTTGTCTCTCTTATGCAGTGGTTGCTTTCTTTGTTTATTTATTGCTTTTTCTAATTAACTTGGATATTCAGGGCCCCAAACAGAAAACATCTGGGCTTGAAGATACAACACGCTTGAGTATTTACATGCTCAGAGCCTGTAGCACACCTGGACATGCAAAATGGAATTAATGATTTCATGCATTGCAGGTCAGATGGGTGTGTTAAGAACTAGTGGCAATCAAAGCTAACAACACCTTCTTCAGTCCTCTTTACATCCAAAGCTCTCTTTAGTGCTGCACAGTTATTTTTTTTGTCAAAATGTTGAAAACAGTAAGGGTGTGCATAGATGTAATAATTGCAGGTGGCAGACAATTTAACAGAAAAACCTGAACCTTTTTAATTACTACAGGATGAGAATTTTCTAGGCTGGGTTAAGCTGTAAAAATGGTGTTTTGTGGCTTTTGACTATCTGTATGCATCTTTGAAAACCAATGCAAAATTGTTAGGAGAAATACCTGTATCCAATGTAAACATTTGTATACCGATAGGACTGGTCTTCTTGATCATGATGATGCCAACATGTTATAAAACCACTAAAGATAACAGAATATGTTTTGGAGTAGTAACATAATATAATATCCATCAGTCCCTGGAGAAAACTTTCAGAAACATCAAGGGTCAAAATCAACAGTGGCGAACATTGGCCCAACATGTTACATAGATCAGTGATATTTTCATACAGCTCAGTCAGAAGATTGGGCTCTGATGTTGTAATATCATTTTCAGTTTCATTTAAGGGAATGCTGGCGGTCTTGTGGGAAGCATCCACTAGTTGTTGCAGTCTTCTGACCCTGTTAACGGCAAAAACCAGCCAAAGTAACTTTTGGCTCTCATCTCGGTTGCCTCTTACAACAACTGCTTACGACACAATGCCACACATCAACAACAATGAATTTATTTCACAGGCTAACAGTGGGCATCATGCCCGAAGGAAGAGACTCAAGAAAGGAATGATGGAAGTGAAAATAAAAGTTAACCCATGTGCCTGTTGGGAGGCCATTGAGGTAAAGATGATAAAAGTTCCTTTGTTATGCTTTAAAGACAACAAATTGAAGACATGGAGTGATCATGCACAGCTCTGACTTCAATTATGTTCGAAAATGTGTGGGTGGCACTATAAGGGCATGTGCAAGTAAGAAGCTCAAAAACTTGACTCTGCTCCGCCAGTTTTGTCAGGATGGATCAAAATTCCAGCAAGATAGCATTTGAAATCTTTAGAGGAGTATTCAACACATTTGAGCAAAGTTAAACAGTTTAAAGCCATCAATTGTAAATGTCTACATCATCCTATTCAGGGTCAAGGGAGCCTATCCCAGCTGTCTGTTAGTGAGAGGCAAAGTACATCCTGGACCAGTTGCCAGTCCATTGTACGGCCACACAGACAAATAACCACACACACACTCACACTCACTGCTAGGGTCAAGTTAGAACCATTCAATTAGCCTAGTGTGCTAGGCTGACAGAACTGAGGGAGAATATGCAAACTACACACACACACAAAAGCCCCAGCTAGGACCACCAAGCCACTGTCCTGCACAATTTCAAGCAATTTTAACAAACTAACCAACTGTGTGCAACCTTTTGACTTTGAAAAATATTAACTCCTCCTCCTACTTATAATAATGATAACAACAACAACAACAAGAAAAGCACCCAGAGAGCGCAGACCTCCGCCAAGCGCAACAATTATCGAAAATTTGAAAATTTGAAATTTGAGAATTTCTTCCGGATCACACCCAAAATGAAATCAGTTCTTCCTTGTACATTTCCAACACCTCCTGAAAATTTCATCAAAATCCATGCATGATTTTTAGAGTTTTCTTTAACACAGACAAACAGACAGTGTCATGTTTCAGTAGGTGTTAGAGGGAGGACCCAAAAGCAGGAGTTCCAAAACAAAAAGGGGTTTATTAACAAAACACAAAATCCAAAAAGTCCCAAAATACACAAAAAACACAAACTTAACTTAATCCCAAGGAGACGACGAGAGGGAAACAGGCAAGAGTGCAAACATGACTAGCAACTACAAAGACAAATGGACCCACGCAGACCAGGGAAAAGACAGGACTTAAAAACACAGAGGAACAAACGAGAGGCAGGTGCAGGGAATCAAGGTAACAAGAGGAAGGAAGCAAAGCAGAAAACAATGAAGACAAGACAGACCTTTCAAAGTAAAACAGGAACCACTAAAGCAGGGGTCTGAAACTGATCTGTGAAAATGCCGTGTGGTTGCAGGTTTTTGTACCAACCATGCAGCAGCACAGCTGACTTGTTTTAGTCACTGGAAGGTCTGAATCAGTTCAGTTGATTGAATGAAACAAGTCAGCTGTGTTTCTGCATGGTTGGAACAAAAACCTGCAGCCACGTGGCCCTTTCACGGATCAGTTTGAGACCCCTGCACTAAAGACAGCGAAAGACGCCAACTTGACACAGACGTACACACACAGGGCTACCATGGCCGACCAAGCCTATGACAGACAGACAGACAAACAGATAAATGCCGGCAAAAACATTACCTTCTTGGGGGAGGTAATTTAAAAAAGGCATGATGGAGATGGAGTAATGTGTCACCATCAGCCACCAGAACGTTGTCAGTTCACTTGGTTACTGAACCTGCATGTTTCTGCCTCTTTTTTGCAGGGAGCGATCATTATATTTCTAAGAGATATTCCTTCCTTTTTTCACTATAACACAACCTTATTTGTCTAAAAGAGTTCAGATTTTTCCTTTAATTTGTCAGCTACCTATAATTCTAGCAATAGCTAAGCACACCGTGCTTTTTCATCATTTTGAGAAAGAAAGTACCACAATTGTGCCAGACTGAAAAGAGCCTTGAGTGTAAAGTGGCATAAAGTGTTACTGTTAGTTGTGTCAAAAGTTATTTTTTGTTGTGCATGAAAGGAGACTTTTAATCATTACAATTTGCATATTTGTGCTATGGGCTCTAAAGATGCAGATACTTAAGTATATTGCATGTCTTCAAGCCCAGGTGTGTACTGTGAAATTTAGTATCTTTCCTAAGGACTCACTGGTGTAGACTCTTGGATAGAAGGTGAAACATCTTCAAGAACAAAGAAAAGGAAGTCAAGTTGCTTTGATTCAAGCCTGAAAAAATGCCTGAAGCCGTATGATAAAAATGCTTTAAAGCAAAAATACTGCAGTCCCGACAGTGAACTTGGTCTCAACAGGTGATGAGCATTTAGAAGAAACTTCATAAGCTGCACTGATGTTACACTGACCTCAATTTCCTCACTTAAGTTCTCCACAGGGATACTGGATCCATCTTTTGTTGTGAGGGCTAGAGAACCTATTAGGCTGCTGATGTCCCCTCTCTCATTCCAAGAAAATGGGTTTTTATCGAAATTCAGCATCTGTAAATTCATTTAAAGCAGGTAATGAGGTTCAATCTCATTGCAAGTCAGACCATTTAGAAAATTTAGAAAACCCGTGAACTGACACGCACACCATTAATAAAGCACCTGCACTTTTGTGAAAAAACAGATACACATACAAAAATACTGACTTACTTGCACACCCACTGGTTCTTCTGAAGGAAACATGTTCAATGGTAATTCTGGGAGAACAAATGTTGGGAGGGAACTGTTTTCAATACCTACAGAACTTGTGTGTAAACTCTCTGGTGTCACTCTAAGAAAGAAAGAGCAAATTCATATTAAGACGAAACTTCTATGAAATAGTAGTTTGGAAGTTTAATGGCTTGATTGGTATTTTTGAAACAACTTTTTATTTCTTTTTTGAGAAACTCCTGAATTAAGTGAAGGATTTCTTTTATTAAGATAAATGTCATACAACATTAGATAGACCCATTGGGACCTCATTCATGAAATCTTAATAAATCTGCGAGCAGATTTGCACAGAAAATCTGCTTCTGACTAAAAAAAATTAATTGAATGCACATAAAGCTTGCATTTGATCATGAGAACGTGCCTGTGTTCATGAATGCAATCAACCGCAACTTGGGAGAAGCACACTCCCAACTATAAATCCCCACCCATGGACCACCGTATTAGCAGGTGATAATTATTATGTAAAATCCTCATTCTGCAAGTTCACCTGTTGTCATGGTCCAGGTTAAAAAGGAGGAGGGGAAAGAGAAGTGGCAATTGAGGTTATTTTAACTGAGATGGAACAAAGAAAAAAAATTATTCATTTCTAGTAGCATGGTCGTGCCAGGGACCAGCAAGACACAGGCCTAGAAAGAGGTGACTAACGCAGTTGGGGCTGTGTCTTCCATAGCATTTAAGAGTTAAAGAAAAAATGGCTTGATATAAACTTAGATGCCTAAAAACACATTTTTCTATGAAACTTTACTGCGACCTTTTAATTAGAAATCATACCTGATGGAGACAACAACACGCCTTCACAGGAAACTTACTTATTGACAAGCAGACTGAGGTGGGGTTGGTTAATTACAGTTGGCTCCTCATTGGGCTCCTTTACTTTCAACAGTGCACTCTGTATGCTGTTTAATGCATCAAGGAGAAAATCAGAGATGTTTTTCTGCAAAAGAAACACAACATGGGGAAGATCATTTTTACATTACGTTGTGGTTTATTATTAGCAAAATTGAGATGGAAAGTTTAACTAAAAGAATCATCTAAGGCAGGGGTCTCAAACTGATCCGTGAAAGGGCCGCGTGGCTGCAGGTTTTTCTTCCAACCATGCAGAAACACAGCTGACTTGTTTCATTCAATCAACTGAAATGGTTCAGACCTTCAGTGAAGAGAACTAGTTGATTGACTAAAACAAGTCAGCTGTGCTGCTGCATGGTTGGAACAAAAACCTGCACATTAACATGATTTTAGAAAAAAAACCAATTATTTTATTAGTCCGACTGAAGTTTAGTTTTATAATGCATGTAAATATCTTTGATTGAAATCAGACTTAGCCAAACTTTTCACAGTTAAACTAACACGCCCAGGTAATGTGGTTGTAGTTAATCTTATATGCATGTAAATATTAAACTGGATTGAAACTGGCCAATCTGTTCCATGCAGGCTCATTTCCTGTTCTTGGCTTTGGTGTGGAAGTAACAAGAACCTAATGCAAATATGAAGAAAGAAACCAAAGCACACACAATATATGAAATGTACAGAGCTGAAAGTCTGTCTAGTTCATCGTTCCCTATTCTTCAGATTTTATTGCCATCAGCTAAACAAAAGATGTATCTGTTGTTTCAGTGTTTGCCACAATACGTCAACCAGAAAAGACTAATGCTAACAAGCTGAAAACAGGCAATATTGTTACTTATCGATGTCCTTTGGCATTCATGCATGCTGGGACAAAGAAAGCAGTTGATTAAATGGCTTAGTCACTAGTGATCTCAAATTCTGCTTCCAGGTATTCTTTTGTTCTCTTGGTTCACTTACAACTTGGAGTCAGATCCAATGGCTTCCCCAGATCCCTGAACTCGTGATAAACAAATGTGGAAATCTTCCCTCTTCAAACAGGAGCCCGATGTCTAAATAGACATGTTTTTGATAGCAAACATATCTATAGCAGAGAATGTTTGATGGTTGTTTTGATGACACGCCCATGAGAGCTCTTACATGTATGGAATAAATCAACAACTTATATAAATGATTTGCAACTCCTACAACCCCAGTTCCAAAAAAGTTGGGATGCTGTGTAAAACGTAAATGAAAACAGAATGCTAGTATTTTCTAATCTCATAAACCGATATCTTTTTCCCAATAGAACATGAAGAACATATCAGATGTTGAAATTGAGACATTTTTGTCATGGCATGGCAGCATTCTTTGCTGTATTGGACTTTCCTTTGCAGCTCCTGAACGCACCACTCCAGTCCCATGCTGACAGCTAATTATCTCCCACCTGTGACTCTGTATTTATGATCCACTCAGACTTTCCCCAATTACCAGATTGTCAAGATTGTTGTAATATTAAAACTGCATTTTGGGCGCCTTAATTACTGTCATAAGTCCATCCATGACTTTTGGTCTCGATTCCTGTCTGTCGAAGGCCATAGTTTTGTTATTGTTCTGGCCCAACAAGTCGCTAAGTTTTGACATGTAGGCATCTAAACAGTGTATCTCAAGGTCTCCATGTTTTCCCTTCTGTGATTCTTAAGACGAACTGTTTAACTGCCAACTTGTCATTTATGATCATCCTTCGTTCTGTGATGTGAGTTGATGACCACTCTGAATTGTATACGACTTTGAGAATAAATCTGCTTTGCACTTCTGTCATTGTCCAGCACATTGTATAACAGCCGATTGACTGTCTCACCAGTGCACAATTAGAGGATATACTTGTAAATAAGATGTACCCAAATTTACAAACAACAGTTGTCTAACCAGCGTGTTGCTGAGCCTGCTATCCTGAGCTGTTTGTTCTCCCCTGAGCTTTCCTAGCCCTCCAGCTTTGTTTACTCTGTGTGATGACTCTCATCTAAGTTCTGACTCCTAGCCATTCTTGCCAAGTTGTAGAACGAATCTTCTGACTATGAGCCTGTCCAAGCTCCCAGAGGACAACAGATCTCTCATACCTGGAAATGAGTTCTAACACCTCTGGTGGATCTTCTTCCTGGCGGCTTCCCTGAAGAAATCTCTTCGAACTTTGACATCACTAAATACCCCTCCATTCTTTTATTTTCTACCAGTAATGTCCTGTACTCATCTGACTCTTTTCTGTCACAGAACTAATTCCGCTGCTCTGCTACTTTGTACTACTGATACTTTGTAAGATCCACTCCTGCTCCTCAATAAAACCTTTTTTTAAATTATAAGAATTTGTCATTCCTGAGGTCCAGTTAAATTAGAACCGATCTGTTACAATTTTACCATTTCATGGAAAATATCACTTCATTCTGACTTTGATGGTAGTAACACATCTCAAAAAAGTTGGAACAGGGGCAATGAAAATTAAAAACAAACGGAGCCTTTAAAAACTAATTTGATTTACTGGCAATTAGCCAATGACATGATTGGGTATAAAGGTAGCATTTCATGGAGGTAGAGCCTCTCGGATGTCAAGATGGTCACATGTTTATCAATTAAAGACAAACTGCTTCAAAGAATTGTGGAACAATTTCCTAAAAAATGTTTAACATAAAGTTGTGAAGTCTTTGAAGATCCCAAGATCAACTGGTGTCACTGGTTAAAAAAGAAACATAGAAATGAAGCTAGAAACTAGACTTGATTGACGCGGGAAGTGTGCGGCAAGGCCACTGAAGCGTTACATTTTGGGATCTGTAGTTCTGTGCAGTATTGTTTTAATCAGCGCTTCATATCAAAAGGCCATTATTAACGATAATGTAAAATGATCTCGTGGGCAGGATATGATTACACGGCGGGCCGGATGTGGCCCGCGGGTCTTGAGTTTGACACATGTGTGGTATAGATCATCACATTTTATTAAATAGACTCAGAGACCTGGTCGGCTCTCGGTACTGTTCTTAACGTTTTGTTCCTATCTCACAGACTGATGCTTTTATGTAAGTATGGATACATGTTCCTCAGCAACCCATGAAATTGAATGTGGGGTTCCCCTCGGCTCAATTTTAGGTCCACTTCTCTTTAATCCTTACATGCTTCCCCTTGGGGACGTCATCAGGAGACATGGCATCAGCTTCCATAGTTATGCTGATCATGCACAGCTGTACATTGCTGTGTCTCATGATGATACAGTACTATTTGATGCCCTTTTTAACTGCATTGTAGACATCAAGTCATGAATGGCAGAGAATTTCCTACAGCTCAACCAGGACAAAACTGAGGTTTTAGTTATAGGTCCTGAAGGCCAGAGAGAGAAACTTTTACCAAAAATACAGGATCTTAAACCGACCCAATCAGTAAAGAATTCGGGCGTGATTTTTGACTCTGAGCTAAATTTTATCCCACATATCAAAAATATAACAAAAATAGTTTCTTATCACCTGAAGAACATAAACAGAGTCTGCCCGTTTCTCTCTCAGGCCAGTACGGAGGTGCTAATGCATGCTTTTATTTCATGCCGCTTAGATTACTGTAATGCCCTGCTCTCTGGTCTTCACAAAAAGAGTATTATAAATCTCCAATTATTACAGAACTCAGCTGCATGCATGCTGACGAGGACCAGAGGGTGGGAACACATAACACCGGTTTTAGAGTCGCTGCATTGGCTCCCCGTTAGCTTCAGGATTGATTTTAAGATTCTCATACTGGTTTTTAAATGTCTTAACGGCCTTGCGCCCTCTTACTTATCTGATTTGTTTTTACCATATCAACACTCGCAGACCCTGTGGTCCCCCGGCACTGGCATTTTAACCATACCAAAACCCAGAACAAAAACCCACGGTGAGGCAGCATTTAGCCACTATGGCCCCCACCTGAGGAACAGCCTGCCGGAGGGCCTCAGGACTGCAGAGACTGTTGATATTTTTAAAAGAAGATTAAAAGACACACCTTTTCAATCGGGCTTTTAACTAATATTTTAAACTCTTCTTACATTTTTATCTAGTTTTATCATATTATATGTTGCTGCTTTTAACCCATTTTTTTTTTTAAATTATGCTAATCTTGCTGCTTTTATCTTGCCATTTTATGCTTTTTAATCTTTAGCTTTTATCTCTGTGTCAGGTCTGCTGATGGGGGTCCTACTGTCCTTGGGTCCCTCTGGCCTGGGCAGCTGGGGGTTCCTCCCTTTGATGTGGGGATCCGCCTGTCTGTCGGAGTCGAGGGGGCCTGGGTGCTGGTCCCCCCCAATGGCAAGGTCTTTGGCTCATCTCAGTGTGGACGGCCCCAAAGGTGGTGTTTCCTTGATCCTCAGTGCCTTGCTATGGCTATATCCCTATTGTGTGTGTGTGTGTGTGTGTGTGTGTGTCTGTCTAGTATGGAGGGTGGGAGGGAGGGGCTTTCTTCATGATTGTTTTCTTTCTATTTTAATTGTGATAATTGTTCTCAATTCTGTAAAGCACTTTGTGTTGCATGTCCTTGCAGGAAAAGCACTCTACAAATAAAGATTGATCGATAGTAATTCTAAAACCATTTCCTTTTTCTAACTGTCTTTCTCAGGTGCACTTCTATGGCTTTTAATTCTAAAAAGTGTCAAGGATGATGGCACTCTTGTTGACAGAATTTGATTTCTTGGTTCCAGATTTTGTTTTCCAATATACATGGCACTGAACTGTATATTGGGATTTTCGCATAGGATACAAGTACTTGAGAGAATGATTCCTAATTTTTGGAACTTCACTGTACCGCTCCAAGTGTCGCCAACAGACAAAACCTCAGAAAAATGCATACGACAGCTATAAAATGTGTGTAGAGTCCCGTACATCCTCAAGTCCATTTCACTTTTCGTACATCCAAACATGAGTGTGGAAAATGACGTACAGAATGTATTTGTGTGTGCACAAGGTTAGTACATGAGGCCCCAGGTGTTGTTGGGGGTAGCAGATGAATAGCCACTTGTGTCAACCAAACCTACCTCTGAGAAAAAAATCTCATCTACACATACTTTGAAATCAGTGACTCACACTGGAAGAGTAGTCCAGGATAGTGCCTATTCCCTCCATTATGGTGCTGCTGGTGGTGAGCATTTCCTCCTTGCTACCATTTCTATCCACATCCATATGCAGGAGAGATGAACTGAGGTTTGTGAACAACATGGAGGCAGCTTCCTGGGGTTGGAAAGCAAGTCAGGAAATCACACTCGAAGTAGTAACTGATCTCATTTCTGAAGAAGTTTGTACACCATTTACAATGTAAATTAAAAACAGAATTGTGTGTATGTATGTATGTATGTATATAAATGTGGTGTGGCCTTATGGGTAATGGTGTGTGTGTGTCGTGGGACGGCCAAATGAAAACAGGGTTAGATGAAAAGTGGAGTGAGCATAAACAGCAGCTCAGCGTGTATAGATTTACATTCTCTGTTAACCGACAGGAGCTGAACTATACAACCTGTGTGATGTTACAAGTTCCATGCAGTAACAGAATAAAGTGCCCGTTCCACGCAGAGAAAATCTGACTTTTTCTTTTGTTGTTGTTAGCTTGTTACCCGCTAATTAAGAGCCAAAAATAGCACAATATCATCGGTTTCTTTACCATAGTTCGGAGACCAGAGGCTGTGAAGGAAACAGATGAGCCTTTGCCTTGTTTTGAGTGCCTCGCTACATTTTTGCGGTTTTCAAACATGTTTTAAACACATTATTTAGGCTTGGGGGGCTCTGGCTCCCGTTCGCGGATTTTGATTTTCGCCTGTCCCCATTTACTGCGAAAAATAAGGGTTCACTGTATATATATATATATATATATATATATATATATATATATATATATATATATATATATATATATATATATATAAATAAATTTATAAAATAATTTTTATGTTGCTTTGTTTTGCTTTTTTGTTTTTTACATGATGCAGTTTTTTTAATCTCATTGTACCTATGTACAGTGACAATAAAGGATTCTATTCTATTCAATTTTAATTTGCTTTTGTGACAGTGAATTAGAGTGGTTATCTTTCAAGTGTAAGGTACTTGGCTCTATCTACAACTTCACACCCTAGTAAAGTTTGCTTCAACATGTAGACTGCCAAATATATATAATGTAGTATATAGTACCTGTGCAGACAAACTGAGTTCAGTGCCTTTCTGGACAAGAGCAGTGAGTCCTCTGGCTACCACCTCAGCTTCGTTTGGAGTGTTATTTGGAACCTCATTTATTGTGTCAATCATTATGCCCAGTATCTTCTCCCTAAGCTTTAAAAGACAAAAACAAATGAACATTATATATTTTCATTTTTACAGTATAATGCAATTTAATACATTTAAATTGACCAAGGAAGTAGCTGACAAAAATGTTAGGCCCCTATTGTACACTTCCCACTAGCCACTACCCACAAGCCGCTAACCGCAAATTGCGCTAACCACTAATGCAATATTCCGCTTACTAAAGCTGCTACCCATTATGCCGACTCCCTTACTCACTTTGTAGGTGTGACAGTGGGCGTGTCTTTTGCCCTTTCCGCAAACTCGGTATCTGACCATGGCAGGTTTAGGTTAGCGGGGCACGGGTGGTCAGACCATCCGCTACCTGCAACCCACATGTTGGCACGTACAAGAGCGCGACCAAATGGCATCAATGTGCATCCACCTGGTCACATGTGAAAGTGCACAAACGGCTCTACCTCTCGAATTAACTTGTATAAAAAGCGTGATTTGGCTTTAGTAAAACCCCTGAGAAAATGGCAGAGATCATCTTACACGGCTTGCTCAGCAGTTAAAACCATAGCTGACCAGAGCGTGTTTACTGTGAGTGCACTGACTATCTGGGACTTTCAGGTAATTGTTTGTGTAAAAATACTTGTATGTATATATATATATATCAGTGCAGAGGAGGAGGGGGAAGGAAGAGAAGGAAGCTCTACAGCAGAGTCCCAGACGAGCTGCACACGAGAGCTGTTCTGATCTGAATGAAAAGACGCTCCATAGCCTGTTGTGGGTAGCGTTTTGCAGGTAGCGCAACCAGAGTTTTAAGGCAATGTCTACTGACGCACTGATTGGTTTAACAGGTGGAACCCCCTAACCACTCTTATGCATAATGTAGCGGGTAGCGCAGGTGGGTTAGCGGGTTTAGCAAGGTGGAAGATTGCGTTCTTTGCGGGGGAACGCCCCTCCCGCTACCTGCTATCTCTTAATAGCGGCTTTAGGAGATCTGGCGGAAGATCGGGCCCTAAATCTTACAACTCACTGAAATAGCGCTATCTTCTCCTGACGGTGACTTAATGAAAAACCACTGATTCTTGTTAACCATATTCAAAGCACATTTTATTTTACAAGGTTATCCGAAAAGACTTAAGGCAGACTCCCATTTTGTAGTTTCGTATTATTTTGTCCACTACACACTGAATGTGGTCCTGAGAAAGCAAAGAAAATTATTGATAAGTAATTGATTATTAAAAATTATTGATATTGATAATTATTGATAAGAGTGTTGATTTTAATGAATGCCAAATGACAAACAAACTAAAGATGCTGCACAACAAATAAACATGCTGAAACAAATAAAAGTTAAATAAATAATACCAGGTTGTCGATCACAGTGGTAGTGGAGGCAGGGACAGACTGGACTGGTTGTATTACGAATTCTATCAGTCACCGTGGGGCACTTGCTACTCTGAACCCAGCGACACTGAGCAACCTAAAGGAGCCTCCCCCAGCAGGCTAAAGAGGCCAGGCTAACATCTACTGAAGCCAGCATCTTCTTCCAGATGAAACAGCCTACTATAGTTATGGTAACCTCACAAACAGCAGCAGCAGCCAGGAAACTGAGGCCAGTATTCATGTGTGTTCCACAGATACAACCAGGAAGAAACTTATAATATCCTGTCTTGTGCTTAGAATGACATGCATACTCAAGGTGGCCTGAATTAGTTTTATTTATTTAGAAATTTTATTTAGTTTGATATTTAAGTTTACAGTTTGAAGTAACTAGCATTTCAATATTGACCAAATTAATTGTGATTTAGATTGTTTTCTGTAATCAAGCAGCGATGCATGCAGAGGAAAGGGACGGTCTTCAATTTGCGTAAATGCTTTGTGAAGTCACTCATGAGAAAAGGAATATTGTGTTTTCATGGCATCACTGTGAATGCACAGCTGGAAACTGGAAGTGGAATAAAGAGGTGACTTCCAGGGCGTTTTTACATGTGTTCTCCGTGTGAAAGTCCTCAAAACCTATCAGTAAATCATAATGGAGTTTATAAATGTCATAACTGTTCTGATGTCCCATCTAACCTTACCTCCTAATATCAGACCTCTGAAAGTGTGTGTGACAATACTGAGACTTCTATGTGTGATAAAAAAAAAAAAAAAAAAAAAAATACGAGGAGGAAATAATAAAGAAAATAAAAATATTGAATTTGTTTTTGTTGAATGTCATCTGATGTGATTTGTGATGTAGAATGATATTGAGGGAAACTGATTTGTCTTTTTAATGTATATTTTCAAAAATGTAGTATTAGAGAAATACCTTCCAACAGGAGCTTTTTTCACGGTTTGTCCCAACTATGTCAATTCCACTGCACTGCTGCTTGAGTAAATGAACTCTATTATATCTGACTGACCAAAGGCACTGAGATTTAATTACATTTTTACTGTGCAAGACAATTTCTTGACATATCTTGGTAGTCTATATGTCTTAGTGTGGGGTTACCTTTTGCCGATCTTCCCATTCAGTTATATTGGATTGACTGTTCAGCTTATCGGCCACTGAAGTGATGATTTGTCCAATCCTTTCCCCAGACAATAGATCTTGAATCTTTAGTTGAGACACAGCATTCTGTACTGTTGCACTTAGACCCTCTGTTGAACTTGAGCTTGCTGTTGAATCAAGAACCTGAGGAAAACAAACCATTTTCTTACAGAAAAATAAATGAAAATTATAGAATTTTTATAAACCTTTTCTTTTCTTTGACCAACCTGTACAGTTATAGTGGTGGAATCGACAAAACTGACACTGTTTGCAGTTGCTGTTATAATCAGCTTGTGGTCAAAACTGCTGTTTCCAAGAGGAAGGAAGACTGTCTTTACTTCCTTGCTTTTACTGCAGAGTAGATGCTTACCTAATAATATTGAAACAAGTAGATAATTTTGATAATTAGATAGACAAGGCTTATTTTGGAGATTTATACTAAGTGAGATTGTTCAGGTCAGACAAATCAGATTTCTAGTCTAGAAGCACCTACCTTTAGCCTTAAAACAATACTGACAATTAGGACAAGCAGTTTTAGTTGTGCAAGTTATACTGAATGCATCAAGGATTGTGCTTCTTGATGGTGATATGATGCATGAGAAGCTTCCAGAACTGCTCCTGGTTTCTTCTGAAGGTGAACCATGTTCTTCAGTGGATGATAATGTATTAACAATATATGTTGTGTAATATGGTACATTAGTTTCTTCTAGAAAAGAAGAAAAAAAGTTATGTCATATCTCTTGGGTTAATCATTTTTGATGAACAGTAATGTATTCTTGTGCTAAACCAGTTTGTCCTTCTTTAAGCCTGGTATAATGTTTTCCCGCCCTCTGGTCCTCGTCAGCACGCGAGCAGCTCAGTTCTGTAACAACTGCAGAGCATGGATGCTCTTTTTGGGAAGACCAGAGAGCAGGACATTACAGTAGTCCAGGCGACTGGAAATAAAAGCATGCATCAGCACCTCCGTTCTGGCCTGAGAGAGAAACGGGCGGACTCTGGCTATGTTCTTCAGGTGGTAGAAACCTACCTTTGTTACGTTTTTAATGTGTGGAATAAAACTGAGATCAGAGTCAAAAATCACACTCAGGTTTCTCACAGATTGTAAAGGTTTAAAATTCTGTAATTTGGGTAAAAGTTTCTCTCTCTTGACTTCAGGACCTATAACTAAAACCTCTGTTTTGTCCTGATTGAGATTTAGGAAGTCTGCTACCATCCATCACTTAATATCTAAAATACAGTTAAAAAGGCATCAACTTGCCTCGTGTCATCAGGAGACATGACGATGTACAGTTGCGTATCATCAGCGTAACTATGGAAGCTGATGCCGTGTCTTGATGACATCACCCAGGGGAAGCATATAGAGATTAAAAAGGGTTGGGCCTAAAATTGACCCCTGGGGAACCCCACACTTAATTTTGTGTGTTTTTAAGGAACAGGTATCTAAACTTACAAAATATTTTCGGTCTGTAAGGTAGGAGAAGAACCAATTTAAAACAGCACCAGAGAGCACAACCAGGTTCCTCAGTCTTTTTATTAAAATGTGATGGTCCACTGTATCAAAAGCGGCAGTTAGATCCAGCAGAACCAAGACTGTGAGGCTATGATTATCTTAATTGAGCCTGGTGCCATTTAAAATCTTTAGAAGGGCTGTCTATGTGCTGTGGTTCGTCCTAAAACCAGACTGATACTTCTCCAATGCATTGTTTGAACTTAAAAAAATATTAATTTGGGTAAAAACCAGTTTTTCTAAAATTTTGCTTAAAAATGGTAAGTTGGATACCGGGCGGTAATTATTAAAAATAGTCGGGTCTAGGCCACTCTTCTTCAGAAGGGGCTTCACCACCGCCGTTTTAAAGCAGCTGGGGAAGACACCCGTCTGAAGAGAGCAGTTCACCAGATATAAAAGCTGTTCCTCAAAGACTTGTTAAAACATTTTTAAAAAGCTTGTGGGAATTGAATCTAAAAGGCAGTTTATGGGCTTTACTTGGGAGAAAACTCGACCAAGTGTCCTTGCATTAACCAGGGCTAAACAATCCAGTGTCTCCTCAGGTGGAAGCATTTATCCAGGAGTATTGGAGGATAAAATTTGTTCAGATAAAAGACTGGATCTAATGTTATCGATTTTTACTTCCGAAATGGTCTGCAAACGCCTTACAAAAGAATTCAGTTGCTATTGGTGACATGTTAAAATTACTGTTGGTTAAAAACTCAATTGTGGAGAAAAGAAATTTAGGATTATTTTTATCGTCAGATGTTAGTTTTTTGAAATGCAAAGTTCTGGCCAGTAACTGTTTTAGTGTATATTTTGAGGTGCTGACACAGTGATTCATAGTGGACTGTCAACTTGGATCTTCTTAGCACTGGTAATTAGCCAATTAAAATATAACATGACATGACGTAATCATTCAATTCAAGCCAATTCAGTGTTATTTGTATATTCTGTTACAATGCCAAACAGTGGCAGGGAACTCCCCTTTAAGAGGAAGAAACCTTGAGCAGGACCTGTGTTATTAGGGGGGACAATTCCTGCTAAAGGCCATTCATGTGTTTTGCCTCTTCTCCCTAACCATGATCAGGACTATATTCTCCACCTTCACACTTTTATGCAGCTGTAGAAATCATGCAGCGTTTAAGAGCAAAAACATTTTCTTCCTTGCACTGATTCAACTGTGCCACTTGGTTAACAATAATTTTGACAGTAAAGTAATTAATACATCATTACCTCAAATGTTGATTCCTTATGTGGACAGTTTGTCTGAAACTTAAACCAGTTTATTAACATAAACGCACCAGATATAACCACCACGGTGACATCTTGATCCCGGGACTTGGCCGCTGATAGACTTTCATAGCTCACTTTGTATTCAGTCCCGCCCACCTGCTCTTCAATAAGTGGAATCTGTTGTGCGTTATTGTAGCATTCCTTTGTTTCTGGCTGTAAGTAAATGATCAAGTAAATTTATTAGGCCAACATGATTCTTTCCTCCCTGATCTTTAAACCTGAACTGTGTAACTTAAAAATCCTTGTGATATTTCTTGACTTGTATTAACATAAATTGGACCTCTCTCATGCTGTGTTAATTTTGTGGTCCAGCCCATATGTCTTACAAGAACAACTATTGCATGAGAGGAATACATCACACACCAACATTAACACCTCTGCTAGCTGACTTTGTTTGCCAGAAGCTAACATTGCAGTGGTCAGTGAAGAATAGAAAATCTTTTTTTTTTTTCTCTTTGTTGAAAATCACAATATGAGAAGAAATGGGATGCAGGACCCTTGTTGAATTTGCCAGTTTCTGGCTTACTAGTAAAGAAAGCTGTATTATTGGTGGCTGGTTTCTGTGTGTTATCACGGTGTTTTTCGTGTTTTAATGTGGTCTGTGTGCAAAGTGTTCTATTGAAACGAATGGTTTCTACATCAGTTTTGGCTTGTTTGGCTTTCTTTACCAGGATGCTCATGGCCACAAAAAGTCTGAAATGCAGTGTGTTACTGCCACCTAGTGGACAAAAATAGCAGCATTTTACGGTACACGGGTTTCCTCTCTGGGGTGGTTCTAGTTTTAAATTCATTCAACTTTGTTAGCACCGAAACATATAAGAATGTTCATGTACTTTTATTTGTTGTGTTGGTTTATTTAATTTTTTTTAATGTGCTTTGTGCTGTGCTTTTGTGTATTGTGACCACAGAATGGCAGGACATTTTGAAAGGATGTGTATTTATAGAGATGCTGTTCATAGGCCACATTAGAGCTAACTATTTTACTGCGTTGTGTAGGCGTTGCTTTCTTTGCTGATTAAACTGGATTTCAACTGGTAAACAAATACACATGCAGCCTACCACTATATATACATAGGGGTCAACTTGCAACTTGTATTTGCAACAGTGCTGGACTACATCTGAACTGTTAGGGGTCCTTTCCAGTAAAAAAGAAAAAAAAAAAAACTAGATACTCAAATATTTAAGACTTACTTCCCAGTGACTGTCTCCATATGGGTCCTTGATGTACCATACAAATTCTGGACATGAATCTGCATTACATGTCAGTTTAATGTTTGCATCTTTGCTGTTTTTTATTGGGTTACACCCTTCAGTGCAAGTGAGCCTGTGGGATAAAACATATCAACCAAAACAAAAAAACATGTCACAGCGACTAACAACTCACTTCTAGGCTTTTTCTTGTCATTTTTGAAAAAGAAATAATAACAAAAACTTATTTTAAAGTCAAATTTTCTGTACTTAATTACTAAATTATTTTAAAAGAAGTGCAGGTGCACATGAAATAGTCAGATTACGTAAAGACTTTTTAAAGGAGACAAATAACAGCCACACAGTAAAAATCAAAGCGTGACAGTTTCTGAAAAATTAAGTACCTTATTTGGTCTGATGTGTAGAGCGTCGGGGTGAGAGTAACACATATAGATTTGTCAGTCCAACCATCATTATTTTGTTTCAAATTGAAATAATACTTTTCAAAATGAAATGGCCGTGGTAGGCAACTTCCTTCAATGACATGTGTCTTTTCTTTGTTTTTCTTCTTGCACTCACAGATCTTTTCTGAAAACATTGTGAGTATAGATCATCAGATGACTCAGAAAAAAATACATTGATGACTCACTTTTGTAAAACAGTCAGAAATGAGGTGTCACTGAATAGCTTGAAGGGGTGTCATTACTTCATTACTTTTTCTGGTACTAAGATTGGTATCTTTAAATCCATTGACATTGGCGAAAAAGTGTGTGAATTAATCAGTTTTCTTCATTAATTTATGATAAAATGTGATCTGATCTATGAATGAACAGACAAACACAATGCGCTTCAGCTGATAACATAGCATAATGGCAGGAACAAGGAATTATAATTCTTCATATCCTTATTGAACACATCCATTAAAAATTTATTTTGGCAGATCCAGTTGTGGCCTTTTATCGCTATAAACAGTGCTGAGTATTCTTTACAAATAATTAAACAATTCAACTTTTGTTTCATCAGCCGACAAAATATTTTCCAAGTAGCATTATTGTTTGGAAAACCTCAGATGTGTAGCAAGTTGTTTTATTTTATTTATTTATTTTATTTTGGAGAGCAGCAGCATCTCTGTGGGGTTCATGCAGGGACATCCTGCCAGTTCCATACCTGGCGTATGGTAGACTCATGAAAAGAGATGTTCGCCAGTTCCAGTGATTTCTTTGAGTCTTTAGTTGTTACTTTACTTCACTGATGTTTCTTTGTGTATCTTTGGAATAACCTTGGCTAGGTACCCATATCTAGGAAGAGTAACCATGGCACTAAACCATCTCTATTTAAAGAAAATATATCAAATTGCTCCTAATTATCAAATTGTATCCCTTTCCATCCTTATGCAGATGAACTACTCTTGTGCATGTCAGAGATCCCCTTCTTACAAGGCACGGTTCACATCAGCAGATGTTTCTTGTGAAAGCAAACCTAAAATAACTGAGTGCTTTTTATCAATCAAAGTAGCTCTAAAGTAATTACAGTAGTCTGTGGGTTTACTTACTTTTTCTACCAGCTTTTTGAATGTTTAAAGAGTGTGTTCAATAAAGGCATATTGTAGCTTGTTTCTTAAGCATATTGTGCTTGTCTGTTACTGTAACTTAGATGATCAGATAACATTTTATTGCAAATTGATATTGAAAACTAAGTAATTCTGAGGATGTACTTTCTTTTTTGACTCTGTGTATGAATATACATGTAAAGGAAACATAACTGGGAAACTGGAATGCAAAGTATATTGCATTCACTTATAGAGTGCTGCAGTGGTCTATCTGAATGCAGCCAAAATGTTAAAGCAGGCACAACTCCCAACCTGGGAGCCCCCTTTGTGTTAATACATGATAATCCTTTCAGGCGTGTTGGGTCTGCAATAATGAATGTTGTTGTGTGGTTAAGTAAATGATCATATAGCTGTTCTGCATCACTGACACTACATTTAGGAATGCAGCACATTTGTGAAAGCAGATGGCAGAAACTGGAATGATGATAAAATCTGGTCAGAGGGATTATGATTAAGTCAGAGGCATTATGATTAATGTTTTCATCTGTGATAAAGTTGTTGGAAAAACTCTGTGAAAGAGGGCACCCCACAAGCAAATAAAAGATACTTAATAAATTCAAGCTCATTTAAAAACAACCAAACAGGACAAACAAACAATATAACATAAAACACAACACAATGGTCATCATCACCAAAACAGCAGTAGCTGGGATGATGATGTGGTGCCCTGTGGGAAAACAACTGGTCAGCCTGTCCTGCAGCTCTTCAGTTCATTGACAGATGACGGATAAACCAGCTGGCTTTGACTAAGAATAAATATCTAGATTTGTACAGATGACTGAATAGTGGCTAGCCTAATGGGATTTGTAGGTCTAATTGAATGGTCACATTTTCTTTCTGACTCTGGGGTCTAATCTATCTTCAGAGACCAAAATATTAAGGGAGGCCTTATACTTATGAAGCTATTCTTGATTTTCTTTCAGGGTGTGGGGAGTATCTCTATAGGAGAATCTCACGGTATCCTCTGGCTTTTGAACCAGACGCACAGACTGAAGGCAACTGTTTGGCTTGACTACAGTTTTGTGTTTCTGCTTCCTGTTATCATCCTCTTACCAGCTGACGAGCATCCTGTACAATATTTAGTGACAGGAGGATCTGAGTGAGAATTTCTGAAAGTATGCCAGTTTATTGGCTTTTGACCTGTCAATTTACCAAAGCTTACACTGCTTTTTTCTGTCAATTTTTATGACTTCAGCTTAAGATATAAAACAAGTGATTGATACCATAAATTCATTAGGATAATATTATATATATTCTATTACATCAAATCAGTAAAAATTAAACAAAAAGTTTCTCACGGATGTCTATGGTTTTGTCTATTTTTGCAATCCAAAGACTAGATCACTGTTGGTCATTTGAAAGAATGCAGGTTTTAGGCATTTCTGCATCGGCTTCAGTTTTCAGACTTGGAGGCCTCATCTGTCTTTTACACATGGTAAAACATTTTAAGAATAGCATAAGTCTTACCACATTTCCAGTTGTAATTTTTAGCGTTTTCAAATATGGATTCATCACTGACAGAAAGCTTGATACTTTCATCTCTACTGGTTATTGAATTTGAAGGACTTGCAACGATATCCCATATATCTCTTTCAACTCTAACATGTTGTTTCACCTGAAATTAAATGGAAAGTTAAAAAGATATTGCATTATATGAGTGAAAAATGGCATCAAAAATTAGCAAAACTTTATGCCCAAACTGTTGTGAAGTAAATTACCATTTTCTTACTCAATGAACCTTTATCAATATCATGATGTCTAGTGACTGAATTCCCGCCACAGGAGGTAAACATGTCCACATCCACCTCCAGAGAGGTAAAGGTGTTCCATGCTCTGACTTTCATTTGCATAGATTCTGTAGGAAAACACACAGTAAAGAAAAAAGATCAGGAAATATGTACATATTTTAGGTTTCTCTGACAAACAGTGGCAATTGGAATTCACTCATTTTCTGCAATAAAAGCTGAGTGAATATATTTTTTTAAAAGGCATTTTCATTTTGACAGTTTTTTCCATTCTGACAATGAAAAAAATAAACAAGTTGTCTGTGATAAATATGAAAAACATCCGTCAGATATGGAGGCTAGGAGACCTTGAAAAACACACAGTTACTTTTCACTGGCAGAGGGATCAGGTTTGTTGCTTTTTCTACCAATCAGTTAGACTTTCTGCTTGTTTCAGTGGTGGTTACATGTGCTCGTATGATGCATAGTTAGTGACCAGTGTTGTAGGCAAGCAGATTAGTTGTCTGTGGTAACGCTGATAAGTTGCAGTGCCACGAAGGACATATTTTTCACGGACAGGTAATTGCACTTACTTTTTTTTACATTTTACTTATGGTTGAGATGTTATGTGACCTCAAGAATTCTTACTTACCCCTAAAGCGTAATGGAATCCATATTCATTTTCCAGTCTTTTTAAGATACAAACTGAAAAGGCAGGAATCTGGCTCTCTTTAATGTAAATAAAATGAAATCCTAATTAATATCACTGCAAACATCTGTATGGGACAGTCTCATTAAAAAGATGTGTTCTTGATTAGAAGGGGCGTCACAAAATACTGGCTTTTGCTTGTAAAGTGATTTTGTTCGAGACTTTGAGGGTTTTTATTATGTGTAAATATTATCTTGATGCTGACCAATAAGGGTTGGCTGATATTAGTCAACTGACCACTGTATCTTTTGTTTACATCTTCATAAAGACAGTAAATAAAGATGGTCATTAAAGCTTTTGATAAAACAATTAGACAATGCTTAAGACTTTTGGACAGTACTGTATCTGCCTATGTTGTATGCTAACTGGGGTAGTGCACGTTCATGTATTGTAGTGTGTTTTTTCAGTGGGGTTTCGATTGAGTGACCGAGCAGTTTCCAGGATCACCTACTGTAATTCCACCTTCAATCTGCAGTAAAATCTAGTAGTTGATATGCCAAAAAAAGATCAATTATTATTAAGATCACACAAATAGAGAAACACAATGTGCTTCAGATGAAACACACAAGAGTTATGACTTTTTGTCTTTAACCTTCCTATGGTGTTAGGGTCCCTACGGACCCGTTTTGAGTTTTAGCCTTTGTCAGGGACTTCCATTTAAACAAAATAAAATCTTTTTTTTTTTTTTACTAAATTATAAAGTGCTCTGGTGAAAAAAATGACTTTCGTGGTGTTCGGGTCATTTTTGACCCGGTTAAAATTTTCGATTATAAAACAATAAAAAATGCCAAAAATGAAATCATAAACACACAATCAACCAACAGCCTCTTCCTCCAACCACTTGAGCTTCATTTAGGGGCTTTTCTCTTTGCCTTTTTGCAAGAACAAACAAAGGAAGACATGTCCAGACTTTTCAAGCCATTTGAGTGTAGAGGTGGTGACTTGCAGAGTACACATCTCCAATTCACAGGATGCAACAATGAGGAGAAGATTCACTGTAAATGAAGCTTTGGATCACATCTATTCTGCAAATGAGGCAGAGGACACACAGGATTTTAGCGATGGAGATGAGCAGGCCTCTGAGAACGAAGATGATGTGGAGTACCAATTGGAAGAAACAGAGACAACTGATCAGTCTGAAGAGGAGGTCACTGGTGCTGAAGCTGCTCCTGCTGAATCATTCCAATCCAAATGTGGCAACATCCGTTGGAGCACAGTTCCTCCTGATGTGCATGGAAGGGCAGCTGCTGCAAACATCATCAAAATGACCCCTGGGGTCATGAGGTTTGCTGTGACAAGAGTAAGTGACATCAAGACGTGCTGTGATCTTTTTTTGCCATTGTCACAAAAAAAAGTCATAATTGCTATGACAAACCTTGAGGGGAAAAAAGTCCATGGCAACATGTGGAAAGACATTGATGAGACGTACCTGGATGCCTACATTGGTGTTCTCCTCCTTGCTGGAGTTTACAGATCCACCAATGAGGCAACTGAGAGTCTTTGGGGTGCATCAACGGGCAGAAATATTTTCCGGGCAACAATGTCTCTTCGGACCTTTCAGATGATCTCAAGAGTCCTCAGATTTGACAATCGAGACACCAGAGCAAAATCTGACAAGCTTGCTACCATCAGGGATGATTGGGAGAGATGGGTGCAACTCCTTCCACTGATGTTCAACCCAGGGCCAGAGGTGACAGTGGATGAACGTTTTCTCCCTTTCCGAGGAAAATGCCAGTTCCGGCAATACATGCCCAGCAAGCCAGGCAAATATGGCATAAAAATAGTTCTATTGTGTGGAAAAAAAGACTTGTTTTTGCCCTTTTCTTGAAGTAAAAATATACGGGTCCAAAATGACCCGAAACACCATAGATGTTACTATATTTGATAATATTAGAATTAAAATCTTTTTTTTTGTTGAACATTTAAGAAATGTGTTTTAATATCTCTCAGTTACACTCAGGTAACAGAACAACTGATTATTTTGTTGCCTTCTTCTCTTAAGGTTCATTTGACCACTTTTTAGACATTGAAAACGAGGGGTATGCTGTTAAAACAAAGGCCCAGGGGCCCACAAAAAAATATTAAAACCAATCTTTTCATGGATAAGGGAGCCCAACCAGCTAAACAAGAGTTAAGACATTGGATGATAAAAGATTGTTTTTAGGGTATTTTATGGCTGATTTAATACACGGGTCCAAAATTGACCCGCTAACACCACAGAAGGCAGCAGAAAGCTAACACCAGAGGAAGGTTAAATATTTATTACTCATCCTCATTAGAGCACCGGTGGAACTTCCTTGACAATGACTGAACACCAGGACATCAAGCACGTGTTTTCAGTAGCTCTTGATCAGAGCTGCACAACATTCAAGAGAAATGTTTGACCGTTCCTCATTACAGAACTGCTTCAGCTCAGACACAGGATGTCTTTGTGGGATGTCTAGAATGAACGGCTCTCTTAAGGTCCTTCCAAGCCTGGGTTCTGACTGGGCCACTCCAAAAGGGGGATTTTTTTTTTTTCCTAAGCTTTTTGATGGTAAATTTATTTCCATGCTTGGACGAAATGCTAAGTAAACGCTATGAGAAACTGATCCTGCACTCCATCCTTTCAACTGTGAATCCACAGCTGGACAAATATTAGTTTGCTTACAAAGCCAAGCAAGGAACGGAGGATGCTGTGATATGTCTGTTTCACTCCCTTCTTCCACACATGGAAACACCTGGCAACTTTACGCCATTCCTTTTCATGGATCTGAGTTCAGCATTCAACATGATTCAGTGTCATCAGATGATCAGGGAAATTAGACCAGTTTTAACACTGCCTCTCATAACATCCATCGGATTCCTAGCTTTTTGAGTAATAGACCACAGGCTGTGAGGATAGGGTCTGCAACATCTGACACTACCATTAATAACACCGGGGCCCCTACACACTTTACACAAATTATTTAATCAGTTTCTCACCCATCACAACATACTACAAATATTTCAATGACACTTCAATCCTGGCTCTCCTCAATGACCACAAATCCAACACTGCTTTTCACAACACAGTCTCTCATTTCACACAATGTTGCATTTTCCATATCAATGGAGAGAAAATGAAGGAACTCGTATTCACACTCTTGGTCTGAATCAGATTGCCATCAATGGCAAAATAATAGTACAGGTCAATAAATTAGAATACCTCTGACTCACCCTGGACAATAACCTAATCTTTATACACCACATAACTGGCACCCATAAATGCTCACAATGAAGGTTACATGTTATCCGTGCACTCAGTGCCCTTTCCATTGCCCCCTATCTTCTGTAATTACTGTACAAGACCATACTCCAACCCATTCGTATCGTACCCTCAGTTTTTATGGCATGCTGTCAGTCTTTAACAAAAAAACTAAATAAAATCACACACATAGCCTCATAAATAATCCACACCCCCACACCTAGAACTCAGAACTCGGTGACATAGCAGGAGCCCAACATGACAAAACAATAGCCCTGGACACTAAGCACCCCTTCACCATCCACTTTAAAATCCTGCCCTCTGGCTGCATGTACAGGACACTGAAATGGAGGAGGACACATTTTAACAATAGGTTTGTACCATCTGCCATTTCCATACTCAACAAACTATTTCACGAATCTTTGGCTTTTTCCTCACCTGTTACAGTCAGTTATGTAAATATTTTCTATGTGGTTTCTGTTGCCTACTTGTATATTGTGCAAAATGTTTATTGTGCTAAATGATTTTGTGTGAAATGTTTACTCTGTTGAATGTCTAGTACGTTCTGTGTACTATGATGATCTATAAAAAAAGAAACAATATTCTCGCTGGGACAATAAAGTATTTATCAATTTATCAATCTATGTTTAATTGTTGAAATGATGGGGGTGTTCTGCCACTGACACACAGCTAGTTCAATAATTTAAATGCAACAGACTCATGTAAAACGATGTTTGCCAGTTCCAGTGATGCCTTTAGTGAGTAAGCCTTTAGCATTTAGCTGTTACCCATGGGCTTTACTTTACTCAGGTTGTTCTAATGTGTATTTGGAGTCATCTTGACTGGGCACTCATTTCTTGGAAGAGTAGTCACAGTATTAAACTAAACTAGACAGTCTGTATAACTGTGGACTGATGCATGGCTAAACACTTTGATTCCTTCATTTCCCTCTCCAGCTTTATGCAGATCACTCTTGAGCACCAAGAGATAATTTCTACTGTAATGGAAGTTATTTACAGCTTAATTTTGTAAATTATCAGCTTAAGCTCATTGTGTAGGTGTACTACTGTGACCTAGATGAAGATCAGATCACAATTTAGATCAAATTCATACAGAAAACCTGTTCATTCCAAGGCATTCACAAAAGTTAGTTACATCATATATCTACTAACCTTGAACTGGGTATCCAATATGAAAAATTCCTCGCTTGGTATTCATTTTTCTAGCTTCTGAAAATGAGCCATTGCGTCCAGTCAGCAAGAAAAAGAGCCGCACAGGTTCTCCCCGGTAAAGGGAAACATCAAGAGAAATGTACGGAGAGCCTAAACAGAAATCCCTCTCTTTCAGCATGGACACATGAAGTCCCTCTACTTTCTCCAAAATGCAAACCTGCAGTATACATAGAAATACAAAAGACATATTCCACTTTTAGTTTTCCTCATCAGTAAAACTCAAAGCATCAGTCAATCATGATTTGGTCATTGTGGAATAAACAAAGCCTCAGACTTAATTGCAATATAAGTCAGTACTGATCTTGGCAAATACTTAACAATGAAACGATATTGTCATTAAAATTGATCTCAGAGGGAGTTTTTCTTTCTTCATTTATTTCATCCTAACAGGCTGTAATTTAAAGGAGCAAAAAGCGAAATCATTTCACCGCTAGGTTTGCTGTTGAGCACTGCCTGTAGACCAAAACAAAGTGTGCCATTAGCCACACCTCCCTCTGCCTCTGCTCGCCACCAACCCCCCCCCCCCCCCCCACACACACACACACACTCCCCCACTACACCCCCGCTCGCTTCGAAGATCTACCTACACCGAGCAAAACATCACCATGGCGAGTAACAAAGTAAGTCATTTATAACATTATAATGTTTATACTGGTTTGTCCGTAAATTAATCTTTATGTCACTAATTTAGTGAGTCACCATTAGCATCAAACGTATTCGCCGCTAATTGCGTTAGCAGACAGTTCAACGTTAGTAACAATATGACGGCAGTGAATAGCTTTCCTGTTTTGTTCCGCTGTCTACCATTTGAGTTCTAAAATGCTGCCGCCGTCACTACTCACTGGCTGTCGCGTTTTTATAGAGGGAGGGGGGAGGAGGGAGGAGGCGAAGTTTCACATGAACGCACATGAACGCGCGGCCGGACCGGCTTGTAAACTTGAGGCTGGAGATCAACACAGAGAGCGGGTGTGTGACGTCATCCTATACTCCAGATGAAATTACACCTCTCGTTCTCCATGTAGCGATTTTTTAATTCCTTCAGTCTTAAATAATGGATTTCCACTTATTGCTCCTTTAAACTTGCATGGAGGACTTTATGAGACAAAATAAAAAAGAACATTGTCTTCATTGTGTACAAATAATTGTTGGGCTACAAGATCTTAGATACTCTCAGATGATAACAAGGCCACTATAATAACTGCCATGGAGACAATAGTGGGTGAGTGTCTGTGTTTACATCAGTTTGAAAAGGCTTATAGTTACCAAGGCATCCATAATTTCAGATCATAGGCAGAAGTTCAAACCAGGTCAAATTGGTTGGAAAAGTATAAAGACGCCTTCAGACTAAACAGCTTTCATGATTGCTATGCTGTTCAAACTACACAACAGGCTGTCTTATAATCTGCTGTTTTGATGTTGTGGTCAGCGATGACAATGACAGGTCACACACTATGTTATTTGAGAAACACAGTGACTCTGGGGGGTAAATCACAAATGGAGTTCCTTAAAGCCGGTTTGTTTTGAGAATGCAGGCTATAGAAGCTAAAAAAAAAAAAAAAAAGCTTGGATCAGGAAAGTGGCATTATGACAGTGATTATTAACTGGATTGGCTTTCTGATTCAGGTATAGTGCGTGATAACACAGAAAAGGGGCAGTGACCAGGGTACAGGTCTTTTGACACTTCATACAAAATTCAAGAAGAGCAGGTTGTATGAATGGAAAAATGTGAAGAATGTGAAAATGACAAATAATGAAAATAATAACAATGCTACTGCAATATTTAAAATGGAGGAAGAAACAAGTCTGTTCTGTGTAAAACTAGCAGATGTATTTTACAGAGAGCAGACTTATTACTATATCTGGACGAAGTATAACAATGTGTCCTGTTCTGTCTTGAAGGTTCCCATAATTACACAACATTAAAGCCTAGAGTTTATTTGTAACTGTAAAGCCTCTTTGTAGGAATATTGATAGCTCACCAGATTTGGATACGTGGCGTTTTCCCTCAACTGAGAATTTGCATCACAAACTGTTAATTCAACATAGATTTCTGCTCAAAAGTTTGGTTGTTGGTGCAGGACCAAGTATACAATGGATTCAGTGCAAATGCACTAACTGACTTTTTTTTTTTGGCACTAGTGGCCTTTATTTGACAGTGAAGGAGAGACAGGAAACAGGGCAGAGAAAACGGAGAAGACACACGGCAAAGGGTCATCCGGGCCAGGAGTAGAGCCCCCGACCAGCTGCATAAGGACTCTAACCTGCCCTAACCACTGCGCCACCAGGCGGCCCACACTAATTGACTTTTAAGATGACAGCTTAATTACTGACTTTCTATCGGTCATCCCACAATATTACATTTAGATCAATGACAGTTTGGTTAAAATGTGAGACATCAACATTGAGAACTTCCACATGATGATATTTCAATACTGTTTCATCTTATTTTAATCTTAATATAATCATGAAAATCTGTGAGAAAAAAGTAAGAATAATTTGTTATATTATTAATTTGTTAATTATATTATATTTCATTTTCCTTCTTTACAATAATGATTTCATTCACTTTCTAAGATAAAAAAAAAAAACTAACTCATCAGCTCCTTATTCAAATGACAATCACAATAATACCTTCTCAACACCAAACAGCTATGCATCACTTTATGAGTTTTAATGCAGGGTGATACCTGCATGTCTTGCTGCATCACTGATTTACCTGCAGGTCTGCTGACACTTCAGAATAAGTGACCCTGTTAGATGCATAAAGAGTCAGGTGGTGGCAGCCAGCCCCGAGTTGCTTCACTATTTCTGGCGTCACTGTGATATTCTGGGGCACAGCTCCGTCAACCACAGATAAACAAGCCAACAATTTTGTTCCACTTTGGATTCTGTAGGCCACGTTTGAACCTGAAGTTGAGCAAAATATTCAATGCATACATTTGGACAAAAGAGAATAAAAGATAAACATCAGGACCTGATGCTTTCAAGCTGCAATTTCAAACTAGGTGAGATGAAATATTTAATGTTTTGTTCATCTTGGTACTAACCTGCTTTTACTTCCATTTGAATTTGAAATGCTCCTCCAATAAGGGTTCTGCAGTTGCTTTCACAAAATGACTTTTCCCCAGTATGGCACCTGATGACACCAATCTCTGTAACAGGCTCCTGAAGGGTAATTATTTTCTGGGCTTTAAAGTGCATTTCGATGTTTGTGCATTCAGCGGCCACGTCAAATGTGCCTGCACTAGTGTATCTGTGCACGACACTGCTCTCCAACCTGAGAAAATTCACATATATAAACAAAAACAAGGTGACTGCCACCTGGACCTCTGGCTTCTGAGAGGAAAAGCAGCAATTTAGATACATGTGCCATACAATTATCAGTCAGTACGTCAGTACAGATAAGACATAGCTGACTTCACTCAATATGGTTAAAATGGACGGTAAGTCATATAAGTTGATTTCCCCCTAAATGATACTAGGAATTTTCTGTGAAATTTCAGTTTCTTCAACATTTACTGTGGTCTTGCTGACACGTCCATAATCATCTAAGTGTTTACAAATTATTTTTTTTAACCAGCTCCAACAAAATGACCAGTCTAAAACTGAAATTTATTCAGTCATCAATCATGTGCATGAAATATAATTAAAATTATTTTGATGAACGCAGCACGGGAAAATATATTATTAAGCAGAAATGTATGCAGAGTAACGAGCAGTGAGAAGTCTGCTTCAAGTAACTACGACTGAAAAAGATAAAAATGAATAATTATTCAAGGTAAAACTCCAAATCAGAAAAAGGTGGGATAGTACATAAGATACAAAATAAATTCTGCATTTCTTATCTTATTTTAAAAACATAAACACTTACTTTGAAATATATTTGTTTGAGCTAGTTATAAAATAGATATTAGCTATTTTATGATTTTTCTTGTCAACTTTATTTAATTTTTGAATATCCACAAATTTCTGTGTTTTTTTTTTTTTTTTTTTTTTTTTGCACTGTCAACAGATGAATATAGACTTTATTACTGTGGCTACTCTAGAAGTGGACACTCAGGCAAGATTACTCCAAAGGCACATTACAGAATCCTCACTGAGGTAAAGAAGAAGACATGAATAATAGTATGAATATTAGCTAAAGGCTTAAAGACATCACTGAAACTAGTGATGGGCTGATACCAACGACGCCATGATCAGGTGCTTAGGACCATTGCGGAGCACGGAGAGAGAGTATTGGCATTGTCAGCTGTCGAAGGTCAAAACCCACGAAGAAAGCCATCAACTTCAGAGCCGGGGAGAAGCCAAGTACAACACTGAGAACAACATCAGGGCTTCTCAACACTGCACAGGACTGGCAACTGTCAGTGGACTTGGGAAGCCAACTTAAGTTCCCCCAACATGTTGCTGAGACCCCTCTCAGACCTTACATCGTTTTATTGTCGGAGGCAACAAAGAACGTTGTCATGCTAGAGCTCATAGTGCCATGAGAGGAGCGAATGGAGGAGGCCTTTGAGCAGAAGAGGGAGAGGTATGACAGCCTAGTCAGCGACTGCCACAGACAAGGCTGGAAGGCCAGGTGCTTGCCTGTGGAGGTAGGGTGCAGAGGCTTTGCCGGACAGTCTCTGTCCAGAACTTACACTGCACTGGGCATCACAGGAGAGCAAAAGAGAAGAGCCATCCGTAACAGCACAGAAGCAGCAGAGAAAGCCTCTAGGTGGCTCTGGATAAAGAGCGCAGATCCGTGGTTGAATGCTACTGGGGAACAAGCTGAGGCGTCATGAACCTCAGCTGGGCCGTCTGAGAGAGGGTGTCTGATGTTCGAAAGGCCCAAACACCCAATGACCTCAGGTCCATCACTGATGATGTCCCCCAGCGATGCATCAGAAGATGTTTCACTATAAAATAGACCAATATCCAACCTCCTATTTGTATCTAAAATTCTGGAAAAAGTAGCTGCAAGCCAGTTAGATGACCACCTGCACAGAAATGATATATTTGAAGTTTTTCAGTCAGGGTTCAGAATTCGTCATAGCACAGAAAGAGCGCTGGTTAGAGTCGTCAACAACCTCCTCATGGCCTCAGACAATCGATTAGTGTCCATACCAGTTCCGTTGGACGTCAGTGCTGCTTCTGATGCCATTGATCACCACCTCTTGTTGCAGAAATTAGAGCACGTTATAGGGATTAAAGGTATGGCACTAAGATGGTTTAAATCATATTTATCTGAGAGATTCCAGTTTGTTCATGTTAATTAGGTTTCTTCTGCACAGACAAGGGTCTATTATGGTGTTCCCCTTTTTAAGACGCACTGCACTGTGGTCAACTAACTTAATTTTATCTCTGTTTTTATTATTTTATTGCTTTTTAATTGTCTTGTTCTTGTCAGTGTCGTGCATGTTATTGTTGTGATTATTGTTGTTGTCGCTGTTTTGCTGCTATTGCACTGTTAATTGCCCCCTGGGGACAATAAAGTTCTTCTTGATCTTGATCTTGATCAGGGTTCAGTGCTAGGGCCAATCCTCTTCACTCTTTACATCCCTTACCAAAATGTAGTATACTCAAGTATACTATAAGTATACTATAAGTATACTACTTTTTGGTAAGGGATGCTATCCTTGGGAAATATAGTCCAGAGCCATGCCTTAAATTTTTATTGCTATACTGATGACACACAATTGTATTTATCCATTGTTGTATTAAATATTGGGTCAGGTCACCATGGCCTGTTTATCGAGAGATGTTAATATCTAATCCAGTGTGGGATATAACCCTAACCCTAACCCTAACCCATCCTGGAGCTCTGTGTGTAACCTACAGATCAAACATGCCATTAATTCTGAACTTTCTGTTTGTTTCAGGTGGTGACACAGAGAGGGAAAAGGCAAGTTGGTTCCATCACATCAGCTGAGAGAGGGGAGCTGGTAACTCTGGTCTGTGCTGTGAATGCTGCTGGGGACGCTGCACCTCCAATGTTTGTCTTTCCCAGAGTAAAGTTTAAAGACTGCTTCATGATCAATGCACCTCCAGGAGCAAAAGGTACATCCACCAGAACAGGATGGATGAATGAAGATAGCTGGGCCGAGTTCCTCGGCCACCTGATAAACCACACTTACTGTTCACCTGACCACCCCATGCTTCTCATCATGGACAATCTTAAAGCTCACATATCACTCAGGGCAGAAGAACTCGCCAGGAGCAATGGTATTGTAATGCTCACTCTCCCACCTCACACATCCCATCGCATGCAGCCTCTGGATCTGGCCGTGTACGGTCCATTCAAAGCCCAATACAGCCGAGCTCTTGATGGGTGGATGTGATCGAATCCTGGCAAAACAGTCACCATCTACCAGGTTGCAGGACTTGTGAGTCAAGCCTTCATGACAACCGTGACACCACAAAACGTGACTTCTGGGTTTAGGTCCACTGGGATTTTCCCATACAATCGTGACATTTTCCCCGATGAAGCGTTTGCACCATCCATTCCGTCAGACCGGCCAAACCCTGATCCACAGCCTGCCACCAGGGATGCTCTACCTCCGGCAGAAGGTATGGAAGGCCTGCACCCTGCAGATGATCCGCCTGAAGATGAACCTCCCACTGCAGATAACTCAGCCTCCTGTATGAATTTGCCCGCTCCCGCGCCAGCTGACACGGATGTGGGACAAATAACTAGCCGACATGGATATGTCCCTCCACAGGAAATCATCGCACTTCCAAAGATCACCCCCAGAAAACAAACCAGACGGATGCGCATGAAGACTGCTATCCTCATCGACACTCCTGAGAAGGAGGCACTCGAAAGGGCTTTTGAAGAAAGATGGAGGAGACTGCAGAGAGAATGCAAAAGAGGGGAGAAAAAGGTGAGCTGATCCAGAGCTTTTGAAAAGAGATGAAAGAGACTGATGAGGAAGTGCAAAAGAAGGGCTAAAAATCGGAGCCAATCCCCAGGACTTGCTATGGAGTGACGGGGGTCATAATCTGAGTTTCCCCTACTGTGGAAGTGGTTCTTTTCTTTAATTTGAATGGTGAATAAAACATTTTTCGAATGATACTTTGCTGTAAATGTGTTTGTTTGTCACCTCCAGAGTGGTGGAAAAAAAGTAAGTGGATCATTTTAGCCCAAGCAGGGTCGCTTTACCCCCTTGAAATCTGGGCTATGTCTCAGTTTAGCCCGTAGCTGAGGTAAAATGAGACACTTGACCACTTTTTTTTAAAACGATCACATTTTTCACGGTCTTTAGTCCGGCAAACATTCTGATCGTTTCCCTTCTTAGGAAACATCCTAAATTAAAGAAAAATTACCTCACTCTTCCCTACATTTTGTCCTACATAATATAGTCAGATATATGTGCCTCTCCTCTCTCTGCCCTTTATCCTCTCTGTCCTATCTTCCTCCTTTTTTCTTCCTTTACCTAGATGGCCTTCAACAGGAAGGTCCTCCCCCTTATGAACCCTTGTTCAAGGTTACCAAATAAAGGGGAGTTTTTTCTTGCCACTGTTTGGCTTAAAGGTTTTTATTCTGCTTGGGGAGTTTTTCACTTGCCATTGTTTCTTTAATTCAGATTTAATAATATTAGAATAATTACAGTTGATAATATTTGCTCAATGGTCATGCTCTGGGTCTCTGAAAAACACCTAGACACAATTTGTATTGCAATATACGCTACACAAATAAAGTTGAATTGAAGTGAATTGAATTAAATGTGTGGTGAGCCTCTGGTATTGGGGAAATTGGTTACCGCGGAAGTGGGTGTACAGGCAGCTGAATGGCAACAGAACAGAAGACTGAGGACATTAGGTGGGTGGATAAAGTTTAGTGAACTGGAGAAGATGGAGTTCAATATTGAAGTTTCTCACCCACACATGAGGAGTAAACTTTTGTCTGGAAAATCTGTTCTGATTTTAATTTTTAAGTTTTACATCAAACTCACATAATGAGTCATGCATACAAGCAGGTCCATTAGCATCAGTACTCACCACTGTGAACCAGGCAGATGAAAAATATGACCATCTCCACTATTTAGCTTGCATTCAAGGTTTTTTTGGGGCAAAGATATTAGCCGCTTCACTGTGATGGTGACGTCATCAGAAACAGCCGCCACAGCTGTAACTGACAGAACGAGCCCTGATGGTGGAGCAGAATGACCAAAAATGCTGTTAAATAACTGATCTCCCACAAAAGTAAAAACAATTACAGCAGAGAGCCAAAAATAAAACATATATATGTGAATACTAGGGCTGTGCAACAATTAGAATTTTTAATTGTGATTAATCGCATGATTTCCCTGATTAATCACGATTAATCGCATTGTATACGCAAAATCAAATAATGAATTCAAAAGTTGTGTAAAGTACACTTTTATTTAAATGTTCTCCTTCCATATGAACTAAAGTGCCATAACATTTGTTGTTCAAATACTTTCAACATCAGCACTTGTCAGTAACACATATTTAGTGTAAATCTCATCTTAAAAAATGTAAAATAAAATAAAGCTTTTTGCCACTGCCAGGGCATTAATGTCATCCTGTTTTTTATGAAAAATAAAAAAAAGTCTACTAACAAAGTCCTGAGCCACAATTATAACATTAAAGTTCTGAGGTAACAGCAGAAACTTTTAACGGGGAGTTCAACTTGTTCAGTGATTACAAATAATCATAATCAAAAATAATTTCTTTCAAATATGTCATCTTTAAAGAGAACTTTAAAATGACAATGTCCATGTTGAGGTTCAGTAACTTTATCAATCCGTGTATCATTAGTTCTTTCAATTTTCAATTGTAAATCAAAAATGTAAAAAAATTTAAAAGTGATGTTTTATTTTGTTTTTCATTTTTTAATATAACACAAAATAGAAAACGAAAAAAAAAAAAAGCCTCAAAAATACTAAATGAAAAAACGGATCACGGGACTGAATTTGCTTTTAATATTTAATTGTCCGGTTTACTTGACCCAGAAATGGCTTTATGCACAGCAGTTTAGGTGGCATGACGACGCTAGAAGCACACACTATAATATTTGCAATATTGTGGAAATCTAAATGAAAACTCAGCTCATATATAGATCTCCAACTCTGGGTCTGACATAAGTCTTTTTTCCTCAGATCATGACAAGGACAGAATCTTCTGACGCTCATTTCCAAGCATTACAGGACACCCATCTGCTGCAACATGCAGGACATTTCAGCGTGTCAAACCGCTGTTGAATAAGTCCTTGATCAAACTACCGTATTGGCCCGAATAAAGGACAATATTTTAATCTAGAAGTCATAAAATAGGGGTCGTTTTATAATCGAGGACTAGACTTTCTGTTGTCATTACACATCTGTGCCACTAGATGGAGCCGCACTGAAGTAACCAGCTAGAGAATAGCACGACAGTAAAGCATGGAGCAGGATCTGATGTAAAATGGAGGAATTACGCAATCGTATTGAACAAAGGGATTTGAAAGTTTTGTTGCAGTCCAGAATTTTTTTTCAGACATAATTGTTAATATTGCTACCTGAGTTGCTTCCCGAACTGTAAAGTACACAGATTTTTACCGCTCTCCATGTCTGTTTTAGATTCTCCGCATGTTTACCTGCCAATCCTCTTCCACAGCATCCAGTAACAGACTTTTGAAAACAAAAGCATGTGAGCAACATGCGTTAACGCGCGATAAAATAAATGTTGGCGTTAATAAATTAATGAGTTAATGCAATAATAACGCGTTAACGTGCCCAGCCCTAGTGAATACACGTTTTTCAGTGCATTTGGTTTCACCACATTAATTATTGACTTATGACTAAATACACTCATTGAATATACAACTACCAAAACCTTACTTCTCAAATATAATTATTAAATAAATATATTTTTTCTTTATATAATTCCAACTTCTTTTCCATGTCAAACCAAGAAAATGCTTCAAAGATGAAAAAACAAATAAAAACAAAACAAAATCAGACTCAAATGCCCTAAACTAGATTTATTTATTTTTCTCATAACCTACCATTTTTACAGTGGTAGTCCACAACCAGGTAGCTCCTCGGCTGAACACAGACTTCACCAAATGATTTCATAACTTCAGCAATGTGGCAGAGGTGACGGCCATGACACTGAGCTGCGAAACAGGGAACATAAGGAACTCCTGATTATAAACGCCAGTAATTAGAACACTGGAAAACACATTAACAAAAACATACTTCTCAAAATAAAATCAATACAAATTCACAATCATCCACACAGAATGGTAAACAGATTCAATATGAAAATATCACAGAATGAAAAAGAAGATTTTTAGCCAGTTAATTAGAAGCTATGTATGGATGTATGATAGATAATGGAGGGATAATGGATGGATGTCAGAAATCCCTTCCAGTTTAGATCTGGTAAGTGATTAAAGGTTTGAAATAAGTGAAAAGAGATTAATTTTAGACTAAATTACTTTAAAACACTTGCTACAGCTCATTAACTACTGAAACTGAACAAATAATTAATAATTATAGGTTTAATTAGGTTTAATTCTAGGATAATTCTTGTTAATTTCTTGTAATTTAGCTAGTGTTTCTTTGGAGTGCAGTAACAATAGAATAAAATCAGAAATCAAACAGGATATTACTTAATGCTAACAAAGTATGTTTATTTGGTTCCTTGAAACAAGATTTTTATAGTGAAAGAGCAAGATAAAAGCTGGAACTGTGGGCACTGATGCTTGTTTTCACAGTAAAAAAAAATCACAAAATTTCAGATCTCCTGGTTAATTAAGACATAAAATACATATTCATGATGCACCATGGACTCGATAAGTAAATTATTTTTAAAACAAGTCAGATAGTCTCACATATTCAGATCTATAATTTCAAATCTTGGCAAGAACAGAACAATTTGCAGTGTCATTGGTGCAGCAGCAGCTGTGTCAGGATCAGTGCTCCATACACCAAACATAATAAAATCACCAAAACAAATTGTTCTAATAGCATATATTGTATTATATACTGTATACTGTATACTCTAGACTTCTGGTGACGCCATGTTTTGAGACACACGCATGGAGTATGGGCTCACCTGGAAATCAGTAGTGTTTCACTGTTTGTAAAATTATATGAGATTTTAAGTTAAAGAGGGTGAACTCAAGTCACTACGAGCTAGCATGAGCACGGTCAGAGACACACGGAACACGGGGAAGCAGCAAAAACAGCAAGAAGAGGTGAAAGGAAAAAAGGGATGCCATCTCCCCTGAGCAAGGCAAGTGGAAAGTCTCTCTGGCGGGCGAAATGAACGTCGAGCACATTCTCTGGGAGTTAAGACAATTGAGAAGAGAAAACAAGGACTAATTTGCAGACACTAAGGCGCTGTTATCTAGACTGGAAGTACTGGTTGCAGAATTGAACCAGAGAATGGAGAAATTAGAGCAAAGAACCGAGGAGGTGGAGACGAGAGTCAATGTGGCGGCAGACACTGGCCAGCGTCATGATTAGGGTTGGGAATCAAGAACTGATTCCCGTAGAGAACCAGTTCTGTGTGTTTCAATTCCATGGAATCATTTAGCAGTTTATCTAGCGATTCTCTTATCGATTCCAACCAGCACGAATCTCACGTAATTTACGCAAGTTAAGCACAGTCAATTCCGGAAAGCACTTACGTGATTAAGTTACGTCGGTTTAGCACGCGCACTGGAGTTGTAAAAAACAATGGCGCCAACCTGGTTCAAACGCTCCAAAGTTTGGCTTCACTTCACAAAGAAAGATGGCAACAAGGCAACTTGCAGTCATTGCAAAGTGGAGATAACAGCGTCGGGAGGGAACACGACTAACATGCAGAAACATTTGCGCACACAACATACGATAACAAGTGTCGTGTTTTTGACGCGCTTCAGACTGATGGATCTCAACCCAGTGGCAGTAGCCAAACTAAGATCACCTCTGGCAACTCTGGTAAGTAGATATGCCCCTGCCCCGTAATGGGGTGCACCCCTGCTGCCCCCAAGGGGCCCACCACCACTGAGGCCCCCCAACACCCACCCGGGGCCCAAGTACGCCCCCGCTGGGGAACCGGACACCCACCGCGACCCCAGGAGGAGCCCCGAGGCAGAGAGACGCGCCAGCCACCACAGACCGGATGCACCACGGCAAGGGGAGATTCCCCACCACCGCCCCCGCACCACCTCCAGGCACGGGCCACCCCACCGCCGCCCGCCGCCGCCCGCGGGGAGGCAGCACACAGGAGGCAGCGACCGCCCCCGCCCCCCCAGGGAAAACCCGCCACCCCAGTCCCCAGCCCAGCCTAGACCCCGCCAAAACCACTTCCAGGTCACTTTGACCAGACTAATTAAATATTAAAAACAAATTCGGTCCCGTGGCCCGTTTTTTCATTTCGTATTTTTGATCCAAGTCTAAAATTGAAATACGAAAAACCGGGCATTTTTTTGTTTTTTGTGTTGGATCCAAAAACGAAAAACAAAATAAAATGCCCTTTTTTCCTTTTTTCAATTTTTGATTGACAGTTGAAATTTGAAAGAACGAATGATACACAGATTTTTGATGTTTCGCTGGCAGCTGTGGCCTCTCGTCTGCTGTGGGGTGGATTTTCGCAGAATTTCAGCAATTACTTCTTGATTTTTTTATTCTAATATATTTCTGAAAAAAATCCGCTAAAACCGTGCTACTCAAACCGTAAAGTAGCAAGGGATCATTATATTAGATTTATCAAGCGCAGGGTTAAAAACTGTATTAAAGTCTCCACCTATAATTATTGGTGAGCTTGATAAATTGGAAACAGCAGTAAAGAATGTATGAAAGAAAGCAGAATCATCTTTGTTTAGCCCATAAACGCTGGCTATTATTACTGGACTGTTGCCTACTGTGATTTTAATAATTATAAATCGTCCCTCAGGATCCGTGATTGTGTCATTATGAGTGAAAGAAACTTTTTTGTGGATTAAAATTGCTACTCCTCTTTGTCTTGAGTTGAAATTAGCCATAAAAACATGGCTGAATTGGAAAGTTTTTAATGTTTGATGATCTGATTTAGAAATATGTGTTTCTTGCAATAGACAAATGTCAGCTTGTAATTTATTTATATGGTCAAATATTTTAGTTTTTTTTACTTGTGAGTTTATTCCTCGGATATTCCAACTTACTAACTTCAATGAATTCATCATGTTAGAGTTTTGTAGCCTGACTCATGTTGTTGTATGAGATGAACATATTCATAAAAGCCTGAGAATCCATTTGTCAGAAAATATAGAAAAGTGCTCAGTAAAGGTGAAGATGGATATAAATAAGTCTGTCAAATGTTGTGCACACTGAGCATAACTAAAGCCGGCAGTTCTAAAATGTTCAATCCTGTTTTCTGACTTTTATTTGGTCTCTCTCTGGTGCTCCAGTAGCAAACCTACTGGCCCACCCTCATGTACCCTTACTTAGGTAAATGAGCCACGTGCTGCTTTTCAGTGAGTGTACAGGGGTTTCAACGTTGTATGTGCTACATACTGCTATTGGTCTTTATACTACCTCACCTGAAGGAGGACGTCAGTTTGTTGTTCAGACAGCTACAGCTGCTAAGTGACTTTTCATTCACCTTGCTGGCTATTGTGAGCAAATTTAATGTCTAATGGATGGAAGGTCTTTTGCTCTCTTTGGTTAAACGAGTCAATATTTAGACTATGTTCTGTATTATATTGTAATATTTAGACTTTATGTTTCTGTAATATAATAAGCCTTTAAGATATTATGGTCTGGGTTTTCTTACAGAAATGTCCTGATGGACAATCGTTCCTTTCAAACTACAGTCTGCAGTGAGATAAGGTGTTCTTTGTGTTGTTTGACAAACACTACTAATGTAGATGGATTAAATTTCATCACATTGCCATTCACGTAAAACCTTTTAGACTGCTTGCATAACTGCTTGTTTCAACAGAGTTCAGCAGAATATAGGAGAAGCTATAATTGCTGTGCAGACAAGATCAGTTACAAGTTTAAATGCATGCAGCAGCAGTCTTACTGCAAAACAACTAGCCCCTGAGGGGATAATAAAAATAAGCTTGAATCATGAATATGCCATGAATTAATGTATAAACTATAATATCAATATTAACAACAATATATTATTTTATTCATATGAACCTAGTCTACTGTTTTACCTTTAATAGAGTCCACAACATCCACCAAAACGCACTCCTGTTGTGTGAATGTTTGTGCAGGGAGTCTGGATTGACAGTAATGAATGTTTTTACGACCATAGGAGACCTTGTCTATCATTAATACTTGACCAGAGTAGCACTGCAGAGTGGTGTTGCGACCGGGGCACACAATATTTCTCCCAGCCTCTAAGAGGGAAAAAAGTAAACAGGATCAAACAGGGGTAAGTCACACAGAGCAATTCAGTTTGCACTTAGGCCAGAGTATGACTCAGAATACATACCAAACTGGCAGATAAAACCCATCTTTTGGTTGCAGTCTCTTGTTGCCTGCCATTGGAAGCCTGACTTTCTCAGTATGTGTACACAAGCAGCACCTGGTTCTGGGCTGCTCACCCACTTTGAATGGGTGACAGGTGAACCATCCATCCATGACAGAGGACCTGAGGATGGAGCAAAGCAAAGCTCAGCATATATGCACTTGTGAGCCCTTTGAACAAAAGGGTTCACAAGCCTTGAGAAACTGCATGTGTGTAAACATCATCATTTACAGACAAACAACTAAAAACAAACACAAAAAACAACAAGCGATTAAGAAAAACCATATTATGCTTTCCTCCATTGAAAAAAATGATCCATTATTACAAATGTATTAGTAGTAAACCTCCGGAATTATCAGTTTTTAAGTGTAATCATGTGTTTTCAATCAGTGGGAAAACAATCAGGTCTGATTTGAGGCTCTGTTTTATTTTCAGCACTGTCACCTACGAAACAACAGGACACCGGCCCTCGAGGACAGAGATTGGAGACTCCTGCTTTAGATGATTCCCTGCTTCAACACTCTTGATTCAAATTAATGGATCACCATCAGCTTGTAGTCAAAGTCTAAACAAGTCTGTCAGTGATTCATTAATTTGAAACTTGTGTTTTGGAAAAGGGAAACGTATAAAGCCTGTCGAGCATTGTTACCTGGGGACCTGGACTGAAGAACCCTGACAATTACCATGTTATTTGCCAATATAAAACAACTGTGCTATACAACAACTGTAAACCAGCTGCTGTGACCATTTCTTCTATAGTATCCCATTACATTATAAGATACAGAAAACAAGCTAGACTGTTAAAGTTGAATACTGGAAATGTACCTTGTAGCAGCACACTATCTGGCTATTATTTAAGGGTGTAAGTACGTTTCATCACATGATATTATATTAGTTTAACTGGTGTTTTCAGACATTACAAATTGGATTGGATTCAAAATTGGATTCAAGAGCTACCAATCAATATGAGATGATATCATACGTTGACTTAACACAATTATTTCCATTCATTTAAAACTTCTGTAATAAAAATATTATTTCACATATTTATTTTTGAGTTGTACTAGATAGTAAAATGATATGTTCCTTTCATAAAAAATAGACTAACATGTATAACATGTATTGATTTGTGTCCATGCTATTTGATCAGTCATCATTTAATTCATATATCAATCTAGATCAATCTGTCATTACGCCCCTAGTATTTTTTGCTGACTGCAGATTGTGCAGGTGTTTGCCAAAAAAAAAAAAAAAATCATTCCTGTAGTTTCGTGTAAGGTTTCAAAGTTCTGCAAACCCAACGCAAACAATGGACATGCCACAAATCCATTTTTAAAGAATAAACCACTGACACCCTCTCCGGGAGTGGTTAAACATAAAATGATCTTTTCAAGGCTTAGATGTGAATCTGTCTTGAAAAATAATTTAAAGGAATCCAGGGTAACCTGGAAGCAAACAGATGTACTCTATTCTGGAGAGCAGTAATGATCTGGAAGCAGACCTGCAAGGACAAAGCAACTGCTATAAAGAAGAACTTTGGTGGCTTCATTAGTTTGATGAAGGTGATGTCTGAAAGCCAGAGGACTGCTGGAAAGATGGACAAGTCTTTTTGCTGAACCTTTTTTGTTTTTAAATAAAAATAAGCGTGTTTCGAAAAAGAAAATAACGGCACTCCAACACAAGATCTGGTCAAGGAACAACATCTGGGGCAGGGTGGTTTCCATCACTGATGAAGTGAAAGAAGAGAGAATTGATTAATTTGACTTTGTATGTGAAAAGCTGTGTTGAGCTACTGCATCACTACTCAGTTCGCCAGCTGCTTAGCTGAATAGAAAGAAGAAGAGTCTTCTAAAGGGTCAACACCACCACTGAAAAAGTCATCGGCTGCTCTCTCTCCTCATTGATGCGTTTACAGATTCATGCTCTTTGAAAAGTTTGCAATATTCTTAATTACTCATCAACTGGCCATCTGGAAGAAATTTCAGGGCAAATGCCTTGAAAATGTTATTTTCAACATTTTTTTTTAGCACTTAATTAAAACACATTAAAAACCTGGCACCGCATGGAAAATGTTACGTTTGAGCAGGGCTCAATAACCACACCAAGTAGCTTTGTTGAAGTAGCTTTTACTGACTCCCCACATACCTCAAATTTACGACTCTTTGACGTCAACTACTGGTTTGAGCCTTAAAGACATGGTAACCTGCCACTCACAGTACATAACACTGTAGAGTCCAACAGGACACACTAAGGTTACAAGTGAACGTTTTTCAGACATAACAGAAAGCTGTCCAATGATGAATACTGAATACAAAAATGTGCATTGTTCTTCTCTTCTTTTTCTTTTTTGCTGTTTTACCCTAATCAAGAACAACCATCCAATTTCATTTCTACTTTTCAGTAACAATAAAGCAGTTTTTTTTTCCAGTTGTTTTACCTTCAACATTAATGGAATTTTGCTGGTTTAAAGGGAAAGACGGTGCCATTCCAAGCCATGTGTCCTTTTCAGAGTCCAGGTGTTTCTCAAGGAAATACTGAGTGTTTTTATCAGGTATGAAGGCAAGGTGTCCTCCATTCTCTTCGCACCATTCTTGAGCACTAGAAAAGGTGCGCTGCACGCCCATAAACGCAAAGCAAGAGCCTCCAAAAGCCCTCTGCTGCTCTGGACAGGAAGGTTTATCCTCCTTTTCATTTTCAGCAGAAGACTGGCAGCTGAGTGTCAAGATTATCAGGTGCAGCATTGCCAAGCTCATCCTTTCTGCAGTCCCTTCACTGATTCTCTCCTAACCTTTTTGAAAATTTCAGAGCAGAAGTGATATTTAAGTAGACTCACTCAGGTGACATCCCACTGTTAAACGGGTCTGACATAAGCATCTCAACAGCCTTTTCCTGGTTTTTGTTTGTTTGGCTAACATCCAGACACACTCAAAACCCAGTGAGTGACTCTTTGCTTTGTGTTTTGTACACAGACAGGGACAAAAGGAATGGTAGGAGAGTGGTTTCTGCCAGATGGGCAGGGAATCTGATGTCATCTTTTAGTTGTAGCTTTAAAAACTCTACAAGTCAAACTGAGTCTTTTATTGCTTTAAATTTGGTCAGCAAGCACAAAGTGAATTCTAAATGCAAATAAAACAAAAAACTAAATTTGTCTCTTTAATCCAACATTACTTTCCTAATTTTTCTAACTGTGTGAGACAAAATCTAACACATAATTAACTGATTTTCGGTATTAATGTTTCATCCTTATTAACAATTATAAATTGTCCTGTCGTTATTGAACACAGCATTAAAACATTCACAATGCTGAAGGAAAAATGTTCAATAAAGCTACAAGAGATTGTAACAGCTAATGTGTTGTCAGCCTAAGCCCATTATGTTTGTGCAATATTGTAGCTTAGATGAACATCAGTTCATATTTTATTCCAAAATTAATGTGGAAAATCATCTAATTTCAATGGGTTGACATGTTTTTGTTTTTTTTTTTTTTTTTGCCACTGCAGTTGCACACTAAAATAGATTTCTATTCACATTATCTAAAACTCAATGCAGCTATTTAGACAAAATCAAAATCAGGCCTATTATTGGTAACAATATCTGTGCATTCAAAGGGAGTACAATTAGAGAAAATATGTCACTTATAACTTTATGTACTTATGACAGAATAAAGAAACACCCATTCACATGTTGCTCTGCATAGCTACAAGTCCGTGTTCTATGTGAGTCATATATATTTGTCTAATGCACTATTTCCCATGTACTCTTTCTCACAGGAGTGAGAGAGTACATGGGAGAAACAGTTTGAAACACTTTGAATTCTGCAGTCATACCCATTAACTTGCAACGTGAGGTGTACAACTAAATTACTGAGGTACCTGGAAATGAGAAGGCTGTAATCCTGGGAAATACGAAACACTGATTCTTAATAAGAATTACAAAAACTTAACAGGAAAAGATACCTGAAAATAAGAAAATAGTAAAAAAAAAAAAAATTAATAAAATTAATAGTAATTTAACTTTTCCTCTGACTTGTTTAAAGAATTGAGAATTGGGATTGGTTTAAGTCCAATCTTTTTGAGAAAAGATGATATTATCATTAAACAAATGTCAGTAGGTTTTTTTTTTCCTTTTTTTGTCTGCACTTACATTCATGGTCAGTGCCATCATCTGGCATAACCAACTAATGTATGTATGCAATTCAATCTTGAAGCAGAATTTTTTTAATTTTTTTATTTTTTGTGCTAATATGAAAGGTGGACATGTCCTTCACCAGTCCTGTCTGGCAGTATTTATTTATTTTTTTAATAAATGCACAAGTGTGAGTGCTTTGTTAACTCCTAAAACCTTGGTTCTGTCAGGGACGACTTAAAACACAGACAGTGGAGTACAAAAGAACAGATGAAGACACTAAACAAGACGTCCATCTTCGATGTGGTGAGACATTGTTCAGCAGTCCAGCAGTGTCCTGGAAAAGTGGGAGGCGCCGACAGCGACAGCGGAGTGACGCCATCATCTGGACTCTGCCGTGGACAAGGGTTGGGGCCAGATGACACGTCATTACCACACGTACTGATACACAAGAATTACAAATACTGATAACACATTACATCACATTTTTTCCTTTGTCCTTGGCTCTTTGCAATGAAGAACTGCTTGCTAAAAGTTTTCTGTTGACACTGCATGTCTGGGAAAAGGTACTACACCTTTTGATATCAACTTATGATCCAGGACTTAGGGTGAATTCCAATTCCTCCCTTAACCCTCAATCTCAACCCTCAGTCTCAAAAATGCTCGCTCCCGCTAAGTGCAAGTGCTGTCCTGATTCTTAGAAAGTCAAGTTGAGGGACGAGTTTGAGGGCTGTATCGCCCTCAAAATTGAGATTTTCTGACACCACCCTTGGAAGTAAGGGCTACCCAGAAGGCACTGGGTAATTTAGCCAAGACATCTTCGAAAAGAATGGTGACAAAAAAAGCTAGCTACAAACGTAAGTATCTTCGTAGTTCTTAAATATATAAATGTTACAAAACCATCTTATTGTGTTTGTTTGAGATTTTTTTCATGGATTAACATTGTTGTTGCGTGACATTAATTTTTTTACTTTACGATGTTTGCTGTCGGACCAGCGGTCCCGGCCGACTTCATGTTACTTGTATACCTTGTTGTGTAGCGACGGAGGACTGAATAATGTATCCTCTATTGTGTTATTTGCAAATATTATTTGGAGAATATACAGCGCTCTTTTCAATGTTTATCCTGTGTCACTTCAGGAAATACCGAGACAACACAGGCTCTGATACATTTCAGTCTGAAGACGTAACTGCACTCAAGGGGTATCCCATTTCTAAGTCACAAGCTAGCCCTTACACTTACTTTGGAGGGTTAAGATTGAGGGCCAAAAATTGAGGGTTAAGGGCGAGGGTTGAGATTGAGGGTTAAGAGAGGAATTGGAATTGGCCCATAGTCACTCAGTTATAATATTTTGCCTCAAATAGCTTTGCCTGTCTCTGATTCCTCAGTCACCTTGCTAGTGGACTGCGTCCATACCGAAGTTAAGTGGACAAATTGTAAATTCTGTCTGCCACAGGGCAGGAGTTTTGTATCAACACAGAGGGTAAGAGTTTTAAACATTCATCTCTGTTTTCCTCATGAAGGCCTCAAGGTAATTAAGCTAGATGTGGATGAAGGTCAACTGTTTGTCCATTCCTCTGCCAACAACAACTAATCTTTTGTGTTTTTGTCTATTTTATGTTTATCAAAAGAAACATAGTGATAGCGAGTCCTATTAAGATAGATAGATAGATAAACTTTATTACAGACTCGAGGTCCAAAAAGCACTCATAAAAACATAAAAACACACCAACATTAATTTAAAAAACAACTGTACCAGTGTCTCCAGAGCTCAGACTGGTAGCGTATAGCACTAAACATAATATTTGATAGCAGCAAGATGATTTCATTCTTAGAGTCATTTAGTCTGCCAATAAATTTATAAATAAGACCTCTCAGGGCAGACTGTAAAAAGATCACTTGCACTGCCACAAACGTTTCACTGGCACTAGTCCATCGCGGTCTTTTTAAAAGAGTCCTTAGGACATCATTATATGCCACTTGCAGGCTCTGAAGGCTTGTTTTTTATAATGAGACCAAAGATGAGCGGTGTACAAGGGAGTACAATAGGCTTTGAATAAAGTCACCTTCACAGAATCACTACATGAACAAATTTCCGTAATAAAATATTTGTTTGCACATACAGCATGCGACGCTGTATGTATGTAGGTAAACGTCCTCATCATCTGTGAGATGATCATTAATCCAATGGCCAAGATATTTAACCTTATTGGAGACATGTAGAACATCACCTGCCAAACTAAAGTCAGGAAAGGTTATACATTTGTCTTCCTTCGTTCTACAGATGATTAAGACACTTTTTGTAGCATTATATTTGATGTCATGTTGAACCCCATAAACAGAGCAAATATTAAGAAGATGCTGGAGACCTGCTGAACTCGGACTAAAGACCACCAAATCATCAGCGTACATTAGATGGTTCACCACAGCACTGCCCACCGTACAACCAGTTCTACACATATTCAACTGTTTTGACAGATCATTCATATAAAAATTAAACAGAACTGGGGATAAAATGCTCCCTTGTCTGACACCATTACACACATGAAAGGGTGCCGATACACAATTTTCCCATTTAACCTGCATGACTGCTGTGAATACCAAAAAGACAGAATTCTGACAATGAACGTAGGCACACCTGCTTGATCCAATTTATGAAATAATTTATTATGATTTACTTGATAATAAATTATTTCATAAATTGGAATAAAATAATTTATTATGATTTACTCGATCAAAGGCCTTAGAGGCATCTAAAAAACAAGTAAGAACAGATGAGTTTTTTCTTTTGTAATTATTTATGATTTCCTTTAGAGCGTATATACACATAACAGTGCCTAATTTAGGTTTGAATCCAAATTGATTATTGGAAGAATCAACAAGATGAATAATCCTGCCCTGAATAATTTTTTCAAAGACTTTTGAAATTGTACTAGCAAGGGCTATAGGTCGATAACTATGTGAACTGCCAGCTTTTCCTACTTTGTCCTTAATCACAGGAACTAAAACAACAGACATCATAGACTCTGGGAGAAAAGCATGTACAAGAAAAGCTGTAAAACAAAGAGCCAGAAGAGGTGATAACCTCATACCAGCTAATTAAAGATGTTCAGAGGAGATCAGATCCTTGCCAGTTGTTTTGTTTTTGGACAGATTTTCAATAGCTAAGTACACCTCATGTGATTTTATTGTATCAACACCATCTACATTGTCTGCTGTGAATAGTTCACTATGGACTCTATTGAATATTTTACCATAGTGTTGTTGCCAAAACTCTGAAATCTTATTCAGACCAGAGACTCCATCCACTGTGTACGGCAGAGAAGGTTTGCAACTGTTAGCATATTTCACCTCTTGCCAAAACTCTTTTGTATTGTTGACAAAGAAGCTTGTTGGCCATAGAGTCAGCTCTCATGTTTTCTTCATTCTTACTAATAAAACATATTGCATACTTATATCTTGCATTTGCAAGTCTCTTATATTCAAAAACAGGCCCCTGCCTGGGTTTTCCTGCCCTAGTCCAAGATTTTGCAGCTTCACAAGCTTCAGCTTGAAGTTCAGCCACACAGGTGTTCCAGCCAGGCCTAATTTTCCTTGTTATAAGGTTTACTTGCTACTAATAATGCTCCAACTATATTACTGTAGAGGGAGGAAGTAGCTAGTCTATGAAATGTATTAGTGCAGTTACCATCCCTACAGCCAACAGCATCCTTGGGCAGCTCAATGGCACCCAGCAACTGATCTGTATGAGCACAATAAGAAGCAATATTATCCTCTGAAAGAGAGGGCCAATCCAAGGACTCATTATTTGAGTTAATTGTATATTTTGTAAACACAGGCATACAGTCTAACTTAATAATCATCTCAAAGGGAATGTGGTCAGAGAATGTAACTGTAAAGAACGTCCATGTGCCAAATAGAAGTGTGAGCATCAGCAGTCGACATGCAGTGATCTAACCATGATGTGGTGTGCCAAGTGTCACTTATGTATGTATAACTATCTTTTGGCAAAAGCTCTCTGCTTGACAGAATTAAACTATTATCTTTACAGAAAATTATTTAGATGATTGGCAAAAACTGAATTGGCATCCGTTATATCTGCATTCATATCACCAAGGATACAGACACAAGAGGGACTAATACTTTGTATATAAGAACTAAAAAAGCAAACCTATTTAAATAGTCATATTCATTATCATGGCATTCGCTGGCAGTATACATTTAAAATAACAAATTCTTTACCATTCTGGATCAAACGTATGGCAATACACCAGTCCACACCAAGTCTAATTACATTTATCAGTGAATCCAGACTCTTTTTCCAGAGGATGGCTACACCTCCTGATGTTCTTCCTCGTTTGATTCCCACACTGAAGTCAGTGGTCGACTCTCCAGCACCATGGAAGTTATAATTAATGGAACTGAGTCCTTTAAGATCCTGCTTAGCAAGGAAGGTTTCTTGTAGACAAAGAATATCACAATACTCCAACAATTGGTCGACAACAAAACAGCGAGCTTTATCCACTGCGCTCTGTCCTAAGTGCAGGTCACGACAGTTGTAAGAGAGGACTCTGATATCCATATACGATGTCCATTAATCCTGAGAACTCCTTTCAGCAGCAGACACCCTCGTTATCACAGCGGGAAGAGCAGCATTTGCTCCAGACTTACGTGGCTCATAATATCTCCGGATTGTACATGTCACCAACATCATCGCATTCAACGGAAATTTTAAAAGAAGCATATCTATTCCTCATAGTGACAATCCTTTGACATGTAACATCTCGGCCAAGTTTGTCTTTGAGAAAAATGCGTAAGGTTTCTTCATCTAACTCTGGTGAGAACTTCGTAGCAAAGACACTCACCAGCTTCGTCTTGACTGTTTTGATGTTCTCCGAAGCTCCAGTACCCACGATGGCTTTACTAGCTCTTCTCTGGCCGACCACAAAGTTCGGGCCGCTTAATTCCTGTGCAGAGGCGACAGAGCCGGGCTATTGTTTGCCTTTTTTCAGGACTTGACTCCACTTTGGAGATGCTGGTAAGGGCATCCTTTCACCGGTTAAATCCACTGGTGATGCCTCCATCGTGGTTAAAAACGGCTGATCCTCCTGTGGATCTTTCATCTGAGTTGCCACACCTGGAGCCCTCGTCTCCTCCGCCAAGCTGGTAGCATCGCGCCGCTCCAGGGCGTAGACCCGGCGGCCCGCATCTGCTGTGACCTCGCGCAGACTTTCGGTGGCCTCAATCTTCAAGTGCAGAGCGCGCTTCAAGGCGTACACATCAGCATGCGCTTGCTCCATTTTCCGGAGAAGGCCGCAGACGTCCATGTTTGTAAAAGTCACTGGAGGCACTTCGTCTAGATAACGAGACACAAATCTCGGAATATTGTTTCCGCACTCATTCAACACCCTGAGGCAAGACTTGATGTTATTTACATCTTTCTGCATCCACAGTCTTGTACACCTCAGGTTTTACTCGTAGACAAGCTGAAGCTCCTGACGAGGAGCACGCAGCCACCACGTCCACATCCGCCATATTGTCTATTAGCAATTAGGTCTATTAAGTGTGATTGAATACGAAATTATCTCACCCCGTATCACAGCTTTCAATGTTTCCCATATTAACGCAGGAGAGACATCTTCCTGTGCGTTGGACTCGACAAAGTCATCAATTTTTTTGGAAATTAATTCGCAGAAGGAATTATCAGCTAAGAGAGTTTTGTGTATCCAACGCATACACACTATTGGCAACTTTTTGGCATTGTACTTGGTAATATACAAGATGACCAACAATTTAAATGTGAATTATAGAAAGTAAAGGTTATTATGTTATAAGTGAAAACATGTAAACTCAGTCAAGCCCATTAAGCTGATTAATTTAGCAACTATTTAATTCAGTAAAGGGCAATTTGTACAAGAAAAAAAACATATAAATTGCAACTTCTCTATCATTTTTGTTCAAAACAACTGCAAATTAATTTATAGGAAATACAGTGCTATGCGGAAGTATTTCGGCACCCTTGAACTTTTCAACTTTTTGCCACATTACAGGCTTTAAACATAAATATTTTTGTCAAGAAACAACAAGTTGGACACAATCGTGAAGTGGAACAAAAATTTACTGGATATTCTAAACTTTTTTAACAAATAAAAAACTCAAAAGTGGGTTGTGCAGTATTACTCGCCCCCTTTGCGTTAATACTCCGTAGCGCAACCTTTTGCTGCAGTTCCAGCTGCCAGTCTCTTGGGGTTTATCTCTATCAGTTTAACACATCCAGAGACTAAATTCTTGCCCATTCTTCCTGTAAAACAGCTGGCGCTCAGTGAGGTTGGATGGAGAGTGTTTGTGAACAGCAGTCTTCAGCTCTTTCCACAGATTCTGGATTGGATTCAGGTCTGGACTTTGACTTGGCCGTTGTCCTGTTGGAAGATAAATCTCCCTCCCAGTCTCAGGTCTTTAACAGACTCCAACAGGTTTTCTTCCAGAATGGTCCTGTATTTGGCTCCATCCATCTTCCCATCAATTTTAACCATCTTCCCTGTCCCTGCTGAAGAAAAGCAGGCCCAAACCATGATGCTGCCACCACCATGTTTGACAGTAGGGATGGTGTGTTCAGGGTGATGAGATGTGTTGCTTTTACTCCAAACATATCGTTTTGCATTGTGGCATTGTTTGAGTTTGGTTTCATCTGACTAGAGCACCTTCTTCCACAGGTTTGGTGTGTCTCCCAGGTGGCTTGTGGCAAATTTTAAACGAGACTTTTTATGGATATCTTTGAGAAATGGCTTTCTTCTTGCCACTCTTTGTGCAATGTACGACTGATTGTTGTCCTCTGGACAGACTCTCCCACCTCAGGCGTAGATCTCTGCAGTTCATCCAGAGTGATCATGGGCCTCTTGGCCTCCCTGGAGAGGTGTTTTGGGCATGTCCAACTGGGAGAAGACCACAGGGCAAAAAATTGTAATTCTCTATAGATTCTGTTGCTTGTTGCTTCCAAAGACAAAAATGTATTTAATTCAACAGTGAGCTATAAGCTATACACTCAGCGGCCACTTTATCAGGTCCACCTTGCTAGTAGCGGGTTGGACCCCCTTTTTCTTTCAGAACTGCCTTAATCTTTGGTGGCATAGATTCAACAAGGTACTGGAGAGTTTGGTCCATATTGACATGATAGCGTCACCAGTTGCTGCAGATTTGTGGGCTGCACATCCATGATGAGAATCTCCCATTCCACCACATCCCAAAGGTGCTCTACTGGATTGAGATCTGGTGACTGTGGAGGCCATTTGAGTACAGTGAACTCATTGTCATGTTCAAGAAAGCAGTCTGAGATGATTGAAGCTTTATGACATGGTGTGTCATCCTGCTGGAAGTAGCCATCAGAAGATGGGTCCAGTGTGGTCGTAAAGGCCATGGACATGGTTAGCAACAATACTCAGGTAGGCTGTGGCGTTGACAAGATGATCAATTGTTACTAATGGGCCCAAAGTGTGCCAGGAAATATCGCCCACACCATTACGCCACCACCAGCCTGAACCGTTGATACAAGGCAGGATGGATCCATGCTTTTGTTGTTGATGCCAAATTCTGACCGCACCATGCAAATGTGGCAGCAGAAATCCAGACTCATCAGACCAGGCAATGGTTTTTCCAATATTCTATTGTCCAGTGAGCTTGTGTGAAATGTAGCCACAGTTTCGTGTTCTTAGCTGACAGGAGTGGCACCCGGTGTGGTCTTCTGCTGCTGTAGCCCATCCGCTTCGAGGTTGGACGTGTTGTGCATTCAGAGATGCTCTTCCGCATACCTCAGTTGTAACGAGTGGTTATTTGAGTTACAGTTGCCATGCCACGTTCAAAGTCATTTAAATCACCTTTCTTCCCTATTCTGATTCTGGTTTGAACTGTAGCAGATTGTTTTGACCATGTCTACATGCCTAAATGCATTGGGTTGCTGCCATGTGATTGGGTGATCAGGAATTTGCATTTACAAGCAGTTGGATGGGTGTACCTTATAAAGTGGCCGGTGAGTGTAGAACATTGACAGTTCTGCATTTTTCATTTTAGCTGTGATAATTCTGGAGGCATACTTTCTTTTTAGTTATGCAGAGGAACATCTTGCATTTGATGCATTTCATATAGGTCTTGCTATTGCACTCTTTGCTTAAGTTGGTGCTTCCATGACCCGAAACCAGATAAGTGGGAGTTGAGCGATGGATGAGAATAATTTCAGTGTAATGGATGTGATATCACTCCCTATTGAATAACCTCATATGCATATTTTTGGGCAACTTGCATATATTTAACAGCAGTTACAAATACTACAATAATCTAGCATGAAAATAAAATTGAATCCATTAGCCTGAAAATAAATAAAACATACACATTAGTTCTGGCCCACAAAACACTCTGATTTTACTGCTCCCTTTCTAGTTTATTTCAAAAAATAATTAATGAAACTGTTTAGGAGTAAAAATATTGTTATTGACATGTTAATGAACAAGAATATATATATCATTATCATGGTAAAAAATAGCATTACATCAAGAATATTTGACTTAACTCTGCTCCTTCCATAAAATGTGGTTGTTGCAATGATGGGCATCTTGATAGAGAAAAAAAAGTAAAGTTCCCAGCATGCAAATCCATCACATGGCACATCACTGGAAAGTCCAGGATGTCAGAATACTGTAGGAGTTGATTGGGTAAGTCCAAAATTCAAAATACAGATACAGGTAAACAAAATGTCCACTACAGAAGGCATAAATGAATTGGCTGGGTCTCAAGAGGTTAAACAAGCTTATAAACACCATCATCACAGATTCAAACAAAGAAAATTCTTAAGATCAACCCACAAACTAAGAAGTGTGTTAATACTTATTTGCTGAACTTGAACCTTTATCAGTTTTTTCATATGTTACTGTCTCTATAATCTGACAAAACTCACACAGACCACTTGGATGTTTTACTTTTATTCTTAATGTTATGTAGAGTTTGAAGGTTCTAACCTTATGCAACTGAAAATGACTTATTTACTTTACTTTTTATTTTAATCATAGATGAACTGTTTAAGATGTTCTAAAAAGCTACTCCTTGTCTCAGTTTCATCATTTCAGCAACAACAATGTGCTTGTATAGCGACTTTCTAGTCCAGGGACCTCTCACTGTGTTTTTACAACACATTTCTTTGCCACACTTCTTTTTCTTTTTTTCCCAAGTCATTGCCATAACCCCCTAATTTGTTTATTAAAATATGTAACTTTATGGTATCCTTGTGTAAAGCTGGTCTGTGTACATTTCATCATAAACCTGTGTGTGCTAATGCTTACAGGAACTTAACCTCCATACCTTGAAAAATGAGATTAGAATGAACTTGCAATGCTATAAGCAGTATGTCTTGTTAAGCTGAATAATTTCAAGCTTTAAAGAGATTGAAACATAATTGGAAGAAATTAAAGTGTTTCTTGAGTTATATTCTCTATATCCTCTGTAAAGCTAATAGCACAGATGAATCTACCCTTTGTCTGGTATTAAAAAAGAAGCTCCTGTTATCTGATACTCATTTTTTTTACTACAGACATGCAAATGATGATGTTAGTTTCCTCAAACAGGAAGGCTGCTTGTAGATCTGTTAATCTTTTCTTTGTCTTCATAAATCCTTGTAAATATATGTATGTGTGTGGAGTTACCCTCTCCCATGGTTTCATATCTGTGCAAGCCCATATCTGCCTGTTTAGCCACAGCTCAACCTTAGCCACGCCTCTTCCGGCACTCCTAAATCGCTGCCATTGTTGGATATAAGCCAGCATGTCGTCTGAGATCTGCTCAACAGTTCATCATAACCAGTTTCCATTTGAATCCTAATGACATTTTTCCATCTAGAACATAGTTTCCCAATTCTGGTTCTTTAAGTGTGTTGGAACAGGGAAACATCTAAAACATAGAGAGGCTGTGGACTGGAACAGTTATCCAGAACCTTCGTAGCACGAATCGGGGTTGATTTTAACAGCATTGGTACATTCTACAGTTTATTCAGTTTTTCAAACATAGTAGTGGACAATGATGCATAAATGACACTACTATATTCTGGTAGTGTAAAGACTGGAGTGTAGCAATGCAAATAATCTTTAATGAAAAACAGTTGGTATCCCACTGTAATTTAACTATAAAATATTTCTACCACATTTCTTCTGTGCATGACCATGTTCAGACAGAGATCTGCCAATAATCTTAAATACTATTTGTCATTAGACGCTATATCCAACCGGTCAAGAAAGCTGGCCACCCTCCCTGAGTCTGGTTCTGCTGGATGGTTTTTTTTTTCTTTATCACTGGTACTTCTTTATCATTAGGTACTTTTATGAGGATATTTTTTATTGAATCTGTAGTTACTATTTCTTGTCTTTGCTTTTATGGGTCACCGACCTCGAAGAATAATTTTCATGTACAGCACGTGTTTGATGAAAGTTGGATAACAGCAGGTTCGTCTATTGAATGCCTCCCTGTCCTGTACAGGATCAGTTCCATACAGAAGGCGCTGTGAATTCTGACTGACCTGAGGCGCTTTTAGAGGTTTCAGAGTTATCTTTTTGCTTCCGTTTATATTTATTTCAAAGAGATGCAGAACACAGAACTAATATTTATCTGTAGTTACAGCTTTCTCAAATACCTGCACACAACTGCTTTTATTTTATTTTGGCCTAATGATTCTGTTTTACAGTTTTTATGGTTTATGTGTTTTGTGTCTTAAACTGCCATGTCATACGTATGTTTTTTTACGTTCTCTTCTAGCTATGAAACAATTCTCGCCTTGGGAATCATTAAGTTACCTTGATCTTGATCTTAAGTTCTTTCCTCTACATTGTCATCTGCATGATCAAGATTTGATGCAGTCTACTGGGTTCTTTGGCTTTGCTGTTTTTTTTCTACTTTTTCTTTCTTTTTGTTATGAACTGGCAGTATATGAATTTCGAATGTGGACACTCATTGCAGTTACCTGGATTATAACTGAATTAAATGAACTGGACTGAATTTTAATATTAGTAGTCTGTACTTAATTGGACTACATTGAGCTTGTTTTCTTTCTGTGTAAAGTGACTTGAATTCTGAGGCTGGAAGTGGAAGTAGGACATATCAATATCTTTTCAGGAAGCTAGGTTTTGTAACTAATTTTTCTGATCAAGCTTAATCAGCACAGGCATCCTTTTGTGGAAAATAATTGGGTGTAGTGATGATATTAACCTTACAGCATAATTACAGGAACTCTTAAAGATATTTTGTGACATGTAGTGGGATCAACACAGTAGGTATGCTTGATTCAGGGTAAAAAAAAAATTAAAACAAAACATTCAATTTTTTTTTTTTACTTTTGTCATTGTTTCCATAAATTAAGCACTAATTAAACAGGATAAACTAACACATTAGCTTTCAAGTTCTTTTTTTTTTTTTTTTTTGCAGTTCTTAAGCAAAGTTATGTAATTTAATTTTAAATGCTATCATTAAAAAAAAGTAAAAGTAAAGATCTGGAAAGGAAATGCACACTGCAGCAGACTGAAAAAAAAAAAAGTTTACCATGATAATAAATGTTTCAGTTATGCAAATGAACAGGCTGATAAGTAGACAGTTACATGACTGTGTCTGTATTTCTTCACAACCCTCTCTGAGTCTTCACATCTCTGCTGGAATAGTCCACTAACAAATATTTATAAGGAAACTGGATTGTGTAAATGAACTATTTGCACTTACAATATCAGTTACACTGGAAGTATTGGCATAAAGTGTGAAGGTAAGTTTTTCATTTATTTTTTCTTACCACCATGGGAGTTTGACTAATGAAAGACTTAAAAGGAATGTGAATATGTAAAAAAAAAAAAAGAAAAAGGGTTTGAAAATATAAAACTGAATTGTTAACCAGTTTTACAACATGAGCAAACTGAAGAAAAATCTCAATTAAATCAATAGCCACAACCTTTTGCAATTTAAACAGCATCATTGCTTGTAGTTGCACTGAATTTGTGAAGGAACACGGGAGGTGGGCTGTTCAAATTATCTTAAAGAAGTAATGACAGATCATCAATGGACGCAGGCAGCCTCTGTTTCCTCATGTAATCCCAGACAGAATAGATGACATTAAGATCAGGGGTCTGTGGAGACCAAAACATCACTTCCAGGACTCCTTGTTCTTTTTTGTGCTGATAACAATTCCTGATGACTTTAGCTATGTGATTGGGGTCACTGCTGTGCTGCAGAATACATCTGAGGCCAATTCGAGGCTTTTTGGGTGTGATTCTCTCATTATGACCACTTCTGGCCAGAACTCCCATTTAGATTTTGATTACATAATATGGTTAAAAAAAAGTTTGAACATGGGCAGAAAAAGGCTGGAAAAGTAAGTGGTATCAAAAGGAACATCTGAAGGAATATCTTGCAACAAAGTACGTGATACTTAGTGGCAACAGATCAGTGACAGGACTTGCTATAAAAGCATCTTAGAGAGGTAGCGAGTAAAGCTGGGCCAAGGTTTATTAATTTACATATCCAGATTGTGGAATAATTTTAGACTTTGTTCTTCAGCATAAAATTGTGAAGAATTTAGATATTTAGATTTAGATATCTTGTCAGCTACACAACACGAATCAAAAGATTCTGAGAATTGTGAGCAATCTCTGTGTCCATGGGACAAAGGTAAAATGTCCAGCATCTTCAGCAATTCAGGTGACACTGGATTTAAAACCAGCATGAATAGTATGAAGATGTTATTACAGGCTTAGCCTTTTTCAGATTCTTAAATTTTCTGTGTGTGACTTTGTGACTGTCCAACCAAATGCTCTGACCTGAATGTTTTTAAATGATTTGACCAAAAGAAAACAAGCCCAACATTTGTCTCATGAAACATTCAACTGCTGCTGCAGTCAGTCAACAATGATTGCTGCGACTGCCTGTCTTTCTGTTGAGCTGCTCACTATTCGCTGTTGCTGACATAACTCGGTACACTAGGCAGACTGTTTTTCTGACTATGTAATAGAGAAAATCATTTTGTGTCATTTAGAAGGAAAAGAGTTATGTTTTACTGTTTGAGTCTCTTTTCAAAAGTTAATAAAATTTTCCAAACAAATTTTAAAAGTAGCTAAATTTGTTGCTTAGTGTTAAGATTGAGTTGTTATCTGAACCCTAATGCAACCACACAGGAGACAGGAAGGGAGTTTTGGAGTTAATTTCCCAGTAGTAAAAAAGGTGGATTTGAGGGTTGGCAGCCAAACCAACAATCCAGTGGAAGGGACGACAAGGTCACAGTCAGAGTCACATATTATGAAATGACAAATTTATTTCGCTCACAAGTATGTCTCAATGTTAACTGCTTCCTTGTTGTGTGTTATATAAACATTGCTTTTAAGATCCACGTTCCAGTGAGTCATGAGGAAACCAAATAAAAGCTTGAGAAGGTCGCTGTTTGTGCTGCTGGGCATTAGTTTCATGTGGTGGCTGAGTCTGCCCTATTTCATCCTGGTATGTATCAATTTTTAATTATTATTTTCTCAACGTGGCTCCTTGCTAACAGCAGCATTCACTTTGGTTTTTTTTTTTTTAAACACTGACATTCTACGACAGCTAAGATGTACTGGTTCCATAAGTCTTTCTTATAATAGACAAACATAACATCATTAACCTGATAACAGATTCATAACTTGAAAAAGGACGAAGAGGGATTTAGTGGTGGTTATCTGTTAGCTGGATCTTTACCCAACCAGACTCAGTGCGAACAAGCCACATGGGTTTGCATAGGTTAACAGGTACCTCCTACAGTAGCTCGGATATGTGCCATTTGGGTAGCAGCTGAAAGCATGGGTCTTAGCATGTCTGTGACCATTCCTGACTGTTAGTTTCCAAAACTGGTTGTTGTTTTTGAGCTACTTTTGAGTACTTTCATTTTTAGGTTTGGTGTTAAGAAAAGCATCTGCTGACATGAGCCATGTCTTGCAAAAATGACCCCAAATCCAGAAAAGTTGGGATGTTGCAAAAATGTAAATAAAAACAGAATGCAATGACTAGCAAATCTCATAAACCCATATTTTATTCCCAATAGAACTTAAAGAACATTTTGGATGTTGAAACTGAAACATTTTATCATTTCATGGTCTGGAACAGTTGGAAATTGTGGTACGCGAGCGCTCTCTGGTGGTACGCAGGGGAACCTTATGACTTTCCACATTTTCACTTAAAAAAAAATCAGAAACATACAGTGCATTATAAATACGTTTCAAACGAAATTTGTAGCTTGAGATAATTAAAATTTTCTTATAAAAAATATTTGTTGCATATTCAGTTGCAGTGCAGATGTAACAACTTTTGAGTGTGTTTATTTTGCTCTGTATGAGAGTATGAGTATGTGAAATTTGTCGGACAGAATTGTAAATGTCTGATTCAGTAAAGTAACAATTCAGGCAACAATAAATAACCACAATAAGGAATAAACATCTCTCCTGTGTGTTTAAAGCTAATTGAGAAGGCATATATGGCTATATTTGAAAGTTGGTCATCATGGTGGTACTCAGAGAGCTGAACAGTTTCTCAGGTGGTACGCAGTATTAAAAGTTTGAGAACCACTGGTCTGGACTGCAGGCAGGCCAGTTCAGACTCTGGACTCTACTCCCATGAAGCCATGCTGTTGTGATGGAGGCAGTATATCATTTGGCATTATCTTGCTGAAATATGCAAGACCTTCCCTGAAAGAGATGTCTGGATAGGAGCACATGTTGCTTTAAAACCTGTTTGTGCTCTTCAGCACCGATGGTGCCTTTTCAGATGTGTAAGCTGCCCACGTTGTAGGCACTAATGCAACCCCATATCAACAGCGATGCAGGCTTTAAAATGATCCTACTGATAGCAAGCTGGATGGTCCCTCTCCTCTTTACTCCACAGGATACAGCATCCATTAGTTTCCAAAATGAATTTTAAATTTTGATCTCTGACTGCGGAGCAGCTTTACAATTTCCTTCAGACAATTTTAGATTAGCCTTGGTCCATAAAAGATGGCAATGTTTCTGGATTGTGTTCACATATGGCTTCTTCTTTGCATCAAACAGCTTTAACTTCCATTTGTGGATTGAATGGCAAACTGTGTTCACAGACAGAGATTTCTGGAGGTGTTCCTAAGTCCAGCGATGTCATGATGCTATGAAGGTACAAGAATCATGCGCATCTAGTTTTGGCTTTCAGCCTTGTCCTCAGTGTCCCCAGTGGACACTCCTCCTGGTTCTCTGAATCTTTTTATAATATTATGTACTGTTTGTAGCAGATTGTCCATCTATACATCCAAGAAACTCTGCCTCTCTAAAATGTTCTTTTATACTTAGTCAGTTTACTGACCTGCTGCCAGTTAATGTAAATAATTGTCAAATGCTCCTCCATTTGTTTTTGATTTGGGACAGTTACCTTTCCAGCCTTTTGTTCCCCCTTTTTTGAGATATGTCGCTGTCATCAAAGTGAAAATGAGCTAATATTTTCCATGTAATAGCCAAATGTCTCAGTTTCAACATCTGATGTGTTCTTTTCTTTACATTCTATTGGGAAAAAATATGGGTTTTATATATGTGTATATGTGTGTGTATGTATGTATCGTCATGCTTAAGGTGATTATCATCAGCTTTAGCATATTCTGTTTGTCTGTTAATATGGCTTTAATGAAGATCACATGTATTGCAGAAAAATAGTTGACTTCAAGGGGTTATTTTTTTTAATTGCTCTGAATTCAGAAAATAATTTGCTCCATTCTCATTGCTTTTGCAAATAAAATAAAATAAAATAAAACTTTAAGACCAATTAACAACTCCACACATCCATCCAAACTTTTCCGGGAGTGTTGTTTGCAACTGATAAACATCCCCATATAATAAATATATATAAGCACTTGTTGTTGTTGGCAAGATTTCTTTTTCCTCTTTTTATTTCATTAATATTTAGACACTACTTGGTCTTATTTCAGTCTCAAGTTGACCATGTGGGTGTTGGTGTGACTGCTCTCAACAAACTGACACAGAATGGAACCATGCTGACGGAAACAAACCGGGATCACGGTGAGAAAGGAAAATTGACCAAAAAAAAGTTAGGATTGAAGAAAATATCACAAAAATCATTCTGTCTCTTATGACACTTCTTATTGTCCTTGGATTCTACAGGTATTTGGGAATCAGCACATTAGGCGCATTATTTCCACTTTCTGAGTGTGGAACAGAAGCTTATAAAGTGTAATGAACTCAATCAAAATTCTGTTGCTCATCTGACTGCACCTCTTCATAAGACTGTTAATAGTTATCTCCTCCACTCCAGCTCATTCCATAGTTAATTAGGATCACCTTGTTACTGTAACTGTGCTCCATTTTCTTTCCTGTAGTTTGTTGTGCTGTTTTGCCCCCCTCTTTTCTCTTTTCTTTCTGTATGTTTGCAGAGTTTCCTGAGTTGCATGGTTACTTGCAGTTCCATCCTCTGGCCATCGCAGCATTTACCTGTGTGTGTAGATGTGTCAGGGTGCCGGCTGAAATGTAGTCATTTCATTTAGTCATTTGTGTGCTCTCCTCTGTTCTACATCCTCTCCCTGTCCTGTCTTCCCCCTCTTTTTCTTTCTTTACCCAGCTGGCCTTCGGCAGGAAGGTCCCCCATATGAGCCAGGTCCTGCTCAAGGTTTCTTCCTCTTAAAGTGGAGTTTTTCTTTGCCACTGTTTGGCTTAAAGGGTTTTTTTTCCTCCCGCTGTGGGAGGTTTTTTTTTTTTTTTTTTTTTACTTGCCATTATCCTTAATTTGGATTTAATATTATAATTTTAGTTAATGATATCTGCTTGGGGGTCATGCTCTGTGTCTTTGTAGAGACAATTGACATCGTAACAGATGTTATACAAATAAAATTGAATTAAAATTTAATTGAATTGAATTTCACTTCAAACTTCCTCAAACTCTAAAGTATCCTCAAACCATTTAAATGCCAAGGGTGACAGAAAATTACTTCTTTACTTGACCTTCCTGTTTTTTCATTTATGAACTGATTTTGTTGGGATAGGTTCCAGCAGACCCCATGACCCTGAACAAGAGGGATGGATGGATGGATGGATGGATGGATGGATGAATGAAACTGCTTTGTTGTTTAAACCTGCTCCTTGCTTCACTGTCCAATTTTCTTTACCCCTGTATGATTACTTTTTTCAACAATGATGCCATAATCTGTGATTTGGTTCTTAAAATGTGTATTTCTACTACTTCTATAGCATTTCTGTGCAATGCTTGTTTTGCTAGTCTTTTTTTTTCTTTTTAAACTTCCATAAATCTATGTGAGTAAGACCTCACATGAACTTCACAAGCATACTTTGATGAATGAGGTTAAAATGAACTTGAAATACTTCCTGCAGGACATCTTGTCAATTTGACTTGACTAATTTAAGAACTGAAACAGAATAAGAACAAACCCTTTTTATGTTTTCTCTGTTTAGTATAGAGATAATAGCCCTTCCAACATTTCCAGTCAATAGTAATTTGCCGAGGACTGCTTTTTTGCTATTATACAGTTTTGTTTTGTTTTGTTTTTAGCTAACAATGCACATTTGTAAATCATGAGAGGAGTTTTCCTCTAGAATGTACAAGGAAGTACACAAGCAGATCTGTAAAACATCTCCTTCTACCTCTTACATTCAAGTTAAAACAAGCATGTTTGTGTAATCATCTGCCTTATCTGAGATAAATACTGTTGGGCTTTATTGATGCAGAATACTGAGTAGCCTCCAGTATTTAGGACTCATTTAATAAGGAACTAATTTGGAAGCCATTCGTTGAAAGTACAGGTTATTAAAATAATAATAATAATGATAAAAAGAAAGATGACCAAGTGAAACTATGCTTTAGCTTGCCCTATCTTCTCTCTCTTTTAGGATCTTTTTTTCTTTCCTGGAATTTCAAGAAAAGGTTTTGTCTGTAGATGATCTGCTAAAACTCAGAACCCTCTGCTGATTGTGAGCAAACTATTGACAGCAGCAGACAGCAAAGGTTATGCCTATGGTACAACAGAGGATTCATATATGTTAGGAAAAAAGGACAATTTTGTGAACATTAATGGTTTTCAAATGGCTCAAGGCTTTTTATTTGCATAGTTTTTGTGAAATAGTTCAAACATTCAAACACTTTATCCCACCTCAGCCTTCAGGAAATAGGCAATTTGTACCAGTGAGCCTCATAATGTGTCTTGATTCAGCCTTGGTTACAACACTACTTTTATCTCTGAGTAAACAGCCCTGGCTATACAGAATTTGATAAGTGAGTCATTTTCAGGTGTAAGTTCAATACAAAATTCTTTCTCTCTCTCAGTTTCTCCTGTGCCACATTTGAAGGACTACAGGCAAAAATTGCAAGAACTTCAGGTGAAAGTAGAGGCAGCTAAAGTATATGCTGAGATGAAGGATGAGATGATAAAGGAGCTGCGTTCTGACAAACACCAACTGCTGCAGCAAATGACTCACTTGGAGGAGCTCCTGAAGCTACAGTTGGAAAAGGAAGAAAAGTTACATCCGATAGAAAAGGCACCACAGAAGGAAGAAAATGCACCACAGCAAGTTAAATCTGGTAAAGTTTCTTAATCATATCAAGTATTGCAGGCTAACTGTATTTATAGTGCCTGGTCTTAGCGTTGTGAAACATAAGATGTGACATAAAACATAATTGTCCACATGCCATAAGTACTGAATTCAGATTGACAATAGATTATGTTTCCATGTGGGAAAAAAAAACAAACAAACAAAAATTGACAACTGTGCCTCATTAGATACTGATGATCTACATACTTTAAAACAAAATGATCAAAATGTTTCGTATAGTTTAACTTTTGAATGTTCAGTGTCGAGTTATTTTGGATTTTATCTCAATGCCTGTCTACCCTTGACTTTGCATAGAAAACAAGGAAGGACCCTGGGCAACTCCATCAATTATTCTACTTGAAGTTGAAGTATGAGAGACGGGCTGATAACCTTTAGGGACAGAACTTAATGTATTATTAAAGCAAATTAGTCAGACAAAATATTAAGAACGATGTATTTATAGATAATCAATTTTTTTTTTTGTGCAAAAAGGCGTGTAACGTGCTCGTTTAGTCGTAAAAGGGAGTTATTACCAACTGTCTTGAGAGACAGCTGCTAATAACCAGGAAGGTATTAACAAAGTTAATAAATTAAAATGGGGCAGCACCTGATAAATCAGGAAAAAGGACTAAACGGCACAATCAGTCTCAAAATGGCTGTTGTTCTATGCGTGCTGGCCTGTAACCAGGTGTGGCGCTATAGAGCAACAGAGAAGGTGTGAGTCTGAGCACAGACTTCTAACCACAACCAACTTCTCTCATTAGAATATATCAGGATTTATTAACACAAGTATTAAAATGAACAAACATTTGAATCGAGATCCTGATATCTACTAACTAAAAGACGACTAAACTAACATAAGCAAATAAAACATTAAATGGAAAGGAGTGTCAATTTATATACATGTATGCTGAGGACTGTGTGTGTGTGAGATAAACTAAGATGACTGTGGAGAGGATTCCAAGATGGTGGCCAACAAAACGCTAAAATGAACAAGAAACTGAAGAAAACAAGGGTGGTCTAATAATTTTTTCCATGACTGTATGTTATATGCTATATGTTAAGTACCCTAGATCGACATATATCATATATAAAAGATGAATGTAACCAGTTATGATGCCTGAGTTTTGCATTTGCAATGTGAATGAAATTATCAGTTAATGCTACCTACCTAGCTTGGTCAGCAATATAAGTTATATTAGTTAGTGAATGTCTCTCCCTATCTGAACCAAATAGGAAGAAGACACCAACTTGTGTAAAATTTTCAAAATATAATCTTGTGATTTATTTCTAAAGACTCAAATTTCTCTTTTTTATGTGAAAGGTCTTCAGTGCATTGTTTATGTGCTCCATTTAATCCCAGAGTAAAACTTGGAACCAAGAAAAATAATGTTTTTGTTTTTTAGAGAATCAAATCAAAGAGGATGAACATTGCCCAATGCCACCCTTGGATGGATTTCCAGACTGTAAGCAGAAACTGAAGGTAACAAAATGCAGTCACCAAAGTTCAAACACATTATTGAATTATCTTCTAAAACTCCAGTTGAACAAGGTAAGGGAGGGTTTTATATTTATATATTTATTTTTTTATGCCAAGCATTTTATTGACAATAACAATTTACTTCTGTTTCTGTTGTGGGTCTCTGGTTTGCTGTGACATTAGTGGATGAAGGAGATGTGGAAGACCGACCCATGCTACAGCAGTTATGGCGTGAATGGGTCACTGTGCTCTTTCCTCATCTATCTCAGCGAGGTATCCAGGTTGTTTTAGTGCATACTCACTAGCCAAGTAGTACCATGCTGAGACTACTGACCCACCCTCCCCATTCCCCTGTTAGCCCTCACTTGCATGATTCTAGTCCAAGTCTCAATTGTACTTGGGAATTATCGCTGCTTGTACACATGTCTTTATGGCATTACATTAGGCATTTTATTGCTCAAATTACTCTCACATTCTGACAGAATGGGGAAAATACAGAAAATATGATGGCAACGCTATTGATAGGAGGGCTTTTTTTGAGTTTTTCTAGTCAGATACAGCCTTCTCAAAAATGTGAGAAGGCTGTATCTAACTAGAAAAACTAAAAAAAAAAGCCTTCTCAAAAATGTGAAAAGGCTTTTTTTGAGTTTTTCTAGTCAGATGCAGCCTTTTCACATTTTTGAGAAAATCTTGAGAAATTCTTATTACATAATTATTGATATTATTGATTAGAAGAAGAAGAGGACAGAAAAAGACAGAAAAAGACATCCATTGCACATACAGTGGTCTTTTTTTTTTTTTTGGGGGGGGGGGGGGGGGGGGGTTTTAACTTTTTCTTGTTTCTTTGTGTGTCATGTCCAGGTAGAATCCTGGTGTCCTATGTTATCAGGCCGGGTGATTGTCTCCGCTGTGGAGAAAAACTCAGAGGTAAAGATTTTGGTCAAATAATGTATGACGGCATGTCATGTTTGATGCAAAGTATTGAGGTGTGGTGGAGAAGGCAGGTAGTAATCATTTAACCTCTATTGACCTGCTGTGGACGTTGTGATCTTGAGAAATGCTATGCAATAAAATGACTCCTGAATTTTTAAGTGAATGTCAGTCCAGATGACTGTAATCACTCAAATGATAGTATAGTCATTGGTAAAGATTTTTGATTCTCGCCTTATTTGTGTTAAGAAATTATTCAAATCCAAGTGGTTACAGAAAAGTATAATGAGTGTTGTGTTTTCTTCATTTTCTCAGCTGGGATCTGACCATGCAGTGATACGTAAAAGTTTTAAAGCTCTATACTTGTCTCTGGAAAAGAAGACCGAGTTCCTTTGGATTCAGCAAAGAATTCAAAGTATGGAAGACATTTGGCTTGAGGCAGGACAATCGCTTTTAGCCAAGCACAAACTGACAAAGAGGAAAGCCAAACAGGTAAAGCAAGCAGCAGACTATTTGAATAATTGACAGCTTTTAAGTTGTTGTTTTTTTTTTCCTTCAAGTATGCTAATTTACAGAATCTAAAGACTTATGTCTACAGAACATTCCAATGCTATAAAGCGTCAGAATGTTTTCTGTTCAGAATTCCAGAGTTTGGCATGTTCTTGTCATTTAAAGGGCAGCAGTTATGTATGAAAGCAGAAGCCTCACACACTGCTAAAATGCCACATCTATTAATTTTACAAAGCCATAATATGATTTTCTTATCAGTAGACATATGTCACTTTTAAATTAGAAATCCAATGTGTCTTCAGTTATTAGCCAAATTGTATTTCTAAAAAAACAGTTGTTAAACTTGAATAATCTCAATCCATAATGCTATTGAACCTTAAGTATAAGTCTCAAAACAACAAGAATCGTGTCTTTCTCAGTAGCAGTGACTTAGTCACTTGTTAATTTTTAGGTATTAAGTGTAACATAATTAGAATATCCCTATGACCCTGCATAGGATTAAGCGGGCATAGATAATTGATGGATGGATGCAGTGCAGCTGATGTGCTTTTTAAAATACTGCAGAACGAATCATTGGATGAGCAGTTCTGCCCCCTGTCAGGGGTGAAAGAGTTTTGTGACACCATTGAGTCAGAGGAACAGGTATGATGACATCTACTTTCTACCACTGAGCGCATCTCGGGTGCTCCAAGCACAAGGAGAGGGCCAGTGCACGAAGGGATACGCATACAGTACAAGAAACTCCACAACAGTGTTCTGAAAAACCTTATCTGCCAGTTACAGAACCGATTTAAAGATCACAAACATTTAATGTTCCTGTCCCTCCTCGACCAGCAACAGTTTCAGACATATCGGAAATAAATTCCTGCATCCAACCTTTTCCAGCTTAACACCAGAGCCACTGAGCTCTATTTGATGATCTGACCTGTTTTAAAAACAGAAGTGACTGTGATGTAGGCCATGATGGATTTTTAAGGGAAATGTTCCAAAGATCTCCTCGTTTCCTCCACAGCAGACATCTGAATGAGATCATGCCACAGCTGTACAGACTGATGTGTCTGGCTGTGACTGTTTCCATATCCACCACAACTTGGTTATTTTTGAAACCATTCTTGACTAAACAATTAGTGAAGCACAGCTTTGAGTATAAATATTTCTAGGTGAAGGATGATGCTTCAAATCTATAATTCGTTTGTGGTTGACACCTTATGTTCTGGACAGGTGGCTCAGACTTCTGGGCCACTGCGACAATGGGGATCATGTGATTCTGGTTGCTACAAGTCAAACTTTTCTCGATCATTTCATTCATCATCATTTTTGTGACTTTTTGTCTCCATATGTTAAAAGTATAACCTGGCTAGCATAAAATACTTATAAAAAGAGATTTGCAAATCTCATAACCCTTTATTTTATTCACAATAGAACACAGAGGACATATCAAAAAACATAGTCTCAGAAAAGAAAATAAATAACAATTTTGAAGTTGATGGCAAAAAGACCTCTCAGAAGTTGGGACAGAAGGATGTTTAGCACTGTGTAATGTTCTTTTGTGTCTGAGAGCTGAGAAAATGAGTTGCTAAAATTTTGGGAGAGGAATGTTGCCCCATTCTTATATGATTTAGATTAGCTAGTTTTGGTCTTTGTTATATTTTTCATTTCATAATGCACCCAATCTTAACAACTGGTGAAAGCACCTGGTCTCTTGTACCTTGAAGCCATGCTTTTGTAACAGATAAAGTATGTGGACTGTCTTGCTATAGATACAAGGCCTTTCCTGAAAAAGACTGTTTGGGTAGGAGTTGTCTGGATGGGATGGGATATGTTATTCTAAAAACCTGTTGCCTAAATATCTTTCAACATTGATGTCTCCTTTAAACATTGATGCCAGTCTATGAATCTCTGACTATTTTGTTCACAAACATAGTGGCTGCGGTTACATGATGTTTTTTAATTCGGAATTAATAATTAGGAATTAAATAATTCCGAATTAAACTATTTTCCTTCGAGTTTACATGGAAATAGTAATTCCGAATTGAAGGTTTACATGGAAAACACGTTTGTTCGGCTTTATCCAACTCCGCTTTAGGTCTGGGGGTTGGGAAGGGTTCTGATTGGATAGGGGGGGCGGACGTCTTTACATCTACTGGAAGAAAACAAACTTAGCTAACTCGATTAGCAACAACATTTCACTTATTTTTGACCTGGGTGGCGTCTCTATCTGCGAAACCTCCTTCATTTAACCTGGCTGCTTTGAAAAGCTCATAATTTTTATGTTTCCTGCCATCTGTTCTTTTAATTATTTCCAGTTCCTCCAAGCTATTTATTAAATAAATCGTCTCTGCTCTTGAACACCGTTTACTGCGTGCTGCTGTTTTGAAAACAAGCCCAGCGCGGAATATAAGCGTCACCGCGACAGACGGGCAAGAGAACGAGCATGCGCAGAAAGACGGGAATTAATTTAAACAGGAATGAGTGTATACATGACCGCGGAATTACTTAATGCGGAATTAAAATGGGAATAAACCAGCCACTTACTTCGGAATTAAGTTTAATTCAGAATTGACATTTTCATATGGAATTAAGTGTTTACATTGTAACTTTTATTCAGCTTTAACGTTAATTCTGAATTAAAGAGGAATTAAACTTCCCATGTAAATGCACCCAATATCTTTTTTTTCTTTTTCTACTTTTAGCTTGCTTGTCACTTGGGCTTTGTCCCCTTTAAAGGCAAACTCTTGAAGTTCTTTGGTAAGGCTTTCATGCCTTTTATTTGGCTGTTCAATTTTGCAAAACCAGTCCTGACTCAAACTGAGTAAAAGTGCCATGACCAGTAATGCTAAATTAATTCAAAGTGTCATAATAGACTATTGGGGTTTCAATCTGATGGTCGTTCCTATTTATCTGAGTGATAGCATAAGGCGGAAGACTACCAAGTAATTATAGAGAACTTGGAAGCAGGAAAATAGAAGAGATAGATTGAGATGAATTTGAGTAAACTTTTAATAACACAGTCACATATTTTGCAGAAACGCTCTATTCTTTAAACATAATTTCCCTTTAAAAGCAGGTCATTATGACTTCCTTCTCCTACATGACTTATACTGTAATAGTCTGCAAAGCAAACTTTAGCTTTAGTGTATAAAAATCCTCTAAAAGTATGTTTGAAAGCTTTAGAGAGTGACTTGATCTTTTGTTGCCACAGTTTGGAAAAAACAAAACCTGTTTAGTTTTATAACATATTCTTTAACATCCACTTTTCCAAGAGCAGATGTGTCTGATTGACATGCAGACTGTTGTCCTCCTTCAGCATTTTGCCTCCCATGAGACTTAAGTGTCAGAGTTTTCAGTCACTGATACTTCAGTCAAGATCTGACCTCCCCAGATGCAAATTTAAGCACTTTTACGTTTCCATGTTGTTGTGTAGTGGTTGCTGATTGTGGTGTTGCCAGATATAGTAAGATCTACAATTTTTATACCGCACACAGTTTTTAAAGTGTAAAAGTGATCAGAGAGATCATTGTGGGTCCAATCATGGGGGTCCTGGTGTTGTGCAAATACAGCCTCTGATGAACCAAAACATTAAACTTTTTTTTCCACTGTACCATGATTTATTTCTATATATATCTATATATCTATATATATATAGATATATATAAAAAAATATGAAGACAAAAAGGTTGGAAAAATCATGTGGGCATTATTTAGTACCTTCTCGATCCACCTTTAGGAGGAATATGATGAAGTAGCCATTTCCTTTATTACTTTCAGTCCCTGACATTGCTGTGGAGGGATTCTGGTTCTTTATCATTTACAGCATTGCTTCAGTTCATTTAGCTTTCTGGACATTCACTTAGGTACATCTCTCTTAAGGCTCTATTGTGACATTTCAACTGGGTTGTGGTCTGGACTTCTACCAAGCTATTCCAAAATCCAGGTTCTCTTTATATTTCAGCCATTTCGATGCAGATTTACTGTTGTGCTTTGGAACATTGTCCTGTTGCATGATTCAGTTTCAAGCAAGCTTTAGTTGTTGAACACAAGGCTTCACATTTGCCTCTAGAGTTCAGGTATTATGGCTGCAAAACAACCCCAAATCATCACCTGCCCATTTCCAGGCTGGCTAAAATGCCATGTTTAGTTTTTGTCAAACATCGGTGCTAAGTCAAGCAACTCCATTTGTCTCATCTGTATAGGGCATTGTTCTAGATGTCTTGTTTGGGTGGGTGCAGTTTTGCAAATATCAGTTGCACTACTATGTTATGTTTAGATAGGAGACACTTTCTCATGGCATTGATTCCAAATACACTGTACTTGTTCGGTCTTCTTCTATTTGTGCTGTCCACTCATTTAACATGCTCAGTGAAGCCTGTGGTTTCAGGTGTAGCTCATGATTATTATTTTTTACCTCCACCAAGGAGGTAATGGTTTTGCTGGCGTTTGTCTGTCTGTCTGCTTGTTCTGTCTGTGTTCAAGATAACTCAAAAAGTTATGGATGGATTTTGATGAAATTTTCAGGAGTTGTCAGAAATGTGAAAAGGAAGAACTGATCTCATTTTGGCTGTGATCTGGAAGAAATCCTGGATTCTGGATCACTTTCAAATTTTCGATAACATTGCAGTCAATGGGGCCGAAAATTTTGTTTCTCAGTATTTCCGATAATTATTGCCCAAAACTCATGAAATTTGACTCAGAGATTGACAATGGGAACCTCTATCAAATTTCAAAGGGTGATCCAGATCTGATCCAGAAGGGCGGATTTTACCGCAATCTGTAAATCGCTAAATGGGGGAATCGTTGCTCTTGGCGGACGTCTGCGCTCTCCGAGTGCTTTTCTAATTTAATTTAAAAAATTTCTCTCGACTTTCTCCAATTCTCCCAACTTGCCTGATATAAAATGATGTATTTCAAATAATTTTGGAAATTGTCCTAAAACCCTTCTGAGATTGATGTGTAACAACAGCTGTTTCTTCTAAGACCACTGTTTATGTCTTTCCCTCTTGCCATTTTGTTAAGACACAACTGACTGCTTCAGACTAACAAACTGGCAAGGCATTTGCTTTAAAAAAGGTCTGCATACCTGCTGAATTACCCTCTTAAATCCTATGAAAGCACCAAGCTGGCACATAGTTTTGTCCACAAGATTTTCTTTTCCTTTTTGATTTCATTTTTCTTTCAAAATACATAATAACAAAGACCCTCAACAACCAGATGATTTTTATCGCATTTTTACGCACACATACAAACAATCCCTCCCCTCCTAAAACAACAACAACAACAACAACAACAACAACAACAACATAGGATTAACCAATGAGGTGCATATTTTAAACAGGAATGTGTATTGATGTAAAGTGTACATTTGCAACAACAACTCACATAAAATGGACACATTTTAAAAATTTTAAGTATCTTTTTTAGGATGTTTTTAGAGCAGGTTGCCATCCTTCTTTTCAAAAGGGATCTTTTCCCAGTAATTCTCAGCAATAAGCATGACAAAAGATTTGTTCTAAACACACTACAATCACAATGAAATGAGCACTTTTTGTCAGCTGATGAATGAGTCATCTAATAATGACGATATTCTTTGATTCCTAGGGGAAGATTTTCTGAAATTTGACAACAATGAAAGTTGTTTATTGTCAAAAAGTTTATTTTTTCCCCCTTTCATCCAGATACTTGTGCATCCTGGTTTGGTTACATTTGAATCAGGTACTCATATGGCAGAGTCTGCTTTCAGCGGTGGACCCCTTGGGGAGCTTGTTCAATGGAGTGATCTTATTTCCACACTTTATGTTTTGGGTCACCATCTTCACCTATCTACCTCCATACCAAACCTCATAGAGTGAGTATATACACTTTTGTGACATAATGTTGCATTAAATTGTCCGTCAGAGGTGATAGAGTATGAGCAGACAAATGTTTATGATCACATCATTTACCTTTAATACCATGATTTTCCTTCATTTAATTCTGTGTACATGCATTTTTTTCTTTAGTTTTTTTAGGGGAAATACAGGTGGCTGTCCGAGTAAAAAAAAAGTGGAAGTAAACCTGATCTATACAGACATTATTGGTCTCAAACAAATTCAGTCAATACTCAAGACATCCTGGACCAGTTACAAGTACGTACCAGAATCTGACCCTGATAGTAGTCAGTAGTGAAAATGATTTTGTCATCTAGTTCCTATACAGCTTTGTCCTGTTTGTTAACCATGTGCTCCAAATAGCAAATATTAACACTTACATAAAGAGCTTACATATAAAAAGAATGAGAGCTTGCACATAAAAAGCATTCTTCCTCTATTAGCCACTTTGTGTGCGTACGAAAATATTTAAAGTTCATATGAATCTATGTACAAAGTCGCAAGAAAAAGTATATGAACTCTGTGATGGATCAAGTCCGTCCTTAACTCACGGCAGCGCACACACAAATGGCATGATGCGAAACGCGATTAGCGGGGCACCTACACACACATCTCAACCACATCCTGATGTCCTTGTATATTAAAGTTCATAAAACTCACCGATTCTTACTCAGTTCTCTGTTTTTGTAGTGCATCCAGGGGTGCACACTTGGTCGTACTACTGTTAACTCCGTAAGCATAAGATTAATACAAGTCACTTGTCCGCGAAGGTGTGCTCCATTCATTGGGATTAATTTAAGTTTAGGCCTGTTAATTTTTGGGTTTTTTTTGGACTCTTTTGGAGAGAGAACCCACAACAAACTCCCTGTAATTAAATAATTCTCTGCATTAATTTGACAATATGATGCGACTAAGTCTTTATCTTTGTCACATCAAAAGACAAACACAGCGTTCTCAAGGTGATAACACACAACTGTAATTTCTTGTGTTTTTATTGAATACAGCCATGAAACATGAACTGTGCTGGTTGAAAAAAATAAGAGACTAATTACTTAAAAATAAGTTAACTGGAGTCGATGAAGTCCATTAGGCAAACCCGAGTACTGTGAACATGGTATCCACTGGGTGGCAACACCAGTCGAAATCAGTCATTACTGCTACATTTGGGCATTGGATATTTTGACATTTTTCATGTCATGTGCACATCCAGTTTTAAAGCGACGATGCTGTGGTAATGGGTGTGTAGAGGTGGTGGTGTGGATGGTGGACACAAAAAGGCAGGAGAGGAGGGTGGTTTCAAACAAAAAATGTATTTCATTAAAGATCTTCCAAAAACAGCTCAAAAACTCTCAAACGGAAACCAAGGTAAATCCATGGGGAGACAACACGAGAGGAACAGGAAACAATGGAGCCAGGATCGGATGGGAAAACACGAAAAACACATGGAGTGGCAGCAGATGAGAGAAACAGTACAATCTGGCAACAAAAGAGGGGAAGACAAGACTTAAATACACAGAGGGACAAACAAGAGGCAGGTGCAAACACTCAGGGTGATCACAGAGGGTCAAGCTGAAAACCACAAAGATAAGACGAACCTTCAAATTAAAAGAGGGAACAAAATCAACTAACGACAGGGGAGACAAAACATTGACAAACACAGGAACAGAGAGAAAAACACCGAAAACATGCACAACTCAAAACCACACCATAACAGATGCACTCACTGAGTCAGAAGGTGTCGATTTAATGCCAGGGTAAGGACAAAATTGGCAAGAATATGGACCTGCTGAACCCCACAAGAGATTCCAGGCTGTGTTCCTGTGAGTTCGGCTAGGAACAGATCAACAGTGAGGATGGTGATCATCCCTACTTCTACTGGAATAACTGGTGGAAGCCATAGGAGAGAAGGATGTGTCCAAAGCCCTGGATGAATGTGAGTCCTGCCCCCCTGCATATGATGTTGTGAGCTGTCCCAATTAACAAAATGAGCTTAGAGGTGTGGCTTTAGAGCTACTATGATAAAAGACGCTCAGAAATTTTTAACTAAATGTTCATAAGTGTTTGGTGATTTGAACTATAAAAAGGAGAACTTTGCAGACATAGAATCAATCTCTGTAAAACAGGGAGAAGATACATAGTCAAATAAAAAATTTTAGCATCTATTAGCATCCATCAGCTAACAGTCAAGTGAAATTACCATAAAGAGAGTCAGTTTAATGCTGTGGCTACCAACATAAAACACTAAACATCTTAGTATGAGGTAAGGAGCATCATGAAATGAATTCCTAACTTTAGAACATCCCACAGTTTAACCCCATAGAGATGCTGATGAATGACCTCAAGAGAGCAGTGCACATCAGTCTGTCTGAACTAATCCCGTTCTGTAAGGAGGAATGGTCAACAATTCCTACTAAACATTGTGCATGTCTGTTTCAGAGATACCGAAAGTCCTTCTTTTAAGTTTTTCCCGCTAATGGAGGTTTGACCAGCTATTAACTCAAGGGTTCTCTGAATGTTTAATAGATGTGTTCAGGATGAAAAAAATACTTTATAATTATGTTGTCAGATTAAACGCTCTGTGTTTGTTTCCTGTTTTGACTTAGATAAAAATCAGATCACATTTCTGGCAAATTAAAGCAGAAAAACAGTTTATTCTAATGGAGCTCACACACTTTCTCTTGCCACTGGATGGGTTCAGCAGAAAAATGAAGTAAAAACAAGAGAAACCTATCTGAAGAGGAGGAAAGCTTGAGTTTATAGGAGGTCAGGCTTAGGGTCACAAAGAGTGTATAAAAAAAAAAAAATATATATATATATATATATCACCCAATTTTGATTATACTGAAATATGGTAAGTATAGCAGTCTGAGTAAGACTTGTATTCAAAATGGTTATTTGAATATAGCAAAGCTGCTGAAAAATGTTGGTTGATGGAAGAAAGTTTAAAAGACCACTTAGTAAGGGTGAATGAAATGACAGTTGTCAGAGACCTTAGCAGCAGTTAACTGAGATGTTTTAGACAGGATACAGTCATGAAGCTCCCTGTCATTTTTGAAGAAAAAGGGAAATAAAAACTATAGACCTTATTATCAAATAAGCACCCCATAGTCAGTGCACGCCTGTGAAAGCGATTATCTCTTGTAGAATTTGCTTTGAAAACATTCCAGCATCATTTTATTTATTTATTTATTTAAAGGACCGTGTGCAGTGGCATTAAAAAGATGGCTGCACCAGATTTAGCACCAAGCTAATTTCCATCTGTAGTCCTTAACACAGATAAACAGTAAGACAAGAAGGCAAAGAACATTAAAATACAACAAAATAAAATCGCAAAAACAATTGGGTAAATTTACAATAGCTTAAAAAAACAATAAAAATGACTACTCTTTACAATGCATCCTGTACAGAATAATGCGAGAGTAAAATGAGCCCCTCAATGTGAGCAAGACTGGTTGCTGAGCAGCCAATTTTTGACTGCATGTGAAAAAATTATATAATCTGGAATTGTCTTTATTCTGTCCGGGAGTCCATTCCATACTTTTACGGCTTTAAAAGAGAAGGCTGATTGAGAAAAGGCAGTCCTTCTTTTGGGAATGTTGCAGTCTCCCCTAGATGTTGATCTTAATGTTCGAGTAATTATTTCAGAGCGAGGCTGAACATAAGTTTTCAGAGGTGGTGGTGCAGCATCATGTATGATTTTGTGTACCAGACGGACATTAGAATATGTAATTAGATTATCAAAGCTTAACATTTTATACTTCTTTAGTATATTGCAATGATGGTACAGCCGCGGTTTTTTATCTAAGACTTTTAGGGCCTGATTATAGATTGATCTGAGTGGATTTAAGGTGGTCATGTTGGCCTGAGACCAGGATGATGTACAGTACAAGATGTGTGACACAATCAGTGCATTTAAATAGGTTTTTGCAGCTTCGGTAGTTAATGAGTTCCTGATGTAGTGGAAGTTAACAAGACTGAACTTCAGCACCCTGCAAACTTTCTTTATATGTTTATCAAAACTGAGTGTGGAATCTAAGGTGACACCCAGATATCTAAAATCCTCAACATTTTTTGTAATTTGGCTACCAAACTGAATGGAAGGAAAGCTTCCTTGACTACGTTTATTTGAAAAGTACATTGTGACAGTTTTCTCCGTATTCAGCATAAGATTGGACTGCTTCAGCCATTCTGTTACCTTTAGCATTGCCGCAGATAATTTAGTAGCAACTACATTTGCGTCTGTCCCATGAATGAAGATGACCGTGTCATCAGCATACATCAGGATCTCAACACCATCACAGATAAGTGGTAGATCATTAATGTATAAACTGAACAGCAATGGCCCCAAGATGGACCCCTGCGGTACACCCGTGGTGCAGGCTTGAAGAGAAGAAAGAGAAGACAGTTTATCATTGATCCTCCTTACACACTGGTAGCGATCTGACAAATATGATTGGAACCAGGCAATAGTGCTAGCAGATAATTCAAAATTGACCAATTTTGACAACAGAACAGAGTGATCAACAGAATCAAAAGCTCTACGCAGATCCAGGAAGACAGCACCCACCAGCCCAGTGGGCTGGTGGGTGACTAGATTTGACTAGATTTGACTAGATTTGATTACTTCCAGAAAATAACAACATGCAGTGTTAGTGGAATGTTTTGCTCGGAAGCCAAATTGCATCAGATGTAGCATGTTTCCATAGTTAAGATGTTCTGTTAGCTGCTCAGCAACAACTTTTTCTAGAACCTTGGAAATAGCAGGAAGTATACTAATAGGTCTGTAGTTCTTCATTTCTAGTCTGTCTCCTGATTTTAAAAATGGGTATTACAATAGCAGTCTTCAAGGAAGAGGGGAACACACATTCATCCAGTGACTGGTTTACAATATGCATAATGGGTACTGTAAAAACATCTTTATATTTCTTGATAAAGTATGGGTCTAGTCCCCATGTATCCTTAGATTTCGAGTTGGAAAGTGAAGAAAGGATTTTATTTATCTTTTCCTCATTTATATATGCAAAGTTCATAGGACCAACCACAGTGGATACAGCCCCTGCTGCTGATCCACTGAGCGAGGACCCAGCAGGTAATGCGGATAATGTGGGTAACAAGAGTGATTGTTGCCCCGAGGAGGCACAACACAATTTTAAGACGGAATCAATGAAATAATCATTAAGCATATTTGCAATCTTCAAGCTATTGGTCTCTGTTGATAGTGTACTTAGTGAGTTTGCACTGTGACAACTACTAGTCTTGAGCTCCGCGGGACCACTTTTGATTTGCTCCTTTCCAGATAATTTATTAATACAATTCCATAGCTTTTTAGTATTCCCTTTGGCCTGATTTATTGTATCCAGGAAAAAGTCTGCTTTCGCCTTCCTAAGTTGACATGTGACCTTGTTTCGGAGACCTTTAAATATTAGTCGGTCAGTCTCTAGTTTTGACTTGAGATATTTTTTAAGTGCTGTATCTCTTTCTTTCATTAGGAGCCGTAGACCTTCCCTAAACCATGGTAGATTTATTCTTTGTTTATATTTCTGTGGTTGAGTTTTTGTAAATTTTGATATGATCTGGGTGATAGCAGTTTTGAGATGATCACAAGTCTGCTCACAAGTCTCCCCACAGATACATCTTTCCCAATTAGTTTGCTTTATCTCAGTATCCATGGCCTCAAGATCCTTCCTGGGAATAAATGTTGTATAGGTCTTCTCTTTCATTTGACTGCTGTACGTAGCTTAGACAGTTGACATCATGATTGAATTATATATATTTGGCCCTGTATATTTGTATTTCTGTAAGTTTAGGTGCATTTTTGATTATGGTTAAATGCAGTGGTAATACTGCTTTTTGGTCAAAGGCTCATGACCATGTAAAGTAGTATTCTGTGTCATTTTAATCTTTTATGTGAGTGGTTCAGTATCTTCATTTAACTAGCAAGAATACACAATGTTCTGGTTGGATTTGTGTGAAGATTTTTACCCTTGATTTCATATTTGCTCTGGGTCTCTGTAAAGCAGCTAGAAATAACTTGCATTGCAATAGTTGCTATACAAATAATCTGATATTTGATATCAGATTGGATTCAGGATTATTAGCAGCTTTACTGCGCATTTAAATGTAAATGAGAATATATACAAATCTGGAAACTTCCATTGGATTTAAGTATAAATTTATGGCAATTTATCGTAAAGAAATCAATAAGATGGATAGAGCTGAACAGATGAGCACCTCTAAGTGAAAGCTTGCTAAATAAACTGTAAATTACATGATTGGATGCTGAGAGAAATCTGGCAATCAGAAGAAATAACATCAGAGTGATGATCCAGCGGCACCAAGGTAGTTAGCCTCTTAAATGTTTAATGGAGTGGTGTTACCTGGCTCATATTTAACATACCTGATTTTTACTAAATTTAACTCAATTTGCTATTAATCTGGTTCTATTAACCAAGATTATTTTCCAAGGGTTAGTTTACTTCAGTTTTAATCATTTTGTATGTCATTCACTGGTCTTTTTAAGTGAGTTGTTCATAGTGTTAGTGAGGTATTGGTAGTTAGGTGAAGGCGGAATAAAACATTTGGTTTTAGTTCTTTGTCAGTCAGTGTGTGCGTGTGTGTGTGTTTCAGGTGCATGGTTCGTGTCTTGGACTCTTTTGGCACTGAACCAGATTTCAATCATGCCGTTTGGTCTCAAAAGTATAATCTTAAGAGTCCATATGGCGGCCTCCATCTGATTCCCATGCAGTTCTACACCATGTTCCGTATGTCCTAAGACTAGACTTCTTTTCTAAAGGATCATCTGGCCATAATAATCAATCAATTTATTCAATTAATAATTCATTAACCTAGGTTGAAGAATAAAAATAACTTTAAAGCTTTCATGAAAACATGTTTTTGTTGTTTTTTGTGTGTTTTACCTTGGAAGTCATATTTTTTTTTACACTTTTTTCAAGTTTCTCTGTCATAATTGATGTATATCATATACGGCACAGCTCACACGCCAGACAACACATTCCTGGGCTTTGTTGTGCAGTACCAGCTGAACTCTGAAGAAAAGGATCAGCTTAAGTCCACTAAGAGACAAAACCAGGCTCTTGTGTATGGCAAGAGGGGCACATTTTGGAAGGTAATACCAGAAACAGATGGAATGTATAAACTTTTTAGTTAGAAGCAGCTGAAATACTTACGGCACAACAATTCACCTTTTGGATGTTTAGAAGTTGGTCATGATGTGTGAGTGCTAACTATTACTTTCCTTTAAGATGATGTTTGCTCCGTCTGCTGTTACACTTCAGGGTAAGGAGGCTTATCTGGATGTCATTCACAAGTATTTGGAGATCCACGGTACAGCTGATGACAGCACACTGATACCAGACTATGTGAAAAACCATGGCATTATTAAGGGGATTGAAGTGCAAACTTTACTGAGACAAAGCAAGGTATGTGTCAGATGTGGTAGAAATGTTTTTAATATAATATGGGGTTTTATACATTTCTTATGATCTTCATAAGTAGACAGAGCTACAGATATAATTTGATTCAGCCATCTTCTCCTGGGAGACAAAACTTCCTCAGGAGCTACAAGCACTCTTAATTTGTAAACCAACAACAACCTTGGACACTGTTTCACTTTTGGTATTCTCCTATCTCCCTGTCTTTTTCCCTCTCAGTTAAAGTGATATGATTTTCTGCACCATTTACCATGATCTGCAGAGTGCTGTCCGACCTCTTTCATGCAATGGAATTAAACTTTATAAAATTTAGAAAGTCTAAAGTCTTTCCTTTTAGTCTTATTTAGAGATATAGTCAGATAGCTTGATAGATATGAAAGATATATATTTTTTCCACTACATCAGCCAAGTAAAACTTGTCTGTTCAAATGTTTATTTGTACATATTACATTTTTGTATGTTTTCCCTGGGAGTTTGGAACCTGTTCCCAGGTCTTATCAAGAGGCTCACTGCCTTCATCTAGCTCTGTTCCCAGATCTTCAGTGGGGTTCAGGTCTCAACACCCACTGAATCACTCTTATCAATTGCTTGTTTGAATGTCAAATGCCATCTCTGGGCAAGGAATCTTAACCTGCCCCCTCACTCCTCCTCCTCCTCCTCCTCCTCCTCCTCCTCCCCCTTACCATAAACACCACCTCAAGGATCAGCACTTTAACATTCCTGATTATTCAGATCAATACCACCTGCTTTCCAGGGCAGACCCTCCATCAGAGACAACAAGAATGGTCTTTGGAATCAAGAAAACTTTCTCAAAGTAAATTAATTGATTCAATTCAATGACTGGTTGTGTCACAGAATTATTAGAGGGCTGATTGTGATTGTGAAAGGAAAAGGAAGTCTTAGTGGTCAAAAAACAGTTAACGAAGAACAATTAAATTTTGAAATGGCTCTGAGGCAACCTTTCCAACCTCAAAGACCTGAAGAGACTGAAGTGGGGTGATGAGCAGTGGTCCAATTTTGACAGGAAAAAAGCCAAAAGAGATTTCTGTGAAAAAAAAATAGATTATTAAAATGGACAAAAAAAAGAGCAATTGTGTTCAAAATAATTAAAGTTTTTCGATTCCCTGGCCTATAAAATACTATGAACATCCAAACATGAATATAATTACACACTTATAGCAAGGCCTGTTTTTTCCACTGCAGGGTTGCCTTTGAGCTCAAACAAAGGAAACAAAGTGTTAATGTGACAAAATTATGTAAACATGTGAGTAAGGCTGCTAGATAAGAGATGGAGTCTCCATTAGATCCAGCAAATATATGTAATGATGAAGGTAGAAATTATTCACACAAATAAACCTGTATATTCATGAAACTTCATTATTTGTTTGATTTGATTATTTGTTGTGCTGGTGTTGACTGGCACCATGTGGTGACACTTAAGAAGTACATTACTTTACCTTATATTTTGTCATATGTGATTTTGTTCAATCCCCTGAAAATATATAATTTGTCATTATTATATTAATCTGTTGTAGGTTTTTGTAGGGTTGTCTTTCCCATATGAAGGACCTGCTCCTTTGGAAGCTTTAGCCAATGGCTGTGCTTTCCTGAACGCCAGGTTAGACCCTCCACAGAACAGCCTCAACACAGAGTTTTTCAAAGACAAGCCCAACATCAGAGAGGTCAGTAGTCTCTTTGGGAACTGGGACTCACTTTGATCCATTGTTTAATTTTGAACACACCTGGCCCAAACACATTGTAAATCTAAGTAAATAAATCTATTGCAATACTACAAAATCAAATTATCTGTTACAGAAATATTATTTTCTGTTTGCAATATACATTGTATGCAAATGAAAAATGAATAGATCGATTGATCTGTTTGTGTAGATCACATCTCAACACCCGTACGCTGAGATGATAGGAGAGCCCTACGTATGGACGGTAGATATCAAAAACCAATCTGATGTGGAGAGAGCGCTCAAAGCTATTCTCAATCACAGTGTAAATATCTTAAAAATTCCCAAAAAAAATACAAATAACCGATGAAAATATAAATGTTAGGCTCTATTACTACAGTTTAATTAAATTTTTTCTAAATATATTTTCAGATTGAGCCTTACCTTCCTTATGAGTTTTCCTGTGAAGGAATGCTTCAGAGGGTCAACATCTTGATTGAAAAACAGGTTGGAGAAGTTGGAGTTGGGATGTTGAGAAAAAGGATATCTGCAGCTCTGAGTCTTTTTTTAGTATTTTTTTTTTTTTTTTTTGCCTTAGGATTTCTGCTCGAGCTCAGGGAACTGGCCACCTCTGAGTGTGTTGCAGGTAGTGACGGCAGAGCCTGGCACTTCTTGTAAACTAGCATGCCAAAAAACTGGATTAATCTGTGAACCTGCATTCTTTCCATACTTGAACAATGCTGAGAACCTCTCCAAGTAAGTATGTAACCAAATACTGATGTGAACACACATGAATCCAGTAAAACTGTTTCTAACTGTCAGACTTTTCTGTTAATCCATGGAAGTTTGATACAAGTAGCATCAAAGGGATTCTTAAAACATTAATAATTTGTGCTATCTTATTTAGTATAGTTATGGTATTTAGCCCCTTGACTGATGACCATTTTATATTTTATACCCAGGCCTGTCAATTACATCTGCAACACTGCAACACTTTACTTCTTTTGATTGCACTGTCCAAGCCTAAAATGTCTATTTGTACATTTTGCTTATTATGTCTCATAAATTGTATATTATTTCGATTTGTTTACGTTTCCTAACATTGAAGTTTATGCTACTTAAGCCTTCTCTTATTTTATAATCAGGACAATTACCAAATGAAACTTTGTTGTACAACTATAATGGCAGTAAATCCTTTGACTTGTCATCAGCTGTAATAGGGATAACATGAAACTATCCTTTCTAAAAGCAGCGATAGTCATAAAATAAAAAAGCTTTCAAAAGCACAATGTCTCCTTTTGTCAACAAGACTATTTTCAGATCGTATTGTATGTTACATGTGAAATTAGCTGTTACTGCAACCCCTGCGATGGACTGGTGACCTGTCCAGGGTGTACCCCTATCCTTTGCTGGATAGACTCCAGCAGATCCCCATCACCCTGTATAGGACTAAACGGGTATGGAAAATGGATAGATGGATGTTTACTGCAACAAAAATGAAGGGAAAAGGCATAAAGGTGCGAAATGTACCTGAAAGGATTTGATAATCAACAAAATGAATTTAAGTATATAGATAAATAAAAACTTTTGACAGAAAACGGTGAAACGCGTTGCAATCAGAAATGCTTTTTTGATTCACGAGGGGAAATTGTTGATGTTACAGCTGCTCCTATTCATCCAAGTCCTAAAAAACAGAGTGAAAAAAACATACCGAAATAAACAAAAATATAGCATAAATAAGAAAAATAAAGACATTAGTTAAAAATATAATCATAAGTAGAGAAATATAAGCCTAAAATATAAAATGATATACATTCTACGATGGAAACAGCATTTCCTGTACAGAGCGTCACTGATCTTTGTCCCATCCAGTTCATTACCAGTATAGACCGCAGATACTTAAAGTCCTCTACAGTGTTCACACTGACAACCTTGATCGAAAAAGAGTTTATAAAAAACAGTGCCTAGAAGCGGGGATGAATGTCAAGCCTTGTATAAACACCTCTTTATCCTATAGATAAAGGTGGTGATACAAATCTTTGTAGTGTTCAGTCTACCTCTGTATGTTCAAATGAGGAAGAGTAAGTTATGCAGGTTGATAGAGTTTTCAGCTCTCAGGACTGAGGAGAGACTATTTAGGCCACTTTCAAACCAGAAGATTTTAGGCAAGGCAAGGCAAGTTTATTTGTATAGCACATTTCATGTACAAAACAATTCAAAGTGCTTTACATTTAAGTAAGCTCAATATTCTAAGCGCAAAATTCCAGTCACTGAGCTTGTACACTGGCCGGGGGGTAAATCAATGAGCAGTCAGTTATTACCTGTCAATATATGATCTTTATGTGGGAACAATACCTCAATTTAACTTGTGGGAACAAGTCAAAGATCTTTGTTGACGCATGACCAAGGCCGTCTCCAATTAAAAATGGATATCTTAGCATGCTGCATGTCTGAAGCCATCATAGAATCCCCATCCAAGATACACTCGATACACCATGGCACAATTCCAGGGGGTGGTTACGTTGTTGCACAGTATATAATGATATGCTGTCCCCATTTGTTCGAGAGTGGTCATGCTTACACAGGGTATCCTTAAAGTTCAACTTGCAGGTTGCATTATTCACTTTTTGTGCAAGTGAACATCACTGACACTGAAACTGTTTGTGGCACTCAGTTCAGACAATGATGTACCTGAAAATTTGATAAAGTTATAGGTGAAATGTAGAAGGTGGCAAAATTATTGATGCCAGGCAGTTGCTCTCTAGTTCTCCATGTTGCATTATGTGACTAATGACAATAAGTTGCCAGGAGAAAATTTCCCTAGCCCTGGGTCCTCTAACAAATACCCCACAGAACTGAGCTGTCTTTCTTCTCTTTTTGCTGTACTCCCCTCCTCCTTTTCAGTAATTTCATATTCACTCTCTCCACTACCATCATCCTCTGTTACGTCTTCCACTCTCCGCAACAAGGAGAGACCTCTTTGCAAACATGAAACATACAGGAGTGATAGGAGTGGCTTGTCCTGTTTTTAGTCCAATAAACTAAAGTGTTTTCTTTTTTAAACAGATTTCAGCTTAAATTTCTGCAAACTGTTATTTGGAAATAACTAAGTTGCTTTTGTATTAGCTCACCTTGTTTCACATTCTCAGGAACATCATAAGATGATGTTGAGGGATGTCAAAACTCCCCTTCTTGTCCATTCTAAAACTGAGGGCTGTGTGGTTCATGATTTTAAGTTATTCTAACCAAATTCAATAATAATGTTACATGATATTTTTGTTCTGATACAGTTTTATTTGGATAAAACAAAAGTGTATTCTCCAGACTATTCTGGCTTGTGCACTCTAAGATATAAACACAGATATTACATTTTCTTAGAGTTTCCATAATGATGAACATGCTAATCATGCCCTGCACAATATTGTTTTCCCTTTAAAAATGCAATTAACTGCATTTTTTAATGGCTAGTGCAGGGATAATCAAGTATATTTCAAAGGGAGACTGCAAGGATGAGCCTTGGAAAGAGATTCAACACTTATCCCACCCAAAAAATGTCGTTATTTATTTTGAAGCTGTATTTAACATTCAATCCTTTGATAAGTCAAATAGAGAATTCCTGTCTCTATTTGACTGGCAGGGTTTATGCTTTTCTGTGACTCAGTGCACAGCTCCTGATTAATTCATTGCTGTTTTTTCTCTTTACAGGTACAATATAGATTGTCATACATCAGAGTTTTCTGAAAGTCACATAGTGCTTCCAGCCCACAACAGATTCAAGAAACACTGTCTGTTTCAGTCGGATCCCTTGCTCTTCAGCTGTGTTAGATCAGATTCATACCTGATTCGCATCTGCCCCTGTAGGGACTACATTAAAGACCAGGTAGCCTTGTGCAAGACATGTATCTGACTGCTGGACAAACAACAAAGGCCCGTGGACTCTGCTCTGCACACAATAAACAAAGATCAAAGTACAGCACCATCTCGTGTCAGCACAGGTGTTTCCAGCAGCCTCAGCAGAAGGATGTCTCCTGGTTTGATTGTTGGACTAATCCATGTTGTGGGTGGAATATTAAGTGACATAATATAGTACCTTTAATGGAAGGCTAAATGGAAATGTAGTATTTTCTAATTTAAACTGCATTTCTCTTACTCTTTTTAACTATATGTTAGGGGATGTCAGGACCCAAACACTGAAATACACAGAAAAATGGACAGAAAAAGTTTTAAAATATAAATTCAAAAGTGGGTTGCAGGATATTAAAATGTTGGGTTGACCCTCATAATGGGCTGAAATTTGAAAGACGCAATGAGCTAAGTTACAAGTTTAAGTTTCAAGTTGGTTTTATAATGCTTTGGACTATAACACATTAAAAACAGAAAATAAACATAATTTATCTGTAAAAAAAAAAACCCTAATTATCAGTCTAATTTGTTCAATTTACAAATGCTTTGTTGAGTTATTACTTGTCATTTCATTGTATAACTTCTGTGTGTGTATGTGTGAATTTGTTGACCAGCCAGGTAAACGGATGCTAAGACTTTTTTTCTTTTTTTTTTGGCAACAAAAAAGACCAAGGCGAAGTATTATGTCCTCAGTAATATAAAGGGCAGTTTAATTAATTTTTATGAGAGAGGACTTTAATTAAAAGACATCATAATGGATCAAACTGGTTTGTAATGGTGTCAAACCTAGGACAACATTAGGAGAACTTTACATATCATAAAAAAGGCACATAATGTTGAGAATCGATGCTGAAAAAGCATTTGATTGTGTGAATTAGAGGTATTTATATATAGTACTAGAACAACTTGGATTCAATGAAAAAATCAATACAGGTGGTTAAAACACTATATAAAGAGCCCACGGTTAAAATAAAAATAAACAGAAGCTTGACTGGCAAATTTTAACTACAAAGATCCACAAGACAAGGATGTTGCCCATCACTGGCTCTCTTTGCCATCTTTGAGACATTGGCTTAAGATATCAGACAAAATGAAAAACTAAAAGGGGTAGAACATAAAATCAGACTGTGTGCTGATGATCTAATAGCGTTTCTTGAACAACAACAACTTAGCATGCCGAATGTCTGGACCTGTCATAGACTCACCATCCAAGATACACTCCATGAGACAGCAAGGAACAACAACTAAATATAACACCAATGATGGAGCTTCTTGACACATATGGCCATTTGTCAGGATAAAAGAATACAGTGGTACCTCTACTTACGAAGTTAATTGGTTCTGGAAGTAGTTTTATAACCTGAAAATTTCGTAAGTAGAGACGAGTTTTTCCATGTAAATGCCCTAATCCGTTCCAAGCCCCCAAAATTCGAACATAATTTTTAAAAATAAATTATAAATAATACATGAAATGACATAAAAACCTGTAAGAAATACATGTTAGAATTAGAAAACCACTCGGACCTCCGACCTCAGACCTCCGCCAAGTGCAACAATTATCGAAAATTTGAAAGTGATCCAGGATTTCTTCCAGATCACACCCAAAATAAAATCAGTTCTTCCTTTTCACATTTCTGACAACTCCTGAAAATGTCATCAAAATCCATCCATACTTTTTTGAGTTATCTTGAACACAGACAGACAGACAGACAGGCAGACATCTCATAACTAACTACTCATAATTTCTTAAGACATGTCTTTGCAGCAAAATATTGCCTGTAAAAAGTATAAAGATACCTTTGGTAATTTTTTCATCAGGTATTAATCTAATAAAGAGGTCTCTCCAATTATATATACAGACTTTAAAAGGTGTTGCCAAATTATGGTACAAACCATTAATATATATGCAATATGCAGACAGGTATAAAAAAGATCTCCAACAAATTTGGAAAATCATAATATATTTTCTTAAAATGTTTAGTCCAAACATTGATGCAAACTGTGTTCAGTTTTCAACTAAACAATTAATTCTTTTTTTTTTTTTTCAAGATTTGTTTCAGGGATAGCAGGCTGAATCTTACACTAGATATACTTTGTATTAAGGCTGAGCAATGTAATCAAAACCATTATTCAGAGCCTATAATGACATAATCTTGCTCAAGTCAATTATTTCAGTTGACTGAATTATTCAATAAGTGACCGTAAAAAGTTGAGTTCAGTTTCCCTTCACTTTTCTTGAAATCACAAAGATATGTCTCTTTCGTTTAAAAAGTATCCTAGTTGTAATAGTTTACAACCCCTTAAGGCCACCCTGATGGCTTAGTGGAAGTGCTGTCACCTGCCATATGGGAGGCCCCAGGTTTGAACCCTGGTGAGGTTAACCCTATAAAGATAATTGCTTCATATCTGATCCACAAATTTCTGAGATCTCTAAAGCATCCAAATAATCAAACATTTCCTTTTAAAAAATGTTCTATATAATTTGATGTTCACTCATATTTATCTTCAATGTGGTTCCCATAAAGTTACTATACTGTATATCAAAAACAATTTCCTTCATGTCTTGGCAATTGTTTCTCTGAATAATCACTTAATCCCACAGTACACCATGACAGCATCTATTTATTACTATGTTTCCATGAGGGTGACAAGTTTATAAAGAAAAAGTCCATGTCTCCATTTTGGATGATAAAACAGGGAGAAAAACTTTATTTAGTGAATCAAATAAAACTGTTTTCATTGACAGAGATCATTTTATTGTTCTTTAATGTAAATAAACTGTGTTAACATCATATTTAGTACCACCGATGCCGTAATTGTACAGAGAGACAGTCTTTTACATAGTTATTCCTTTCCAAAGTCAATTACTTTTTTCTGTGTGTGTATGTGTGTCTATGTCTGATTGTGTGTGGCTACAAGCCCATACAAAGCACAGCAGCAGAGAAATGGTGAATATTGGTACCACAACTGAATGATATTTAAAAGGATGAATGGTTTGATGCATTTTATGAGATCTTCTGTGTGCTGTTCATCATTACAACCTCACCTGAATGACACAAATACAGTAATTTGAAGAGGAGCCGGTCCATTGTCTCAGTGATGGCTTTTCCAAGCCATTTCAGTCAAGCAATGAATGTCTTTATGCATGTACTTACTAGGGGTGCAACGGTACAGGTGGCTCACAGTACCACGGTTTTTGTGTCATGGTTTCAGTACGGATTCGGTACAATTTCAGACCACCCGCTACCCTAAACCCGCGAACGCAAGATACCGAGTTTGCGGAAAGCGCAACTCGCATGTCGGCGCGTAAAAGAGCGTGTCTAAATGGAATAAATGTGCGTCCACCTGGTCACATGTGGACGTGCGCAAACGGCTCTACCTCTCGATTACGCATCACTGTATTACTTGCATACGTTTTTATTCTCTTGAGGTCAGAGGATGTCTGGTCAGCAGTTGTGGTGGATGTGGGAATAGTCACGGCCAGACACGTCAGTCTGTACAGCTGTGGCAGGATCTCATTCAGATGTCTGCTGTGGAGGAAACTAGGAGATCTTTGTCTCTGGTGTCAAGCTGGAAAAGGTTGGATGTGTGAATTTATTTCCAATGTGTCTGAAATTGTTGGTGTTCGAGGAGGGACAGGAACATTGATTGTTCGTGATCTTTAAATGCGCATTCAACGATTTGTTCTCCAGTATTTTAAAAAAGCACATCAGCTACGCCAAGACACACAACTAGTAACAACTGGATCTTACACAGGTAAAACTGCGGGTTTAAGGAGGTGGAAGATTGTGTTCTGTTAACTGTTTTCATTCCATCGCCGGTGTATTCAACAGCAAAACCAAAATGCTCCCACACCGGTGATTAAAGAAAGTTTTTCCCAATTTCTGCGCTACCGCTGGCCATGCCTGCTTGTTTTTTTGTTTTTTTTCTGTGTCTATGAGCGGCAGCCAACTGGCCAAAGTGTGATCGGCTGGTCACTGTGAGTGAGCAGAGGCGAGTGGACATTGACGTGCAGTGGTGGGCCTGTTGCCTAAAAGGCACGCACGCTCACATGCAAGTCCAATGCAAAGTTATTGGAACATAAATACAGCGGGACATAAAAGCGTATTGTCCCGTGCAGGTCGTACCGAACGGTTCAGTCTTTTACCGAGTACCGTTGCATCACTAGTACTTACACCTCACCATGACAAAAAATAAACTCTTTTCATAAAATCTTTATCAAATGATGGATTAAAATGTCAGTATAGGACATCAGATGTTTAGATTGACATGTGTTTGGCATTCATTTGTTGCGCTGAACCTGAAGCAGTCAATGAAACACCTGGAAGGTTGGTAAAAATTTCCAGCAGCATGAATTTGTTAAAAAAGACATGACATGAAAAACAAAAGGCAAAAGAAAAGAGGTAGAAAGGATTTTGTTGCCAAGATCATAATGTTTTTAATTTGTCTGACATAAGGATTTTTCATACGAGCAACAGACTTACAACAAAGCATCACATTAATTTTAGTGTTTGTTCTGTGCCGTGCATGGTGGTTTCAGCATGTGCAAACACTGTGCTTTGATCAGAAAAGTCACTGTCAAGATTGTCTTCTCTGCAGGAAAGAGGCGGGGGATGGGGAGCATTACAAATCAGTGTGCTGTTGGTGAGTTCGACTGGTGTAAACTGATTCACACCTTCAGTTTCCAGCTAACCTATATTCCTCACACAAGACGCTAAAGATAATACCAGTCATTTTGCATCTTGCCCACTGTGTGGAGCGGATGCAGCAGATGTAGGCTTCCTCTTAGTTACTGCCCAAGGCTTTAACTGCCTTCAGCTGGGGATAAATATAGGCCCTCTCCTTTGGATCCTGAATATTAATTAACAGTTTGTATAATGCTACCAGCCACAAGGGGGCACATATACTTCATGGATTAATATTCACAAGAGAAAACTAGGGCTTATACCTTCATAGGGCACTCCAAGAAAAACTGTGAATTTAAAAAAAAAATCAAACCAGAGAGTGCTATTAAAGATATTACCGGACTAATATTTTTAATAACAAAATTTTACAACAAGAGTATTACAAGTCCACTGAACTTACCACTGAACTAAACATAAGCTTTCTTCTCTTGAAATGGTTAAATATTTAGTCATACCAGTAAGTTCATTGTCAAGACCACATCTACTGATTACCTGCCCTGATTTTCTTTGAAAAGTATAACATACTTATTTTGATGCCCCTAGAAGGTAAAAATTATTATCCACCCAAAGGACATTGTTGTTGGTGTTTCTTTAAACACATTTTAAATAATAATTCATAATACTCCAGATATAATATTCTGTACAATGAACTCCAGTGAATTAAATAACATTGAGGTGACCAGCTGCAACTCTTGTTACTCTATGTAGTAACACCACTCCTAGCCAGAAGGGAGCAGCATATCACAAAAGAGTTAATGTGTCATCTCCTGGTGTAAGACAAACAGAGTGCACCTCTAGAGGGTCAAAGTGGTATTAAAAGAAATGCCAGACCGTCCCCAGTCATTAGAACAGTATTGTCAGTGGTTCTTTTGTCAACACAGTAGATCTGTTTGCCCATGTGGTCAGAAGTAGCATTGCTAGATAGAGTTGCTTTAAGAACATAATGAGAGATTTGATTGACAATCAACACAGCTGAACCTTGGACAGAACCATCAGATCACTCCTACACTCTAAAAGAAATTATATCCACAGTGCAAAAACTTACAGTATGACTTGTCTTCTCATTTTACCAAAAACTACAGTAAAATGTAAAACAACATTTACAGTATATGCACACTACAGAATAAACATTTTTAAAGATATGCAACATTAATCAGTCTGTACTTTAAATATATGCTGTCTATTCGCAAATATTGAAATAAATATATTTACAGACCATGTGCTTTGTAATTACATTCTGTTCATTGCACATAATAAAGGACAATAACGATGGGAACATGCAGAAGAGAAGGTGGGGTAAATTAGACAGAGAGAAAATACTACATCAGTAAATAATCATAATATCTGGCTAATATTTGTTGTTGTGCCTAGGTTCATCTCAAGTTTAATGTTTGCAATCAAAATAAGAAAAAAATCAGGTGACTATGAGGAAAATATTAATACTTCAAGTAAAAAACACATAAGCTGCAACATTCCAGTAAAAAAAAAGGAACTCTGTATGAGCACAGCAAATGGCACAGAAATCTATCTTTTATGAAAAACTCGTTCTGATTTTTGAGCTCTTTGTTATTTTCTGGTGATATTTCACCTGATTGCCGTAAGTCTCAAGTAAAAAAAAAAAAAAAAAAGTTACTGAGCAGATTTCAGAAGCAAGCAAATCTTCATAAGATATGAACACTAAATGGCAATTTAACAGAGTCTTTCATATGAGTTTATACCAGCAGGCAAAACTGTTTTCACAAAATAATTCTCTGTTATTTCTAAATCACTTTTTGTATTAATTGTAAATAACAGACATTGGCGTTTGAGGAAACATTTGCTTGGACACATCACAGGCAGTAGTCTGGGGCAGGGTTAGCAGTGAAATCCAAACAACTAAAATCATTTTTGTGCATGTAGGTTCATCACCATTATATGGTAAATGTCTGTGCTTCTTGAGTCTCATCCTCTTTATACCTGTTTAGCTTTTTATCTAGAGAATAATTAATTATTGAGCATCCCATAACTAGATGCTGCAAAAGCAAAAGTTGAAAGCTTGTTTAATGGAATGGGTTAACAATTTTTAGAAAAAAGCAGAGTAAAACTCCATCATTTGATGAATTAAAAAAAAAAAATCAGGTGTGCTGGCATGTGGTGTCTTCTTAGCTGCATAAATGTCTGTCCCACTTTTAAAAAAAATATGTTTTGTAATGTGTAATTTTTAACTTAGTCCTTTAATGAACAAAATCAGATGAATAAATTCTCAGACTGAAGGGTTTTCTTTCAGACATCTGCACACACATGTGCATGGATGAATGTATGTACTATATCCAGGATATAGAGCATATATATATGTACTGGAACAGGAGAGTCTTTCTGAATGTGCAAACAAATGCAGACACAAGATTGTATGAAAACAAGAGAGAATAGAGCAAGGGGAATCTGTTTGTGTGTGTGGATGTGTGTGTGCCTAAAATTGCTCATCTGGTCAGTATCCAAGTCTCTCATTCGAAGCGTTCATAGTGCCTCGTCTGTCTGACACGAGGAACCATGTCCTTCAGGAGCCTGTGGGAATGCAAAAAAATAAATAAAGAAAGAAGAAACTCTCATTGGAAAACATGTAAATGCACAGAATCAAAGCTTCTACAGGGCATCTGTCTCAAGTTGTCACAAGTGATCTTGTTTACACCTGATGTTAAAGATCTGTCCTGTGTAACTTGATCACAAGTGTACTGTTTAACCTGGCATTAACATGCATCTTCAGACGCATCTGAAGAGGCAACTTGTGGTTTGATTTCACTTCCTCACCATTACCTCCACCTGTTAAAACCAAATCTGCACCCTTTTTTCTACAGGAGGCAGCAAAGTACTAAACCACACCCAGTTACCACACAAAGAAGAAGAACATCTTTCTAAGATGTCAAATTTGATTTTCCTTTTATGGTTTTATTCAAGAGATGAATGGTCCAGATCACCACCAAATGGTTTGAGTAATCATATCTCAATACATCCACAAATGCATTCTGGGTGCATTTACACCTGTAGGCTGTCCACTTGTTATCAGATCACTTAAGATGCAGTGCACCGATCAACCATGACATTATGACCACTGACAGGTAACGTGAGTAAACAGTACGCATTGTGCTAATTGCAATGTTCTGCCAGGAAAACCTGAATCCCGGCATTCATTTGAATCCTATTTTTGGCACCTGGCACCTACGTCAAATTTTTTGAAGACCAATTGCAACCCCAGCATGGCAACATCTTTCCCCTACAATAGCTGCTTCCCCCAGCAAGTCTGCAGTGGGCCCCTAAACACATTTTATTAGGAAGTGCCCGAAGAACACAGCAAAGAACCTGAGGTGTTCATTTTGTTTTTAAACTCCACAGACACCAATCTGGTGGGACCTGATGGCATCTGTGGGAGGCAATGTCCTAGCATAGAGACCCCACCCCACAATCCACTGGGTGCAAAAGCTTTATTGATAACATCTCAGTACCAGACACTCCAGGATACCCTCAGATGTTCTTTATCCAGACCTTGACTAGTCAGAGCTCTTTTGAGAACACAAGGAAGACTTGTTCATTATTAAGTGGGAAGTCATCGTGTTATGTTTGATCGGTGCATTTAATACCAGCTGTAAACAAGCTAATGATTCGCTGGAATTTGTAGAATTAGATAACTTAAGTGGTGACAGGAAAATAAATATTTATCACACACTGCAGTTAAAGAATCACTTACTTCACCCCATATGCAAAAATGATAATTCCAATAAGAACTCCAATGGTGCCATCCATAAACCAGACATCTGGGTGCTCATCGAAGACTTCAGCGCTGATAAGAATGGAAAAGCCCAGTATAGCTCCAACCAGAGAGTTAAACCCTGAAAAGAACAACACAAGTCAATAAAAAGAGCTTCTAATCAGTATTTTTTTTGTTGTTCTCTGAACTTGTTTTTTTGAAGTGTGCTCGACCAGTGGTTCTCAAACTTTTATTACTGTGTACCAGCTGAGAAACTGTTCAGCTCTCTGAGTACCACCATGATGATCAATTTTAAAATATAGCCATATATGCCTTCTCAATTAGCTTTAAACGCACAGGAGAGATGTTTATTCCTTATTGTGTTTATTTATTGTTACCTGAATTGTTACCTTACTGAATCAGACATTTACAACTCTGTCCAACAGTTCTCACATACTCATACTCTCATACAGAGCAAAATAAACACTCAAAAGTTGTTACATCTGCACTATAACTGAATATGCAGCAAATATTTTTTTAATTACACAGTTCTAATTATCTCAAGCTACACATTTTGTTTGAAACGTTATATTTATAATGAATTGTACATTTCCGATTTTTTTTTTTAAATTGAAAATGTGGAAACTCATGACGTTCCCCCGCGTACCACCAGAGAGCGCTCGCGTACCACTGGTGATACGTGTACCACAGTTTGCGCACCACTGTGCTGGACTAATCCTTATAAGGAGCTATCAAACATGGTTCCTGGAATCCTGAATAGTAAACAATTTTCTTAAGGAAAATTGTCGTCAAGTTTGCAATTGTTTTCTTTTGTTCTTGTCAAAGAAATGGTAGAAACCGCTCTCATGTCAACAGCCACGGCTAAACGCTTTGGCAATGACACAAATTTTGGCTTGTGCATCAGTGTTTTTAGATCACATTTTTCATGTGTTTCAATCATATACCCAAGAATATTTACAAGAGTTTTATATGTTTCAGTGGCTTATATCTACAAGTGCATCTGATTTATTCTAAAGGTTACAAGATGAATAGGGAGAATTGTTTTCAAAATTTCACTGACTTCAACCCAACCTTCAATATGTTCAGTGTTGATCCTTCTTCAAAATCTGAGAAATTTGCTCTGACATGGTGGTAATCAATTTATGGAACAGATCATTGTGGAGATCAGTTTTTGCTGTCTCAGTGTCCTGAATTAATCACAATTTATGATTTTCTGCTTTTAAACACCAAATTCATATAAAATAAGCCAGTGCATACACAAATTTGAGGTTCCAGTATTCCTTTAAATGGGACATAAAATGGAAAAAGAAGTACTAATTTCTTTCCTTAAAAGCATATGTTTGGGTGTTTGAGTTTAAGATTATGCGAGGGGTAGGGGTTTAGGCGGGGGGTAGGGTTAGGCCCTGACTCCTTACCCTGAAACAGTGTTGTACCTGAACGCCTTCATTGAACGAAAGTTCACAAACTAGTTCATATTTTGTCCGAACGTGAACTGAACGCGCTCACTTTCCCCTTTGACAAGCGTTGGGTTTAAACGAGTTCATTTGGGCAAATTTTGAACGACGGTCTTTCAAAGTTCACGCAGCTTCAAAACCGTTCCAGGTTTCCAGCGAACCCCATTTAAATACACCACAAACGAGGCTAACATGTATCTTCGGAAACCAATCAAACATGCCAACACGGTCTGTCGCTTATGTCACACTAATGATTGCGTCATCAAATGTTTAAAACAAGCATGGAGGAAGATGAAAGCTGCAGTCGCTCAGAGCCAGAGGAGCGCCCCGACCCCCGGGGGGGATTAAAATATTGAAATGAGGAAAAAAAACATTTGCACCTTAAGTACCTGTTATTGTCTTATAATAAAGACCATTTGGCAGAAGTTTTTTTCTCATATTTTTAATATACTGTAGAGCAGTGATTCCAAAAGTGTCGGCCGCGGTCCCCTGGTGGGCCATCGAGGTACTACATGTGGGCAGTGAGAGGACATTAAAATTAAACAATTATGTTTTAAATTCTCAATCTTATTCAAATATGTTTTGAATTACTGTATAATATTCATGACATTAAGAAGTAATAAAACAAACCAGTTAAGTTATTCTACTGTCATTTTAACTTAATATGACAAGTGTCACTTTATTTGTTGACCCCTCACATTAATATCAGAACATAGCTTCTAGTCCTGTCTGGTGATCATAGTTGTGATTAAAGGTTTGAGTGGACCGTGGGCCATGGTTTTCTGAAGTTTGGGAATGGCTGCTGTAGAAAGAAACTGAAAGGGAAATGACAGTTTTACATGGGCTGTCCCTTCAATGCTAATGTGAACCCTGGTTGGATAAAGATTCCAAATTGGACATATAGTTTTCGACAGATAAAATGGATACAATAATTGCAGTTTGTGGTGGTAGTATATGGGCAGTGGCAATCATTTTGACAAATAATTGCTCGCAGCAACATTAAAAAAGAATAAGAAAAAAATAACTGAAAATGAACTATTTAGTTCATTTTTCAAAATGATGAACTGAACTAGTTCCTTTTAATTTCTGTGAACTATGAACTGAACTAGTTTGTGTAGAAAGTGAACTTGCCCAACACTGCCCTGAAAGCATTTGTTTTTAACAGAAGAGTGGAGACATGTGGAAATAGAGCTGTTGTATTGTGTCTCTGATTCAATTTGATCAAACCATGGTATAGCAATTTCATTAAGAACTCTGGAAATTGTTTCAACTATTAAAAGAGTTGTAATAGATCTCCTTTGAAGACAACTCAAGAAGATGAAAAACTTTTGTTCTTTTTCATTTTTGTAACTTAACTACAAATTCCACATTCTAGTGTTACTGCCCACTGTGCTTGAGTTATCCAATACAGAGGCCAATGTTTTTTTTCTTTTCTTTTTTTTAATAAATATATATATATATTTAATTTCCTTTGTTGTAGTTGAAAGCTCGCTCAGTAGGTTATTGTCTTGCCTGCGGTAAGTGCATAGTCTTCTGGGAAATAAATCCAGTCTCAGAGAACAGCAACCTCAGGTTTATTGGATTGATGCCCTGTTAGTTGGAGAGCGAGATCTGGGGACAGCAGTGTGTAGTATCCATATGTGTGTTTGTGTGTATCCTACCATCAGTAATAAGCGCTCGACTCGTCAGCTTTCTTCCCAGCATGAACTTGGCCACAGCCAGCACACCACATGTGAACCCACTCACTATGGACACGCTGAAGAGGAAGTCATCCTGGGGATAGAGATGGGGGAGAAAGTACGTAGGAAGTGGGCAGCCTTAGTGAAATGCATGATGGTTGAAATGAACTGAAGATGGTGTAAAGTGGGCTTGAACATTTTCACTCATACTGACCCACACAGTTTTGTCAGCTCAAGAATTCATAATACAAACTGTGCTACTATTGGCGCACAAGCTCAAGGTCATACAGATGATGCTCTGATGTTTTCACCTTAAGTCTCAGAGATACACAGCAAAAACTAATACCTTACTCCTGAGTGTTGACCTCTCACGTTTAATTGGCTTGCGTCAGGGGGATTACAGACAGAGACCAGAAAGAGTGAAGAAGAAAGAGTGAAAATAGGAAATAGGAGGGAACAGTTGCATTGTCTCTGCCAGACCTACTTTTAGTCGAGGGTATTTATACAGATTTGCATAGATGATACCTTACATAGAACCAAGCAGAGTGCGATGGTGTCAGACACTCGCATTACCATGGGGTTTGGCAACAACTGTTAGATTTATACACATACAAAATCAAAGCCAGAGAGCAATGACATCTGAGTCAAAGCTCTGTCACCCACAAAAACTAGAAATCTGTAAGTCTGTTTTGTGTCACACCAGGTGATTCTGAGATTTTTTTTTTAACACTGCATTACCTGGTACATATTTGCATTGTCTTTGTCTGACCTTCTTTACTGCCTTCCTTGCAATAATGCAACTGCAAGAGTGTCTTCTTTTCTGCTGCCACATGCAGTATGAACTGCTGATAGTGTTTGTTTATCCTTTCTTTTTCTGTTGTTTTTTTAAATTTTGGTTCTTACAATTATTTTTCATCAAGATAGATGATAAAATTCATAAATCATAAATTTTTACTCTTAGCTTTTGGGTGACAGTAAAGTAAATTTTGTCCAAATATAGTAAACATATAGAAAAAAGGTGTGGGATGGTTAATTTCAGACACAAGCTTGGACTTTCCCCCTCTATGACATGCAGTCATATACAGAATTAACAAAGAATGGAGGCCAACATCAAACATGAGTGGTCTGCGGAGGAGACTGTCTCTTTGTACTATGTGACAGAAGCAGTAGAAGACCAACTTTTAGTTTTTTTTAAATGGGCAGTGTTTGTGAACATTCCCTGATGTGGAAAACATTTCCACTGACTGGTTTCAACTGAACTTAAATACAGTGCTTGCATCCTCATGAACAGACATTGTTGGTGTTTTTGGATCACTGGTTTGTGGTTCAGGATCCCATTCAAACATCGAGGATAAATCCTGCTTGTTAGCATTCATAGATACCAGTCAACATTTGGAAGTGCAGTGTAACTGAATGCTGTCAGATGCGCTGCAGGAGGCGTCTGTCACAGCAGGAGTTTGGAAGCGAAGTAAAAAAAAAAAAACTGTATGTGTTGTCGTTAATAAACATTCTGGATGTTTCAGTATCATATGATGGTGTTTAGGTATTATGTGTAATTCTGTGTAAAACAGCGAGTGTAAATCCTGTTTGTATTCATAAATGTCAATCGGCATTTGAAACTGGTGGTCATCCCAGCAATGAGTGTTCACAAACACCAACTACAACAACCTGTATAGAGGTAGACTGGCAATATCATCACATTGCTTTAGTGGGAAAATACTGTTATCTGTGTCCTTTGTGAACCATGGTCTTCTACAGAATTCCAGAGAACAGTAAAATGGGGCTCAAGGGCTATATGTTGCCACAACTATGCTGATGACACACAAATCTACATAACCATCTCACCAGGAGAATATAGTCTGATCCAAACACTGGCCAGATGCATTGATCAAATTAGAGAATGGATGTGCCATAACTTCCCTCAGTTAAATTATGACAAAACTGAAACAATAGTTTTTGGAGCCAAGGAAGAAAGATTTAAAGTCAGCACTCAGCTTCAAAGAGCTACGTTAGAAACCAAAATCAAAGCCAGAAATCTGGGTATAGTCATGGACTCAGACCTGAACCTCAGTAGTCATATGAAGACACTCGTTATATAAGCCAATTATCACTTAAAAAAAACATACTGATGTCTCTGCAGGATTCAGAAAAACCTGTCCATGCATTTTTCTTCAGTAGACTAGACTACTGTAACACTGTCCTTACAGGTCTTCCTAAAAAGACCATCAGACAGCTGCAGTTAGTCCAGAACGCTCCAGTCCTCACTAACACCAAGAAAGTGGATTATATAACTTCAGTCCTCAGATCTCTGCCCAAATATTTCCATCGACTGGCAGCCCTGAACTTCCCCTGTTTCAAGGAGCCTGAGGACAACAGCTCCAGGGGTGCGCACAGGCGAGCTGCCCGGAGGAGGCGAGGAAGACATTCGTGATGTCTTCTTCGGCTCCTTCCTCCGTAGCGGTCCATGTGGACACTCCTTCCTCTCCTGTCTCTGAGGCGGTCCTCCTCCGTCTTTTCCAAAGGTGGTCCGGTACACATCTTCCCCAGCGTCCCCGATTCCGCAGCCGCGGACCCAGCTGCCACCGCAGCCACTACCATCAGTGCCTCTCGTCACCGCGCCGCGGACCCGGTGCCCTCTGTCTCTGCGCCACTGCCCAGCCCCGTTTCCGCGGCGGTCCGGGACACTTGTTTGGTGAGTCAGGAGGAGGTTCATGGTTTTTATGACCTCTACCGACATCTCTCATCCTCCTTCATGGAGACCCCGGACAGGAGACGGGGGATCCTAATGTATGACCGCCTCCTGAACAACCTGGCCATACCCCAACTCCTTACCCTGCCAATCATCGAGTCAGTCCGTGACGACCTGGTCATGTGCAGGGAGGAGCTAGTGGCATTAGCTTCACCCCTCGAGGTGGCCACCGGGGCCCAACCATCATCCGCCTCCGAGGTGGTCGCGCACACTCGCCTGATCCAGTTCTCGAGGTGGTCGACCCACCTCCCTTCGTTTCCGAGGTGGTCGACGCACACTCGCCTGAGCCCGTTCCCGAGGTGGTTGGCGTACGAGCCGCTGCAGCAGGAGCTGGAGTCTTCCGAGGAACATCCTTTGCAGGAGCTGCAGAAGGCCCAAGCAGAGTCACAGACGTCTGCAGCAGGAGCTGCACATGGCCGTGACTCTGCTTGGGCCGCTGCAGCAGGAGCTGCAGTCCGCCTCGCCTGCTCCTGGTTCCAGTCCGCCGCCGTACGCCTCGCCTGCTCCTGGTTCCAGTCCGCCGCCTCGCCAGCTCCTGGTTCCAGTCCGCCGCCGTACGCCTCGCCAGCTCCTGGTTCCAGTCCGCCGCCGTACGCCTCGCCAGCTCCTGGTTCCAGTCCGCCGCCGTACGCCTCGCCAGCTCCTGGTTCCAGTCCGCCGCCGTACGCCTCGCCAGCTCCTGGTTCCAGTCCGCCGCCGTACGCCTCGCCAACTCCTGGTTCCAGTCCGCCGCGTACGCCTCGCCAACTCCTGGTTCCAGTCCGCCACAGCCACCCACCTTGTCACCTCTTGGATCCACGCCAAGGCCGCCTGGCTCGTCAGCTCCTGGTTCCAGTCTGCCGCCTGCACCGGCGTCGAGGCCGCCTGCCTGAACTGTCTCTGCCGTCTGCCCGGCACCCCTCCTTTTTTTTGGTGCTTCGTTTTGACCGTCTGGGAGCCGGTCCTTTGTTGGGGGGTACTGTCATGGTTTAGGTCAGCCATGACAGTCTGTGTTTTGTGTCAAGTTGGCATCACTCCCTGTCTCTTGTCTGCTCTGTTTTCTGTTTTATTTTGAAGGTCTGTCCGGGATTTTAGTTAAATTTGTGTTTGGTATTTTGGCCTATTTGTATTTTTGTACTTTGTGTTTTGGTTTAATAAACCCTTTTGTTTTTTTGAGAACTCCTGCTCTTGGGTCCTTCCTCATCTGCTGCAAATCATGACACCTGCACGTTTTAATGAGACATTGCTGAGACATGAGGGGTACTCTTTTCTATTTCCTAAAGGATAATTCCTTTAGAATTTAGATTATCAAGATAAATTCATCAAGAAACACCCACTTAAACATCTTTTTTAGGCAGTGATAAATCTGTTTGTTAATCTAAATCTATTTTATATTTACTGTGTGGATGTTCCTCTTTTCTTCCTAGAACAGTGGGAACAGCTCTGTGTTTAATCAGGTACGAGGTACAGGCAGCCAGTCAGAGCTGCACCTCAGGACGTGATGCGAATCAGGATTTCTGATTTTCTTCTCTGTCTGTCACTTCAATTTGATTTCACAACCCAGTATTTCAAGGTTGCGGTATTTTACAGTAGTCCCACTGTATTGCCGCTTTCCTCAGGCTGTTCAGTTTACATGTGAGCAGTGAGATCTCAGCAGAAGAAACCACATTAAAGTTTTGACAATGACACCATTAAATGAGACACATCATATTTCACATTGATTATTTGCTCCAAATTATTTTAGATGTCAGGCTCTGCTGCAAACACACTGTTCAAGACACACACACACACACTCATGCAAACAGCTCATAAACACATCAGTTCTAGGACATTTAATCACTTCTGCCTGCTGCCAGATGAAGGCTTCAGTGAGCAAGTTCAAAGTCCAAAGGTGTGGACAGAGTAAGGAAATAATCCATGGTGTAAAAAAAAAAAAAAAAAAAAGATTCTGGGAGTCGGATCAGGTGAGCTGGTAGTGAATTTTTTTTTTTTTTTTGGATAGGAATAGAGGGGGGGAGTGGTAAATGATAATGAATGAGGCGGTAAGGGAGAGAGGATGGGTAAATGGGAAAATGACAGGACCATTCTATCTTCCAAACAGATTTTAAGGCAGCAATGACTATTTTTTGCATAATAACAAAAACAGAGCCAGATGGCCGCAATCACTCTTAACTAAACTAATTAGATGTTAGTTGCATGCTAAGAATCATTAATTGCATCCTTTACAAGACCTATAGTTGTTTTGCTATTCTAAGATTCGCCAATAAACCAATATAACAGTATATATATATATATATATATATATATATATATATATATATATATATATATATATATATATATATATATATATATATATATATATATATATATATATATATATATATATATATATATATATATATATATATATATATATATATATATATATATATATATATATATCTTGTTATGCACAGTGTTATTCAGAGAGAAATAAAAAACATAACTGTAAGAGAAGGCGAATAAATAAGGAATATGCTGAAGGAAAAAAAAACAGTGTCAAAGAGACAGATCGTGGTAATAGGCTCTTGCTGGTGATTGGTATCCTCTGAGACCAACACACAGACTTTCTGTTAACATAATGACACTGAGGCACCAGACGCAGGCTACTGGATATCTGCTGCCCCCGACCTGCTCCTCTACTCTCTTGTATCTCTTGGCTTTGTTGCTTCTTCATTTATCTTGATTTTTCCAAAAGAGATAATTACAGACCCAGATTTGAGCTCATATAATGAACAGTTTTCATTCACTGAAACACCACATCCACATGTATGTCAACACTCAATTATAGTGTTATTGAATGTGTTTATTGTCTGCTCAGCTGCTACCTGGCTTTTAATACTCAGTTCATTTACTCTTCTAATGAGGCTGCAGAGCAATGAGCCATAAATGTGGAAGAATCAAAGGCACGGTCAGGCACAAAGCCAAGTAATATGTGGTTTCAAATAAACTATGCAGTTACAAAGACACTGCAATGAACTGGCGACACATCTGAGGTGTACGCCGGACTTTTGGCCAGAAACAGGTGGGACAGGCTCCAGCAGACCCCCGTGACCCTAAAGAGGAAGTGGCGGATATAGAAAACAGATGAATAGGTGGAGAAGCTACTGCACCTGGGTCGTCCCAAGTTACTTGACAACTCATTTCTGGAAGGGGAAATTGCTTCAGAAAAAGCTGATGCATTATCAGCATACCAAATTATAAATATCAGGTGTTATAACTCCTGAGATAATAGGTGGCGTTCTACATTTACTTGTAGGTTTACTTCTACAGGAATGAAGCATGCATTTTGATTTAGAAACTGATGGTAGGATTGAGCAAGCTGATGGTCCAGTTGCACTGTTGGTTCTGTTGGTTAGCATGCTACTAACGTAGCTGCAATTTAACACAGTACTATCTACACAACTAACCTGCAACTGCGCTCGAAGGCCAATGTGATTGCAATGTCACAACGAGCACGCCTTTAGCTAATCTACAGTGAAATTGGCTGGAAACTGGAACTACGCTGCAATGTCACCATTAACCGTCTGGAGTCAGTACGGACTACATGAAATTGAATGTTACATAAAAAATAATATTAAGTCATTATAATAAATAATGAACTATATGTCCAGAGAAACCACATCAAACTTTGTCGTTAAAGTTTTTGAAAGAACTGCCATGATTTCATCTCAACCATCTGAGCAAGCTCTTAGTCTGGATTGTCCCTGAATTTTGTTGACATGCACCGACACATTATAAGGCACTTTCAGTTACACAGACTGATGAGGCATGAAAGAGTTACTAAACTAGGTCATATGTTCTTTTTTCATTATTTACCTGTTCAGATGTTAATATTTGTATACATTCTTGATAAATTAAATTAAAATAAAGTTGGCCTAGTTTACTCAAGTAATAGATACTTTAAGTGGAGAAACACCAGAGGGTTTGACCTGCACCAGAACTGTCTCCCATCAGGAAGATCTTCTAAAGAGCTGCTTCATAAACACTCATGACATGAATGGAACTTTAGATACAGTAGACCATCACCCTCATCCCTGACTTTATTCTCATCACCTTTGTGAGATCAGCCATTTCTAATCATCTCAACAACTGGAACAGTATTAAAGAGAAACATACCAAGTCAAATTCCTGAGATCAATAAAATATCAGTCAACTTTTTAATTTGAACCAGGACTGGACTGTATATAATGATGATCATAATCCCTAGGAACAATTTGTTTGTAAATTTTAGTGAAGGCTGAGGAAAATAACATACACACACAACTTTGTGAATAACTGTTGATTAAATGCATTTCTAATGGGAGCGGCATCTGACAGAAGAGATCAGAGCAGCGGGATTAAGAAATCCCGCTTGTTAGCTGCAAAGAATAAATCTCCATGGTAACGTATCCTATCTCACTTTCGTGCAGCCGAGGAACCAGGAGCAGGAATATAACACAAAAAGGGGTTTATTAACAGACACACAACAATCTCAAAAATCCAAAACATGAAAAATCCATAAACACAAAAAGACAAACTTAACTTATCTGGCAAGAAGATGACGAGTGGGGAACAGGCAGGACAGAAAAACATGTGAAATTTCACAAAGACGAAATGGACCCACAGAGAACAGGGGAAAATGACAAGACTTAAATACACAGAGAAACAAACGAGAGGCAGGTGCAGGGAATCAAGGTAACAAGAGGGAGGAAGCAAAGCAGAACACAATGAAGACAAGACAGACCTTTCAAAGTAAAACAGGAACCACTAAAGACAGGGAGAGATGCCAACTTGAACAAAATGTACTTGAACAAAAATTAGAGTAGCACACTACTCAAAAACGACAACTACTAAACAGGTAAGGGCAGTTTTATTGTTGTTTTTCCATTAATTAAACAAGTTTGGAATTGCCAGGTGTGGCATTTTAAGCTAATTGCAGCACAGTTAATAGACTCTGGCATTTTTTTTTTCCTAGTCACAACAACTAACAAACAATCACCACTTCCAAAAGGATAGAGAATAGTAATGCTGGCTCAATTCTGTATACGTTTTTAAACTGCTCCCCCTCCTACGTTTAGAATTTCATATAAAGGCATCACAAGTGAAGTGTGAACACATTTTGAGGCGTCCCCATGTCAATTATTAAAGCTTCAGATTGGGATATGTTGTATCCTGTATTTTGGCTTCACAGTTGAGTGGAATGTACTTTTGATCAGGGTTGAAAAAAAAAATAAACCCAATAAAAACTTTCAAAGAAAATAAATGGAAAACATGCAGTGGGTATTCCCCAAACTGTGTAACAATAGGAAAAGATCTTGATGGCACCAAGCAACTAAAAGATAATGAAGATGATGCATCTATCTTGCAGATGCAACCTGATGGACTATTTTGGAACCACATTTATCTTTACACCTTCAGAGAAATGCAGAGCAAGTCATATTTACATGAGATTGTGTAAAAGTATAAATAGTTTTAAAAAAATGTCCAGTTTCATGCTGACTGTTGGACTTGGCAATGTTGAACCTCCATGGACCCAAACAGTAGATGTATGCAAAACCACAAGCAGAAACCATGCATCCAACTCCTTGCACTTTATGTTTATTATTGCACTCACGTAATTAAAAGTGGCTCTTCTGTCTGTATACTGAATACATTTTATTCACCCCTGTCCCGTTCAGATGTGACGGGGTGGTTAAAGTTTAATCCTGCATTGAGCAGAACATAAAAATATGTTTTTCGGAAAGGCCCAGAGTGATATAGACAACATCTCAACATTGGAGTAAAATGTTTTACTTTGTTTTTTCCAAGTTGAAAACGCACAGCCCTTGCCTGCAATGCTGTTGTGTGTGCTAGCGTATGTGTGTGTATGCTTACCACCTCTGGAGGCGTCTTAGTGACCAGACCGTGGATGGCTTTTCCTAGTATGCACAGGGATGAGAGAATGAACACAACCCCCAGGACCACACATGCTCTGCAGACACACAAACAGAAAGGAAGGAAAATTAGCAGGGTTTAGCTAAGTACTACTTCAACTGTCATCAATTCATCCCTAGACCTTAAAAACTGACAAGCTAGATATGACATTGTCACTTATGTGGCAGTAATGCACAACTTTACAAGGTGTGTCTACTGTTAGGCCACAGGCCATGAGTTACGGAGACTGCATGGTTTGTGAGACAAAGGACCACTGGAATGACTGCAACCCCCAACATGCTTTGCAACGTTTTATTGTTTTATGGCAAGGTGTGAAGGGACACCATGCCTCTTACTGGCTGAGGACCCCCGACTACACAGCAGGGGTTCCTGGCAAAGGCGGATCGCATCCCTGCAGCCTTAAATACCGCGGACGCCATCAGCTCACTCTCTTCTCTTCCCTGCTCATTGGCTCTTCTGCTTGGACCTGCTCCACACAGCACAAAGGATATTCTCTTTGGCCTACTCCGGCCCGTCACAGCTTCCAGCCCGCAACCACGAAGCCCATCCAGCAAAGCGCTAGTCAGCCACCGGTAAAGGAAGACCAATTCAAGCACCCCATCCAGCCAGTACCACAAGTGACCTGCGCACATTGGTGCAAAAAAAGGCATGGTGCCGCCACGGGAAGATGCAACAGCTCTACGCGCCTTTATAGGAGGACCTGGCTGTGCAGAGACGCTGCAACCTGCACCCCCACGGAAGCCGAGAGAGCCAGGACGAACAGAGCTCACATCCGCAGAGCGTAACCCAACAGCGGTCCCGCTGTTACCAATATCAATCATCCTTCCCGGACTCCAATCACCTCCGACTGTCTGGGCAGAGCTGTTTGGCTTAGTTAGTATTTTTTTGTGATTACGTCGCTTTGTTGTATATCTCTGCTTACGATTGAGCCCACCGGTAATCCGCCGGTACATATTTACTCACGTGATCACCGTGTTTCCTCACCACTGGCTGATCGCACCCCGATTTCCAAACAAACAATCAGGACAAGAGTGCAGACGTCTGCTTCACACTCTCCCTCCTGTGTGGAAATGCTCAGAGTGATCACACCATCGGTGGTTAGGAATCACCTTCGCTTTGTTGATGTTACTGTCTTTTCTTTCCTCTTTCTCCTTACTAACAATCATCCTGACGAGGTTACACGTGACCTCGTCCGCCATCTTGTAGCGCCCTATCGCATGATTCAGCAACCATCTTGGTGGGGGACAAGAACACCTCATGATCTCGTCCGCCATCTTGGTAAGGGACGAGTGACCACGTGATCTCGGCCGCCATCGTGGAATCCTCCTCACAGTAGTAAGTCATCTTAGTTTATCACACACACACGCACACACACACACACACACACACACACACACACCCTATATAAAAGTGTCAAATTATACATGTATATAAGTTGACACTCTTTTCCATCTAATGTTTTATTTGCTTCCGTTAGTTTAGTCGTCTTTTAGTTAGTAGATATCAGGATCTTGATTCAAGTGTTTGTTCATTTTAATACTTGTGTTATATAAATTTGGACATATTCTAATGAGAGAAGTTGTTTGTGGTTATTTTACACAGTTTTGTAACATTTGCTGGTTGAAGAAGTCTGTGCTTGGACTCACACCTTCTCTTTTGCTCTATAGCGCCACACCTGGTCACAGGCTGGCATGCATTAACCAACAGCCACTTTGAGACTGATTGTGCCGTTTAGTCCTTTTTCCTGATTTATCAGGTGGTGCCCCGTTTCAATTTATTAACTTTGTTAATACCCTTCTGGTTATTAGCAGCTGTCCCTCAAGACAGTTGGTAATAACCCCTTTTATGACTAAACGAGCATGTTATACGTCTTATTGCACAACACTACACTCTTGTTGCACATGCACCCTGCAGATTTGGTTATTCACAGCTTCGGGAACATTTGATCTTTTAAAACCCTGTCTTTATTTGACACTTCTGCCAGGCCTGAATAATGATACCCATGTCTAATCTATCTCACTTTGTAACAGACACACAGTATCCTGACAGATGAAGCGTTACAATAAAAATGTTGCTTTTCTCTGACAGAAGACAACTTGCATCCCAGAATGTACTTACTTCAACTTTTATGCACAAATGTGTCAAAACCTTTCCTTTTAACAACTATCTGTTTGTGAAATGAGGAGACAAACTATTTTCATCAAAATTTAGAATTTGTTAATGTTATTTGTGTGCACATTTCATATTATTGAGTGGTGGCAGTCTGGCCTTTCTTAAGCTGCAACACGTCTGATCCAAGCAGTTATTTTCTCATCAGACAAGCAAATCTACAATTAATCTAACGTTTAAGTAATGAACTCGCTTGAGCTACTGGAGCTGGTAGAGTGGTTGTCTTCCAATTAAAAGATTAGTCTTTTACAGTAAAAAATCTCTGGCCCAAAGATTGGCCGACATCTGCAGATTTTACTTTGGCCTTGACAGATGATGTTGATCCAGAATGAATGCTGCTACATAAACTCAGTCACATACCATCAACCACATACTTTCTTTGGTCCTTTGGGGCACACTTAGGGTGAATTCCAATTCCTCCCTTAACCCTCCATTTCAAAAATGCGTGCTTCTAAGAATGTCAAATTGAGGGACAAGTTTGAGGGCTGTATCGCTCTCAAAATTGAGATTCTCCGGCACCACCCTTGGAAGTAAGGGCTACCCAGAAGGCACTAGGTAATTTAGACAGGACATCTTCGAAAAGGATGACGAGAAAAAAAGCTAGCTACAAATGTAAGTATCTTCGTAGTTCTTAAAGATATAAATGTTACGAAACCATCTTATTGTCTTTGTTTGAGACTTTTTTCATGGATTAACATCGTTGTTGCGTAACATTTTTTTTTTTTTACTTTACCATGTTTGCTGCTGGACTGGCACTCCCGGCCGGTGGACACGGCCGGCGGCCCGCCCAGCAGTCCCGGCCGGAGATCCCAGCCGGCGGTCCCGGCCGGCTTCACGTTACTTGTATACCTTGTCGTGTAGCGACGGAGGATTGAATAATGTATCCTCTATTGTGTTATTTGCTAATATTATTTGGAGAATATACAGTGCTCTTTTCAATGTTATCCCTGTGTCATTTCAGGGAATACAGAGACAACACGAGCTCTGATACATTTCAGTCTGAAGATGTAACTGCACTTAAGGGGTGTCCCATTTCTAAGCCACAAGATAGCCCTGACACTTACTTTTGAGGGTTAAGATTGAGGGCCAAAAATTGAGGGTTAAGGGTGAGGGTTGAGATTGAGGGTTAAAGGTATGGTGGGAGATCTTTGTTTGCAGCATTTTTTACAATATTGCCTGAAAACATTTTCACATTCCCATTGCACCTACTGAAATAGAATGTTTGCAAAAAAAAAAAACCAAACGTTTTGCTCCAGTCTAGAGGGTGTAATCAGAGGAAAACTGACCAATCAATGTACTGATCATCTTTACATTTATTGACTGCCTAATACATCCATCAAATATCAATGCAATCCCACCCACTCCTCCCTCGCTCCCTCAGCTCAGGCAATCAGATGAGCAGACACAGCATTGCTATTTGAAAGCCAGAAATCAAGTTAAGAAGACATCAACCGGCAGCAAAATCAAAGGGAAAACTGTAGTTGATAAAGAAACAGCCATGCGGAAGCTAACCGAAGAACGAAACAGAACAAGAGTACGGCTTTCCAGCGCTGGCGCCAACAAAAAAATGAAAAGGGGCTCCAGACCGATGGCAAGGTGGCCCAGTTTCTACTGGATAGGTAAGATGCCGTTCTGACTATATAATATTTCAAAATACTGATCAGTTACGGGTATTGTAGGCCTATTCACCCAGTCAGTGAGAAAATGAAAGATGATAAAATTATTGTCCATCGATTGACATGACGAACATATTCCAGCATGTTTCGCTAAGCTACCAACTCTGTCAACTAGGCTACAGTATTATGTGTGACACCATTAGGTAGGCTGTTGTTATCCGTGACCGTAGCTTTCCCAATATCGTTGAATGCTATACCTTTTGTTAACTATAAGCTTCATGCACAAACCGATGAAAGCACGGTGCCATCAACCCCCCCCCCCCCCCCCCCCCCCCAGTGTCTACCATTCATACGGAGTCACCTTCAGACTCAGACCTGTAAGTACTATTATCACCCAACCTTGACAATACGCAGTAGTTAGTTGATATGGGTTTTACAAAAAAGATTTCTGCTGTTGAGAAACAATGGTTTGTCCGTTTCGTTCTATATCTGGCAGATAGCATAGCCAGTTGATGTGCTCTATAAGACTAGATTACTGATTGATCACACGGCTACTAGTTCCACTGACAAATAAGCCTAATTCCTAAGTGGTCACGAAACCTTAGTGACCGCTCGAGATTGCGTGCGCGTTCATGTAGTTGTGAATCGTGTGAAGGCGTGGTTTCGAGGGGTGAGCTGAAGAGGAGGAGGCAGAGCCTTTGGGAGAAGGGAGGGAGTGTATCTTTCAAAATCTCACTTGAGTTGGATTGCTGGAACCGTTTTTTCAAAGATCTCCCACCCAACCTTTAAGGGTGGAATTGGAATTCACCCTTGGTCCCCACAGCACTTGCCAAAACCTAGGTCAAGGCCAGTTCATGTTGCCTTTGACATGGCTTTTGCTCAGAAACCAGCAGATTTTTGAATTTTAACAGGTGAATCATTAGTGAATCAAACCATGAGACCAGCAAAGAGCCACACCACTAATGCACAAGACTACAGTGAACTTGGTCCAAGGCACTGTATGTGAGGGCGTGGTGTATGCCAGCATGATTAGTTTTTATGCCAACAAACAACTTTGATGGAAATGGGAGTGGGTGTTCCAACTAAGTGGAAATGAAGAAATTACAGAGTTAGTAAGTAACTTAGTAACTGTAACATGCCATCCACAGGTGTACCATAGCCAGTGAAGTTGAAAGAGTTGGAGAGTCATCCAGCAAAAGTAAACATGTCAGTAATGACCTTTTTCTTATTTCAGTTGCAGTTCTTATTGCAGTTGTTCGTACAACTGAAGTGACTAGTTAAATGCATGAATGCACCAACAGCATCCACTGTGACAAGATAAAAAAGCACTGATAAAATACAGAGAATATGAACAACAGTTTAGGGTTTATCAAGCCTATGACCCAAGCCTGTGACCTCCACTTTCAAGTGGTCAAGGTTAGGGTATCACATGCTTTGTCATGTTTCCTGTCTATAGTGGAGCTCTACTTCTCTACAGTCTGCAACCAAATCCTTCTCCCCAATATGGTAATATTTCATTAACTAAATTTTTGAGGGATTTAAAAACAAACCTCTCACAAAATCGTTTTGTTTCCGTTTAAAATTATGGCAACATGATGGATTTAGAGAGTGGTGAAAATAAGACTTGAAGAGAGGTCACACATTGGAACCAAATGGCTGAAATGTTCTCTTTCTAGAGAGGAGAGATAAGTTAACTGCACAAACTATGAACATTATTGTATGGTAAAATACAACTTTAGATGCAGAAGAGTAGCCATAATTGTATAAAATCACACTGATTTACCAGAGAAGGATGATTAAAGTCGGTACAGTGGCTTCCACTTACATGTACTCCCTGTGTGCTGAATGCACCGCCGCCGCGTTGCTGTAGCGCCATAGGACAATGACTGATGACATGACATCCAGTGTGGCATCAAACTACAACAGAGACAGGTACATAGTAACCAAAAACAGGAAGGGAAGGAAAAGAGGTTGAGCCAAAGACACGTCTTGCTCTAAAAGATTTAAAATCATTGAATGTGCAACACAATATTTGCAGAATAAGAAATACAAATGTCACATGTGACAGCATTATTTTCTCCAAAGGTGGTATGATCATTCAGATAACAGCATGTAGCTAAAGATAGCTGAGGTTTCAAAGCATCAGAAGTTACCATAATCAGTCGCTGTGATTTAACTTCTTTGCAGTAGTTTGTTCAGTTTTTTTTTCTTGCAGTATTATTAAAACCATTGAAGACGGCAAGCACTTGTTAATTAAAAATCCCATCTTTAATAAAAAGAGACACCTATCTCTGCAGATTATGGGGAATCTTATCACATTGAGTTAACCACATTTTCTACTCCTGTGACCTGGGGTGTGAACATATTAATTTTCGTTTCACTGTGATTAAGTCTCCCCTTTTTGATCCGATTAAAGGTTCAATAGTTTCCTTTGAGCAATAAGAACCATTAATAAGCTTTCTTCTGGTAAGAGCCAGCAGCTCTGTTTAGCAGCCATATAAACATTTTGACAGTGAACCTCAACACTATGCCCAGTTCCTCTTGTCTGCCCTGTTACCTTGGCGACAAAGGGACCAATAACAATTTGCTGGGATTCATTAATAAAACAGTATAACCCCAGCTGTGACGAAATGCTAAGTGTAAGAGGAAGAAAGAAGGAAACTCACAGCAAATCCAAAGGCTGATGCACTGTGTCTCATGAATGATACAGCTGTGGAGAGAGAGAGCATTGACGTCACTGGTTTCTGTCATCCAGATGAAAACAAAGTACAAGTCATTTTGATCCCTTCAATATTTTATTGACATGCTAAGATAGATAAAATCATCATCATATATATATATATATATATATATATATATATATATATATATATATATATATATATATATATATATATATATACACATATATATATACACAGGTATTTCCCTCAATGACTTTCAAATTGATTTTTATTTTTCATTTCATTTTTAATGTAATTTTCTCAATTCTTTTTTTTAATATTCTTTCTATAACTGTTTAAAATAAAGCTGCCATAGAAGTCTGAGACTGTTCATTTATTTCCTCAGTATGACAACTGCCAAAATCAGCGGGGGATCAAACACTTATTCCTCCACTGTATATATATATATATATATATATATATATATATATATATATATATATATATATATATATATATATATAGTATAATGTCATATGACAGTATAATGTCATATAAAATAAACATATGCACAAATCAAATACTAATGCCAAATACCAAAATTTACTGTTGCTCTTCCACATAATGTGCTTAAATAAAGTACACAAAAGTAAAACTTTTAAAAACAGGATCATGCATCATTAAACATGCTGTTTTACACACATTTTCCCCAAAAATCCATTGACTCTTAATCCTTCACAAGCCCCAAAGGTTTTCTTGTTTTTTTTTTTTTTTTGTTGTTTGTTTTTTGCACACAGCAGCAAAAAAGATGTGAACAGCAAGTAGTTGTGGAGAATTACTGGATCTATTCAATATGCCAAACAGGGCGTGAGCTAGTCTGCTGTATAATTTGATCAATAAGTTGACATTTATTGAGACAAGCATAACATTTCTAAAAATCTGTCACACTCACAGTTTTATTCGCAAGATAAGCATTTAATAATCTAACAGCACCTCCCTGACAGGTAAAGACGTGCTGGTTTAATGAACAGGATAAAGAGCATGATCTTTTTATTGTTGTGCATCCTTGGGTAGTGCACTTGTGTTATTTTGTCCTTCTGCCTGTCCTTGAGTGTTTTGCTTCCTCTCGCTTTGCTTTCAGGGCAGGGTCTCATGGGACACCACATCGTCAGCTAAATCGCCATGGCAACAGGAGATTTGAGTCCATGCGGGGATTTGGTTTGAACTCAAACAACCAGCATAAAGATTTCATCTCTCTCTTTCTTGTCTTCTTTCTGCCACTCTTTTTTCCCGACCTCCGTTTTCACTCAGATCATCACACTGAGATTTCCTGCAACTAATACGTCTTCCCCATCCTCTCACTCTCAGTGCCTGATGGCCCTGAGGTCTTTCATTCATTCCAGTTAGATCTTATTGCCTCACCGTGCCAGAGTGAGTTTTAATGAATACAGTTATGTTACAAGGAACTTTCCATGAGCTATGAGGATGTCAAATGGGAAGCAGAATGAGGTGAAGAAAACAGAAGAGAGATAAACAGGAGAATGTAATAGATTAGATTAGATTAGATAAAAGTAGATTAGATTAGATTAGATTAGATTAGATGACTTTATTCACACAACAATTAATAATAATTTAAACAGAATAAAATATTAAAAAGTCTGATTGCTGCAGGAACAAAATACCTCCTAAATCATTGTGTCTTGCAACAAAGAGAGAGGAGGTAATGGGAACTGCTGCACCTTTAATCCTCAAATGTGTTATAAAGAGGATGGTCCAGATTGTTCAGGATGGCCTCAACAGTCCTTATTGTAGATCTCTCTACCACATCCTCCAGAGAATCCATCCTGACTCCCATCACAGAGCCAGCTGTCTTCACGATCTTATCAAAGCCTCCTTGCCTGCTTTGCTCGTACTTCCTCCCCAATATATAATGAATACATGAGTTGAGATAGGAGGAACTAAAGAGGATGAAGTGGAATGGCCAGTCCCACACAGAACCCTGGTATCAGTCATACTAGGTAGTATGACTGTCCACCATATCCAGCCTCCCTGTTCTAGAGGCTATCACACTGAGTAGCCCTCTCTTTCTTATTCAAACATTCACTTTTGAGTCTCCTCCTCCTTACTTTTGAGTCTCTCACATGCATCACTTGTGAATCTCTGAGGCTCAACTACACCTTCAATCCATCTGTCCAGAAATATGTGCCAGCTCTTATCACAGGTGCAAAAACCCAACAAGGTGTTCAAATCATTAACTCTCCAGTTTTCTAAAAGCCAAAGCCAGCTACATGTCCTCACTGTCTCTGCTCAGGTGAGTCAGTCAACACTGAATATAGAACAGCACTGAATAAACACGACAAAAATTACAGCTTCTGCCTGGTTGTTCCATTGGGACATACAATGCTGACGTCACATGTCATTACTGGCATTTGTGATGTTTAGGCTGCTGCAGCAGGAAGACACTGGGTTGACTATAGGGTTTACACACTGAATGATTCTCCAAGTCAAACTGGCCTCTGCCTCTCTGATCATTGTGGTCACAAACCTAGTGATGATTTTTTCTGCAGAATCTTTAGTTTGCTTGTCACTTGAACTTTGTACCCATGCTTTGAGTTTTTAGGCCTAGCATTTTGACAAGGGCCTGTTTCTCACCATCCCTGTTATGGTTCAGGTTCTTATAGCTAGATAAAATGTCGCCCTCTGTTGGTAGGCTGTGACGTACTACGTTTTGACGTCTTACGTATGCAATGTAGTGTATGTAATGGTTCCAATAAATTCACCATCAAAATGTACTGTTTATAACAGTTAATACACCACAATGGCGACTAGGTGCTTACTCTCGGTGAAGAATTAATAGAAACTTATGTCAGATACAGAAATTGAAAGTTCAACAGATAGTCAAAATATAGTCAACTGACAGTCCAGTCGAGTGCAGAAGCTACACTAGCAACGGCAAGTAAAATGACTAACATCGGAAAACTTGAGGCCTCTGACGACTCTCAGGAAAGCTGGACAAATTATACCGAACGGGTAGAGCAATTCTTCATTGCGGTGCCGGAGGAAAAGAAAGTGCCTGTACTGCTAAGTTTGATCGGCCCACAGACCTATGGATTACTACGCGATTTGACCACCCCAGAAAAGCCATACAGCAAGACGTTAGTGATCTGATAGCAACATTGCAAGCACACCTCGCTCCCAAACCACTCGTCATTGCAGAACGCTTCCGATTCCACAAGCGGGGTCAGAAGGAAGGGGAGAGTGTGAATGAATATGCAGCAGGGCTGAGGAGACTCGCCGAACATTGTGAGTTTGGGACTAACTTGAATGACTCACTCAGAGATAGGTTTGTGTGTGGGTTGGCACAGGAAAACATACAGAAACGTTTACTGACAGAGGCTAAGTTAACATTTAAAACAGCAGTGGACACTGCGTTGAGCATGGAGATAGCCAACCACGATACCGTGGAATTGGAGAACAGCAGGGGGCGCGGGAGCGTTGCTTCTGAACTGAATAAAATGGACCTAAGGAGACGGTGCCCTCGTGTGGCAGAAAGGTGCTACAGATGCAACAGAGAAGGGCACAGAGCTGATGACTGCCGTTTTAAGGAGGAGACATGCCACAAATGTAAGTGCAAAGGTCACATTAAAGCAGCATGCAAAGCTCAGAGGAAAACAGAGAGAAATAAAGACTCAATACATAAAGCAACACAGGGAAGCGATAGTGATGAGGATGGCAAGTTCCTTGGAACTATGGAGTTAAACTCAGTGTCAACAGAAAAGAGCAATATAATATGGGTGACGCCTGAGATTGAAAATATACAAGTGAATATGGAATTAGACACAGGGTCAGCAGTTTCAATCATTCCCGTAGCCATGTACAAATGACATTTCAAAAAAATGCAACTGAGAGACGGACGTCATACTCAAGACATATTCAGGAGAAAAACTGAGACCCAAGTGGATGTTACAGGTGCAGGTCCAATATGGACAGAAAATACAGAACTTACCACTATATGTAGTGGAGGGAAATGGCCCGCCATTGTTTGGCAGAGACTGGCTGAAACACTTTCAGCTAATCTAGAGTGAGTTAAAGCTACTGAGAACTACAAGAAACACAGAGTGAGATACACAACAAACTGAACCAGTTATTGGAGAAATACGGGACTGTCTTCCAAGATGAGATGGGAACAGTCAAGGGCTTTGAAGCCAAACTGGTATTAAAGTATACCACCTCCACATTCCACAAAGCCAGACTGGTGCCATTGTGGACAGAAGTGAATGGGTGACCCCAGTTGTGCCTATCATAAAAAAGATGGCTCAGTAAGGCTGGGTGGGGATTTTAAAGTGTCAGTGAACCCCAAGCTACAAGTGGATCAATATCCTCTCCCACGTGTAGAAGACATTTTTACAGCAATGGCTAGGGCGACACTTCAGCAAGATAGACTTGAAACAAGCATATCTACAGCTACCTGTTGAAGAGTCATCCAAACCATATCTCACCATAAACACACATAAGGGGCTCTATAGGTACAACAGGCTTGTTTTTGGCATTGGATCCGCCCCTGCCATTTGGCAACGCACAATGGACCAGGTTGTGCAGGGCATTCCAGAGACTCAATGCCTGCTGGATGATATGATCATCACCGGACAGACCGATGAGGAACACCTGGCTAATGTGGAGAGTGTTCTCAAACGACTCCAGCAGTATGGCTTGCGGACGAATCCACAAAAATGTGAGTTTTTCAAAGACCGGATTCAGTTCTGTGGGCACAAGATTGATCACAGTGGACTTCACAAAACACAAGACAAGATAGATGCTGTGGTTGGAGCACCACAGCCACAGAATGCAACGCAGCTAAGGTCATTTATGGGACTGATCAACTACTACTGACGATTCCTTCCCAACCTCGCCTCAGTCCTGCAGCCCCTCAATCAACTGCTAGAGAAAAACAGGAAGTTGTGCTGGACAAGACCATGCGAGGAGGCATTCAGAGAAGCAAAACGGCTCATCACAACTCACACATGGGTTAACTTTAAAACGGCACTAAATCACTGAAATAAGCACTCGGTTTTGTGTCGGCTTTATCTCACAAGAGCAAGAGATATGAGATGCTGGGACGCGTGTCAGCCAATCAACGTACAGACAACCGACGGCGCAGTATCGCCCGTCGTAGTAGCCAATCACAGGCCTAGATTTTTGTTCATGGGGCATCCCGTGTAGGCTCTTGTTGCTTCCTGAGACTCGTTCTTGATGTGATGTGTTTCACTTCAGCCTCGCGCGCTTCGTTTGAATTTTTTTGAAAAAATATTTTCCCCATTTTTTTCAATTTTTTTCAAATATTTTTTTTTCAGATGAATATTTTTTAAACCTCTGCAATGTACTGAAACCGCAAACTGTGAGGGTTTACTGTATAACATTTTGTTCTGCCGTTCTGCCTCTGTGTGGGGTGTGTGAATTATATGACTATGCTCTACCTGGAGAGGGATCTGACGTTGTTCCCAGAATCTGCCACTTTCCTAATTAGGGGGTCACATTCCTGAGTGTTCCACTTAAGTCTGGAAGTATTGTTACTTTCACTTTTCACATCTTTTCCACTTCCTCTTTCAACCGCTGATATTTTTTCAGCTTCTTGTGTTCTTTCTTCTTGCTATTGCTGGCACTTCTGACTTTGGTATCTTTCACCACTGCTTTCATTAATCACCACACAATGTCAGGTTAGTTAGTCATCACCAGTTTGTCAGTTGAGATTTGAAAATCACACAGGATTCTTGCTCTTTGATGCTCTACAATCCTTGGAGATATATCCAATCTTGACTTTGGGACTTCCAATTTATACTAGGCACAGACGTGCTATTACACTATTCAACCAGTAGGTGAAACATGTTTCAGTCAAGGGCTTTGCTGAGTGTTAAACCAGTCCTTCTAGTTTACACAGAGAATGAGCTTGTGCATGGTGCTGAAGTTAACATGCAGCTCATTTAGTTTGGTGCTGACACTAAAGGTTACCCTCTACCTGGAGGATCAAAGAGGACAACGTGAAGATGACAATGACGATAAGATAGTTCAAGCAGTTTCTAATTTCAGTCTAATTTCTGATTTCATTTTATTGTTCTAATTTCATTGTACATGCACAGTGACAAAAAGATGTTCAATTCTATGCTAGTCTATCCTTTTCTCTTCTCATTTTCTCAGTAACATTGACAGAACTGCACTAACAACAAGTAACATCTACATGACTCATGACTGCAGCCCAGAACTTGATATAACCTTAAGAAAAAAAATATATTTTAAAGCTAAATCAAACTCAATTTGGCTTATTAGAAATTGTGTAGGTCGTTTGATTAATTTTGATTGTTGCTTGCTGGGTCATAAAAACTAGTTGTCATTACATTCCATGAATTAGGTTTCTTCTGGCACATGATAATTTGAATTTGACCTAAGAGTGCTTAGTGTGCTAGTTTACTGGAGCTCAAGTCTTAAAACTGCCAAGCTTGTGGACTGTGGTCACCACACCGGTACAGTCAAGTAGGAACAATAGTGTTTCTAATCCAGCTCATGCCATTAAATGAAAATAATCTGGATGATTTTATTTAATCTCAATGGATTATGTCAAGTTTGTTGACCGCTTTTTTCAGGCTCTGTTACATCCAGAAACCCTTTATTTCATGGTTTGGTTGTTCCTGTGTTAAACCATGGTATGAAAATTCATCCATCCATCTTCTATAACTGCTTTGTCCTGGTACAGATTGGGAGACTAGAACCCTTCTCAGGATTCTTAGCGGTCATTAGGTAAAAGTATATTGACTATACTTTGGTCACCAGTCACACACAGTGCCACACAGAGGCAAATAACCATGCATGCTCATGTACACAATGAAGAATCACCAGGGGCCCTACCATGCATGTTTTGAACTGCAAAAGAAACAAGATCTTCCACATAAAAGCTACACAGGTCAGGGGAGAACATGCAAACCTCATGTGGAAAGGTCCCAGCTGGGATTTGAACTGCCAACCTTCTATCAGTGAAATGGCAGATGCAACTGCAAGTCATTTGAAAACCATAGACTAAATTCTGTGGATATTCTCATTTATCCAGGTAAATTCCATTCTCGCAACAATTGAATCATAGGCAACTGGACTTAGATTTGTCTAGAAGAAGTTTCGCCTCTTATCCAAGCGGCTTCATCAGTTCTCAACGCAACAGTCTGACTAGTGCGGACTAGTCAGACTGTTGCGTTGAGAACTGCCGTAGCATGGTGGCGCTGGAATCACATACTATAATATTTTTAATATTGTGAAAATCTGAATGAAAACTCAGCTCATAAATAGATAGAACCAAAGCGCTCTCTAGCTCTGCGTCTGACATAAGTCTTTTTCTCCTCAGATCATGACGAACACAGAATCTTCTGATGCTCATTTCCAGCATTGCAGGAGACCCAGGACGATATTTTAATCTAGAAGTCATATTCTTAAAAATGGGGGTCGTTTTATAATCGAGGAATAGACTTTTTGTTGTAATTACACATCTGTGCCACTAGATAGAGCCGCACTGAAGTAACCAGCTAGAGAACAGCACGACAGTGAATGCATATAGCAGATCTGATGATAAATGAAGGAATGACGCGATCGTCTTGAACAGAGGGATTTAAAAGTTTTGTTGTTGTCCAATATTTTTTTTTCAGACAGAATTGTTAATATTGCTACCTGAGTTGCTACCCGAACTGTAAAGTACACAGATTTTTACCTCTCCATGTCCATTTTAACTTTTGCACATCTTTACCTACCAATTCTCTCCCGGCTCCACAGCAGCCAGTAACAAACTTTTCACAACAAAAGCACGTGAGCAACATGCTTTAACGCACGATAAAATAAACATTGGCGTTAATAAATTAATGCGTTAACGCGATAATAACCCTTTAACTTGCCCAGCCCTAGTTTTATGTAATGCTTCTAATTGATGTAATTTATGTACTGTAAAGCACACTGAATTGTCTTATACACGAAATGTGCTATATAAATCAACTTCCCTTGCCTTAAATTGTTTCATAACTTTTAGATGCAGTTTGTCGCAGATTGGTGAACCTCTACCCATCTTTACATCTCAGAAGCTCCTTTTATATCATGTTACTGACCTGTTTCCAATTGACCTATTTAGTTGCCAATTGCTCCTCCATTTTGTTTTGGATTTGCACCATTTACTTTTCAAAATGAGCTAGTATTGTTGCATGGTTAAATTCTCTTTAAAGGCAGGATTAATTTTAAATGAGGGGATGTGGAAGCAGACAGACGAGCCACACAATGAGCTGGAAACACAAAGATGAGAAAAGGGTCAGATACTTCTAACACATTTAAAACAGGCTGTCACAATTCAGAGTGTTAACAACATACTGTGATTCCCTCAGTTAAAGTGATAGAAATCAATATAAATCTATAATCCGAGTCTTATATTCTTCATTCATTCATTGAGGTGCAGCCTGCAAAATCAGAAATGTTGATTTGTTCTGTCATGTGTTTTCGCAAACTAAGAGCTAAGAAATTAGAAAGCTATGCCTTTAATCTCACTCAGCCACAGGCTTTAATGCTAGACTTTAGTAATATAGCTGTCAACCTTGCTGATATGTTGAGTGTGTCTAATCCTTTTTAAAAGCATCATGTGAGTCCGTGCATGAATGGAAAAGCCTTTGTGCGCCTAAAAATCAGACACACGTATACATTCAATTTTAGTGAAACTTACACTGTCTCTCTGCTGTAAAGAAAAATTCACCTCTCCTACAAAGCTGAGCTCCAGGTCAGGCTCTTTCAGCCATTATCCCACCCCAGGAGTTCATTTCTAAAGCTCACTGATGTGCTCAGAGCCAATTTTGTTCAGGGTTAATTACTAGAGGACTCAAAGCTGAAATAGAAATAAAATCATGTGATGTAAAGTTTACGAGGAGGTCTCTCTTTTCCTCAGGCCTACAGGCTCTTTGTGATTTATGATTGGGTATAGATCCAGCATTGGTGGGTGAAGGGCTGACCACAGAATAATTGGCACATGGATGGAAACGCCTCCATGGGTGATTTTCAACATTCCAAGACAGCTTGGGAAACAGACCTGCTGACTGAGAGGCATTTACCCATAGCTTGTCATGTGTTTAGCCTAGTTTCATGGGCTTCATTCAGTATATTCAGCATACCTCAAGAGCACATCATGGTTAAGAGCAAAGCAGCTATCCTTTAATGCTTAAGATTTGGCAAGCAAGTCAACTGTGGATGTAGTTGACCAACAATCAGGGAAAACTATGTTTTCCTTTGGCAAATTTATTTACATGAAACATTTTCTCAATGACTATGGCAATAACCTAGTGCATCATACTATCGAACAAGCATTACAAGGAAATTAGATGTGGTCATTAGTTCCAGTGATTTGTGGCAGAAACTAAATGCTTTATCAAACCGCTGGATCTTTTTCTGTTCAGTTTTGCTTTTCTTTCTCTTTTTGGTGTCTCTTTCACTTCTTGGTTGAGGCAGATGACCACCCTCACTGACTCTTGATTTTGCTGGAGGTGTATATCTGTAAAAGGGGAGTTCTTTCTCTCCACTATCACCCACTAATGCATGCATGCTCAGGATAGAGGATTGAGAAACAATTCCATGTCTATTAGTTGCCCAGTGGACGTCAGGAGACCCCATGACCCTGAATAGGATGAAGCAGGTTCACTTCAATTCAAGTCAATTTTATTTTTATAGCATCTGTTACAATGTCAATTGTCTCTAGCCGCTTCACAGAGACCCAGAGCATGACCCCTGAGCAAATATAATTAACTAAAAAATATAATATTAAATCCAAATCAAGGATAATGGCAAGTAAAAGTGTGGACAGATGTGCAACCTCTAATCAGGAAATATATTAAAAAAAATGCAAATAAAAAAAACTGTGATTTTTAGCTTTATTGTTCTTTGACTTTTATTTGACTCTAATAGATTTAATGTTTTCCTCATCAGACCTGCAACACAAAAAAAATGTTCTACAAAAAGTTGGGACAGTAAAACCTTTATCACTTTATAATGTTACTTCTCACAACACTTCAAAGGCCTTCTTGCATCTTGTCCCAGTCTTAAGGTTTGCAACAGTAGAGGGAGGTTACCATAATTCCCATGTCAAAACTCTCCACACACCTTTGGGGACAGGTCAGGACTGCAGGGAGGTTAGTCCAGTGCCCATCCCCTCTTCTTCTTCAGCCTTTGTAATGTTTTTTTTTTTTTCAGTGTTATGTCAACAAATGCATGGAGTCCCTGGAATAGAAAGCATCATATGTTGTTCTAAACTCTCGGTGTGGTTTACAGTATTAATGCTGCAATCACAAAAGTGCAAATGACCTTTGCTAAGAGCACAGATATGATCCCATACGATCACAGAACTGTTTCTGATAACAGTCTCGTTACTTTTGTCTTTGGTCAAGATCACACAGTGGTCATTTCTTCCAAAAAAAAAAGGAAATACTGATTCCTCTGACCAGAGTAAACATTTCCACTGTTTAAATGTCAATACCTGACACCTCTGAGTCCAGATACGTCAAAACCACCTCTGGAAAATGTTGACATAAGGCTTCCTCATTGCAAAGTAGTGGTATTTGTCAATACAGCTCTGTATTGTCGTTCTTAACTAAGTTTTCCCCCCATGAGCCTTATTAATAAATTATGGTTTTTAATGACCGCTCTGATGGATTGGAGGTCACAGGGTGTCCATCTTACGTTTGTGCCCTTGTCCTTTGCACGTTAAAATTCCTCTAGACTCCTTTTATGGTTTCATATTTAGCAGTCTAGAAAAAATAATTTCAATTACTTTGTCATGCATTTGCTGACAAAGTAGAGATTAAGATCCTCCTTTTATCTTTCTTCTTCAAAGACTCATCAGAACAATCAATTGCTTCCAGTTTGAAATGACAAAATCATTACTGTTATTATTTTTACCCCCAATTCTACCACCAACAATGGTCCTGTACCAAGTTTTTCTGGAACATAGAGCATCCTGAAATGCAAAAATTGATGTATATTCACAAATTTGATTATATTAAATGCAATTATAAATATTTTGTTAATCCCCAAAGGGATTATTCCACAGAGAGAGAGAAAATTGAAATAAAACTAAGAATCTGTTGTTGTTTTTTCTTGCATCTTTTATATCACATGTGTCAAACAAAAGGCCCGCGGGCCAAACGTGGCTCGCCACGTCATTTTATGTGGCCCTTGAGAGCTTGTGCATTATTGGCTTAAATTTCTGAACCAATATTTCAAGACTTAAAATAAGTTTACGCTTTAAAGCGCATATGGACAATAAACTACATCTCCCACAATGCATTTCGTCGTTACCCTTAAGATAACAGTATATAACCATGAGCAAGACATCAAGTTTTTTTTTTTTTTTGTCCTGTGTTTAATTGATGATGGTGGGGGTTGTGTGTGGGATGCCTTCTTCTCCAAACTGCAAAACGAATCTACCTACGGGTATTAATAAAGTAAACTTGAACTTGAACTTGAAGTTTGTACCTCAAGGTGAAGAAACAGTAGGCCTGTCTTTTGTGTTATGAGGCGGTGTCAGTCGTGAAAGAGCATAATCTATGTCTGCGTTTTGACAGCAAACAAGGAGCTACGTATGCTAATTTTAGCCTGCAAGAAAAACAAAGAATTGCTTCCGCTTCTAACCATTACCTGTGTGAGAGCAGGTTTACAACCACAAACCCTGAGTTTAATATAATAATTGTTATAATAATAATGATAATAATTGTTAAATATTTGACCCTTGAATACATAATAAATACAGAAACCATTATTTAATTGGGTGTAATTTATTTTGATTTATATTGCATTTTGTTACATTCATGCTGTCAACCTGGCCCTTCGAGGGCAACCATGATGCTGATGCAGGGATGTCAATTTTCCGTGGATCCACGGATTTACGAGTTTTTTTCCATCCTGGGGGTCATTTTTGAGATACGTGTAAATCTGGTTTAATATTTTTTTTTTTTTTTGGGGGGGGGGGGGGGGGGGGGGGGGGGGGGGGGGAGTTACCCTCCACAAACCTCTGACTCGGCCGAGCGAGAGATGATCCGATGATCCGATGATCGGACCCAGCAGACTGTGGTCAGCGGGACGTGAATTCTCGATTGCGATTGGTTGACTGAGACCAGGGCATGCGCACTGAGACTTTGGTCGGCGCATGTCGGCGCGTAAAAGAGCGCGTCCAAATGGCATAAATGTGTGTCCACCTGGTCACATGTGGACGTGCACAAACAGCTCTACCTCTCGAATACGCATCACTGTATTAATTGCATACGTTTTTATTCTCTTGAGGGCAGAGGATGTCTGGTCAGCAGTTGTGGTGGATGTGGAAATAGTCACGGCCAGATACGTCAGTCTGTACAGCTGTGGCATGATCTCATTCAGATGTTTGCTGTGGAGGAAACCAAGGAGATCTTTGGGACATTTCCCCTCAAAATCCATCATGGCCTACATCACAGTCACTTCTGTTTTTAAACAGGTCAGATCATCAAATAGAGCACCATGGCTCCTTGATTTGAGTGTGCTTTTATTGTTGTTTTGGTTATCAAATATGATGTTGAATCTGATTATGTGGCATTCAAAGTAACAATTTGGACAACTTGATGTTCTCTACTTGATGCTTCCCAAATACACAACGCTCCTAAAGCAGCCTGAGAGTGCTCAAAACTCAACCCCCCCCTTGCTTTGTGAACCACTTCAGAGTGTTTTCCAATTTCCTGTTGACATCCCTGTGATGTTGCCCTCAGTGAAAATGAGTCTGACACCCCTGTTTTATATCATCCTAACTTTTTTTTTCTTTCTGATTTGGAGTTGTATTTAATTTCACCAAACTGTAATTAATTGGCTTGGATGAACTGTTGAGCTGTTCAAGGTGTGTCACTACCGTGTGACTGAGAGAAGCTCCATTAGATTCCTGTGACCCTGAATGGGAGGAGAATAATGTAGATACGGGATGGATGGAATCAATTGGATTAAAATTTGATGAGTAAAATTATTCAATGGTTTAAGTTGGGCAATTTTCTTTTTTTTTTTACTTTTTGTTATTTTTAATTTACTTATTTTTAAAAATAAATAGGGAAAATAGTTATAACTAGGGCTGGCTAACAAAATTTTTAATCGCAATTAATTGCATGATTCCCCTGATTAATCACGATTAATCGCATTGTATACTCAAAATCAAACAATGAATTTAAAAGTAGTGTAAAATGCACTTTTATTTAAATGTCCTGCTGTCATATGAACTAAAGTGCCATAACATAACACTTTTAACATCAGCACTTGTCATTAACACATATTTAATGTAAATCTCATCTTAAAAAGAAATGTAAAAAAAATAAAGCTTACTGCCACTGCCAGGGCGTTAATGTCATCCTGTTTTTATAAACAAATAAATAAAGTCTACAAACAAAATCCAACAAAATGATTGTGGCTCTGCACAATCAGAACATTAAAACAGGTCATTTCTGAGGTAACAGCAGAAACTTTTAAAGGGGAGTTCAACTTGTCACTGGTTACATATAACTTTGTTTCTGTCGAATCCTCCGTCTGGGAGAACTTTAAAGTGAAAATGTCCATTTTAAAGTTCTGTAACTTTACTACTTAACTTTACTGTGTATCATTCATTCTTTCCATTTTCAATTGTCAATCAAAAATCCAAAAAAATAAAAAGTGATAGTTTATAACTTTTTTAGTTTTTTAATCTAACACACACAAAAAAAAAAATGAAAAAATGCCTGTTTTTTTATATTTCAATTTTAGACTTGGATCAAAATTAAAGGTGGGGTGGGTGTTGTTTTTTTGCAACACTTTTTACAATATTGCCTGAAAACCTTTTCACATTTCCATTGCACCCACTGAAATAAAATGTTTGCAAAAAAAACTAAACATTTTGGTCCAGTCTAGAAGGTATAATCAGAGAAAAACTCTGACCAATCAAAAAAGTGATCATCACTATTTTGATTGGCTGCCTAATACGTCCATCAAATATCACCCCTCCCTCCCTCCCTCCCTATGGTTTATGCAGTCGTGAATCATGTGAAGGCGTGGTTTCGAGGGGTGAGCTGAAGAGGAGGAGGCGGAGCCTTTGGGAGGAGGGAGGGAGTGTATATTTTCAAAATCTCACTTGAGTTGGATTGCTGGAACCGTTTTTCAAACAACACCTACTCCCCCTTTAAGAAATGAAAAAACAGGCCACAGGACTGAATTTTGAAGTTTCATAATTGAGGACTGGACTTTCTGTTGTCGTTACACATCTGTGCCACTAGATGGAGCCGCACTGAAGTTACCAGTAAAAGAATAGCACAACAGTGAACACATGGAGCAGATCTGATGATAAATGGAGGAATGACGTGAAAGTTTTGTTGCAGTCCAGAATTTTTTTTTCAGACAGAATTGTTAATATTGCTATCTGAGTTACTACCTGAACTGTAAAGTACACAGATTTTTACCGTTCTCCATGTCTGTTTTAGCTTTACTGCATGTTTACCTGCTAATATTTTTCCAGTTCCACAGCAGCCAATAACAGACTTTGCAAAAGAAAAGCATGTGAGCAACATGCGTTAACGCGCAATAAAATAAATGTCGGCGTTAATAAATTAATGAGTTAACGTGATAACGTTAACTCAGCCCTAGATATAACAAAAAAAAAAAAACTAAGAGAAAAGAAAGAAAGAAAAAGAAATGGGACTGAATTGCACTGGATTTATTGAACTTTTATTGAACTTTATAGAAAAGCGCCCTTTGACTCTTCTCTTGTTAATTGGCCTGATATGAAAAAATGAAATGAATTAAATTTTAGGCCATGTGGATTTGATAAATTCCTTACTGTTGTCTCGTTTCCTCTGCTCTTTCTAACTTTAGGCCCATTTCCAAACTCCCCTTTCTATATAAGTTCTCAGAAAAGGATGTTTTTAATCAATTACAGTCACTCCGGGCATTCTGCTGATCTAAACTCTGCAGTATAACTTTTTCTTTTTGGTGGCAAATTCGTGATCTCTCAGTTTTTATGGTTTACTTTACTTTTATGGTTTAATTTTTTTCAGTAGCAGTGTTCAGTTGTGTAGACGATGCCCTGTTGCTGTCATAGATTACATGGCGTATATTTTTGATGTATAAATTGCTTCAAAATAGTCTTAGAAGAAGTCTAAGGACCAAACTACTAAAAAAAAACAGCACGACTTATAGTCCAGAAAATACAGTACTTGTTTTTAAGCATCTTATAGACAAGTCCCACTAAGTGCAGAATGCAGTGAAATGGTTGCACCACACCAGCCGCTGTGAATTGCATTCTAGTTCCATTCTAGTCACTGAGCACCATGGAGCAGCTGAGAAATGTCCCAAAAGCAACTGTCCATGCTGGTCTGCTTAAAATATGCGTCAAGTCTTTTTTGATACTGGACTGGGCTACACTATGTCAATCTAGACAAAGCTGGCAGGAAGTCAGACATAAGAGTGGCAAAAAGAATCTGGTAAATTTTCAAAATAAAACACGAGTGGGCTTCGACTCAGGGCTTCTCAATTATTTTCTGCTGCACCCCCCCAGGAAGAAGAAAACATTTCACACACCCCCACCCTCAACCACAACTATAAATAGAATCATTTGTCTATAAAATTGCTTTAAGTACACCTCTGCATAACACAGTATCCTTAACATTAAGAGAAACAAAAAAGAAAGAAATATAGATTAATTTATAACAAAGAATAACTTTATTTACATTGTTTTTTAGTCTGTAAAGATTTAAAGTGCATCAATTCCACCGTAATCACAGTGAAGCCAAGAGCTACATCAGCATCATCGTATTTCCTCGTCTTAACTTTCTGGTGACTTTTGTTTGTCTCACTATCTCCATCTCTCTCCGCCTTTCTTCTCATCCCTGTTAAATATTTTTTCTGTGGTGTCTCTTGAGGGTTTGTTTACATCATATCTTCTGCTCTGGGCTGTGTGCACGCATGTCCGTGCAAAAAAAAAAAAAAAAAAAAACACAATATAGCTAATACTCCCTGCACACTGTGATAATGAGAGCTCCACTGCCCCCTACCGTAGTATATGTGCAATTGCACTTTATTCCAGTACAGGAAAAAAAAAAAAAAAAAGGCTTGTCCCCTGGGGTCACCCCGTGCCCCCCAAAGGGTCGCGCCCCACTATTTGAGAAGGACTGCATTAACCTGTGGAGGCTGTGTAAACAGTTCAGTGGATTTTAAAAGAGGTTTGGCCCATGAACAAGGAGAGGTTCAGTTTAGAGGTTGAAAAATGCATTTTATTTGACACGGCAAGGCGAGATATACAGTGCACCTGTAAACGAGCAGACTACTGTGCAATTCTCACGTGACCTTGAAACCTCGAGGTAAACTTGTAATCTCATGAATCCAGCTGAGCAGGCAGCGCTCACAGGTGCTCTGCTTTTGAAATGCTCCCTCTGAGATATGAGGACACAGCAAAAGTGCTGCAAAACCACAGCGCTTCACTGCCAGAGCAAACGTAAGTTATTCAGTTATTAGCTGCTGTAAGCAGAGTATCTGACCATTTAATAAATAGTTAATGTGACCCTCTTTCGTGAAAAGCATGCCAAAGTGTTTGTGTGTAGTTTATGTGGACACACAAATATACAAAAATAGAGGGCCAACCTTTATTCTGCTTTGCTTAAAATGTATCCAATTCTTGAAATAAACATTGCTCTTTGTCATCAATGCTGCCTGTATATGAGGTTATCAGATTTTTTTTTAAGTATTCTTCAAGCAATGAAGCCTAATATTAAAAATTTCCTCTGTCATTATTTTGTTTGTCCCACCTCTGCTCTTGAGCTGATTTTACTGATCTGTGTGAACTTCTACCTACCAGCAAATAAATTAGATGCCGCTGTCAACGTGACTTAACACTATTCTTTGGTTCCTTAATTAGTCAGGGTGGCAAACATGTATAACCAGCTGCTAACAAGAACAAGGAGGGAACTCTGAGGAGCAGTCAAGTCAGAAGAAGACAAGCAAGAAGCAATGAAGAGAAGGACAAATTTTAAAAAGAGACTGCAGAGGAGAGGCACGTACAGACTGGAAAGTGGATGTGACAATTATGAAAATACTTTAGAACTGAAAGTGTAATATGAGGAAAAGCATAAAATGTCAAATGAAAAAGATACAAAAAATAAAATTTACCTGTTTTGTTTGTATTCTGGATACAGAGACTTTGGCTGGACTATGACTCCAATCAGTTTCAGAATTAATTGAGCATGTTGCCTCAATTATGATTAATTAGTGAATATTTTAGTATCATTTTATTTTGTTACCCTCATAGATCACTGACAAGGGTCATGCTGCAAATGAGCTCAACTATTAACTGGGTTATTTTTTTAAACAAAGAGTACATCATTTATTTTAAAATAAATGAAAGAAAATAAATCTATATGTGGTTATTTATTACTATCACTACTATCAAAACGTGAGGGGTGAAATTACACTGTCTCCTGAAGGCAGTGGTGGACCATAGTCTCTAATAAACACAACATTCTACGATAATTAGGCCAGTTTATTATGTTTGACTGGGCTGCAGGAGTCAGCTTAAACAGTGACCAGTGGGAGTGAGCTTCCTGCTATTTTGTGGAAGCGTAAAATCACTTATCCTATTTTTATACGTGAGTTGTTGCTTTCAGTTTCCGTTTGAAACTGAGGTGGGTTCAGGTGGTAAACAAATGTTTGTGTTAAAGAAAATGGATTGCACCCACTGTTACAGCCCCAGAGTGTGGCAGCTTCATTGAAAAAAAGCATAAAAACACTCATCCATCTATCTATCTCTCTCTCTCTCTCTCTCTGCTAGAGGGGTTGTGACAAGTGTAAAATGCCTTCATTATAGAACTAAAAGTTATGATGAAATATAAGTTGAAACTAAAAGCCTACAACTTTAGATTGTATTTTTGATGGTCTGATGATGCTCTCCAGGGAGGAAAGATGTCAGCCAATGATTTTCTGAGAAGAGTCTACCCTCTCCAAGGCTTTTCTGTTACTCAGCTGCATCCTACAGACAGTAAGTGAGCACACGCTCCCTTGAGGAGTGGTAGAAGGCCAGCAGCAGCTTCTGGTCCAAGTTGTTCTTCCTCGGGACACAGAGGAAGTGCAGCCGCTGCTGGGCCTTCTTCACCAGGGCGCCGATGTTATGGGTCCAGAGAAATGGGCCGAGATGTAGGTGCCCAGAAACACAAAGGTGGTGACATTTTCCACACATTCTCCATTTATGAGGAGAGTAGTGTGGTCTGGCCTTTGCTTGCTGAAATACATTTACAGTGGTACCTCTACTTACGAACATCTCTACATACGCAATTTTCAGGTTAAGAAACGCCTCAACGGGAAAACATCTTGTTACGAAAGAAATTTCAGAATACGAAAGGCAAAAATACAGTACGTGCTGCTTTTCGCAGCTCCCAGAGTTTACTGAACGTAAACATACTTGTCGGTATCTCTGTATCTCGGTTTGAAAGCGGTGCGTCCGAGCTGCTCTGCCATTGGCTATCGCTTAGCATCTTCCTGGCATCCCATTGGCTAGGAGGGCCCTTGTCTGTATAAGCGTAACCCAGCAACCCAGGTAAACGAACTATTTTTACCTCTGCCAAGGAGGTTATGTTTTTGCCAGCGTTTATCTGTCTGTCTCTCGGTGTTCAAGATAACTCTAAAAGTTATGGATGGAGTTTGATGAAATTTTCAGGAGTTGTCAGAAATGTGAAAAGGAAGAACTGATTTCATTTTGGGTGTGATCCAGAAGAAATCCTGAATTCTGGATCACTTTCAAATTTTCAATAATTGTTGCGCTTGGTGGAGGTCTGTGCTCTCCGAGTGCTTTGCTAGTTCTAACATGTATTTCTTGCAGGTTTTTATGCCATTTCATGTATTATTTATAATTTATTAAAAAAAATATGTTCAAATTTTGGGGGGACTTGGAACAGATTTTCAGGTTATGAAACTACTTCCAGAACTAATTAGTTTCATACGTAGAGGTACCATTGTAATGACTTCTTGTGCTTTGCTTTGCTCTGTTTTTATTCTTTTGTCTTTTTTTCTTTGATATATTGGCTTAGTTTGGGGGCAGATTATATTATATATTTTTTTGTTTGTTTGTTTGTTTTACCCTGTATAGCACTTATAGCGCTCAACTGGGGTTGTTTTAAATGTGCTACAGAAATAAACTTGACTTGACAATTCAATTTTGGTAAAAAAAAAAAAAAGTAAATAAATAAAGCACAACTTTAATCATTTATTCAAAAAAGGGAGAGCAATTACACACAAAACAAGAAAAAAGTGGGTTAATTTTGTTTGGAATATGATCAAGTGACGATAAGTAAAATCTTAACGGTAACTCAGGTAAACCACCTGAAGAAGAAAGTTCACCTTTGTCATTTTCACTAAGAATGCAGCAGCAGAGTACATGGGGGAGCACTGTTTAACAGTCTGCTACTGATAACATTTAAAATGTTTACATAAAAAATTAAGTTGTGTATAAACTAAAGACAGAAGAAGACTGGTATTACTGTCATGTTTCAGTTATAAATATGAGAACTCTTTGCCTAGTTGGCTGCTGACTGGTATGGTCTGTCCTGAGAGCCCATTTCTGGAGTATCCTCATACCTCTGCTGGTATTGACTTGTGAAAAACATCTATATCAAATTAGCAGAAGAAATTTCAGCCAAATAAAAATGCAATTACTGTATATACCTTTCTCTTCCTCGAGGGCAGGAGCTCAATTTGAGAAAGCAGAAGTCAATTAGGTCATAGAGCAAAAAAAAAAAAAAATTATGTGAAAGACTGGAACTAAGAAAGAGGAATGAGAAAGGCTGGGGACATACAGAGGTTAGAGAGAAAGACAGACAGAAAGAAACAAATAGATTATGTGAGCTGCTGCAAATCAATAACTTCGGGCTTCCAATCTAATCAAGGTGTATCGTTTGAGCTTGACGAAAAATATGTAGGCGAGAGACATAAACTGAAGTTAATGTGAACCACTGAACAGTCCCAAGATGAGAAAAACTATTCTGGGTGTTTGAAGTACAGCTCTGTGGTTGGCCAGCAGTTTGTTTGAGTTCTGCAAACCGTTGTGCTGCTATGTTTAGGAGTGTAGTGATGAGAAGGATCTGGTAGGTAGACGCAGGGAAGGAAAGGTCAGAGATGAACAAGAAAGCTTTGCAGGGAGATGAAGAGCACTGACAGGAAGGAGAAATTGTTCACCATTAGGCTGAACTAAACAAGATACTTATGCTAATACAACTGTATGGGTAGAATTTGCACATCGCGTATTCAGTGGGCAAGAAAGGTTTTTGCCTTTTTTCACTGCTTTAGGTTCCATAGTTGGAAAGTCAACCTGATCCGTGAAAGGGCCTGTATGGCTGCAGGCTTTAGTTCCAACCATGCAGCAGCACAGCTGACTTGATTCATTCAATCAACTGAACTGGTTAAGACCTTTAGTGAAGACAACTAGTTGATTGACAATAACCTTTCTTTCTCCAAGAACTTTCATCCTGAGGGATTCCATCACACGTGAACAACTCCAAGTGTTCACACCTGGTATTAACATATGTCTCCACATGCATCTCGAGTAGCTGTCATGATATTAGTTTGCTGTTGTTTCTCTTGTGTTTTTTGGATTCAATTTCAGTTCAATTCAATTTTATTTGTACAGCGTCTGTTACAATGCCAATTGTCTCTAGGAGCTTTACAGAGACCCAGAGCATGACCCCCGAGCACATATCATTAACTAAATTTATAATATTAAATCCTAATCAGGGATAATGGCAAGTTAAAAAAAATAGTTTTGGTCCTTATTTCCCAAGTTCCTTGTCTCCTGTTGTCATACTTCCTGTTTTACTTTGAAGTTCAGTGTCTTTGTGTTGACTTTTGATTTACTTCCCTAGTCCCATCTGTCCTAATTACTTCCACCTGTGTCACATCAGCCCCTGCCTCTATATATTGTCTTGTCTTTCCCTACCTCCTTGCTGCTCTGTCCTGTCTCCCACCCTGTGTTCCTGCCCTGCCTTTACTTGGTTTGGTTCAAGATTCTTACACCCATTTTACAAATAAATGACTCATGGTGTCCTGTGTTTGGGTCCATGCCCTGACACATGACAATGGCAACTTGTGATTGGGTGTTACTCCATAAAAATTTTTATTTATAAAATTGTATCTGTGGGTCATAGCAATGCACTAAACTGCACCTATTTGCCTGTAAAAAGAAGTACAACCACACCCTTCCTGTCTGCCAGAGATTAAAAGTAAAGCATAAATAAATAAATAAATGAATAAATGAGGTTGTTGTCAGTTGCTATGGCTCCTGCCTATTGCTTTGCGCTTAATACAGCAGTTGTTGTTGTGTGAATGAGTACATCCATCCGCCTAGCCTGAACATGTCAGTGATGTGCTTCATTGTGTTCCAGGATACATGGCGCTTACATTGCCAGAATGTGGTCATACGTGGTCCAGATCTCTGTATATGGTAAGTGATCTGATTTCAGCGTGTCCTCCCCCCCGTGTGCATTTAACAGCACGTCATGACTCATTTGTAAAATTCCGACAAAGCTTAAGGAATGCTGTAAAATGTTATTTCATTTTGCTGTAGATGCAATATTATAACTGACATTCTGTTAGTAATTAGTTACATTTGGTCATTTGGAAAAAAACAATATTACTACAGTAAGATATTTACTATTAATGTGTTTCTGCCCCACACTGATAGTAACACTGTTCTGAAAATGTTGATGTTAAATGTACCAGTATAATCTTAAAAATTGTATCAGTTTGTGTTGTACTGATATGCAGTCTTTGGTAACTATAAAGGATTGTTTGACTTGCTTTTACAGTTATGTTCAGCCATTAGCAGCTGGTCTGTCTTCACTACAGATGACAGTCTCAGAAAAAAAAAAAACTCAAAAGACTTTTGTTATAAGAGAAATAATGATTATTAACCTATAATGACAATCACAGTCTATCACCAGCCCTGACAAAAGTGCTCTCTTCACCTTTTAGCACCAGCCTGCACTTTCTACAGCCACTGTGCACATCAGCATCTCCTTAAGACTAGTGAGCCACTTGAATAATGTGAACATAATACTATTTAATTCACCCCAAATTAAAAAAATAAATAAATAAAATTCTGTGGGAATTTTTTTTTAAATATGTAAACAGTTTCTAGAAGACCACAATATATGGGTGTAAATGGGGAGCATTTGAATGAAAGAATCCCAACTCACTTATGTGTTTGTGTTTGCATTCTGTAGATCAGTGTGTTAAATAGCTGCTTGTTTTGAACTGGGACAAAGGTTACAACAACAATCGTCAGGATATTAGTTTCCACATTAACAAAATGGCTTTAAATAGCCATAGCTAACCGCTAATAACCATTGAGATACATTTGCACATGAAAACAACAAAAATGACATAAATATCAGACGTAAGGGTTTTAAAAGAAAAGGGACAATTTATATAGGATGCAGAACAAGCAATGCTTCCTCAGCACATGTATCCAAGACGGCTACGGCCGCCTGTTCAGCTGCAAAATAACGTGTTTAATAATTCAGGACCTATGGCTCAGCTCTGCACCATGCCCCACACTCTGGCTGAGTTCACCCTGCAGAAAACCCTGCTGGGATCCTTCCTGTCCCACTGCTTCTGCTCCTCATTCCTCATACTTTTTAACCTCACCCTTTTCTGTCCTGCTTCCACTCTTTGGACACTACGGGTAGCCTTCTTGCTCCCCTCTGTCCCTGCTTATCTTCTAAAATAACTCTTTTTTTTCTTCTGCCCCTGATGCTCTATCACACCCCTCTCCTCTTTGCTGCAGTCATCTCATCCTCCTCCCTCATTTCATCTCACTCTTGTTTTACCATTTATCACCCCCTCCACACACCTCCTCCCCTCTTTCAACAAGTCATACTCCAATCAAAGCCTGTCTTTCATTCTGTCTCTTCATTTGTGCCTTTCCTACATCAACATCCTAACCTTCCATTGTTTTTTCACTGCTGGGCTGCCTTCATTCGCTTCAATTCACCTTCAGCAGTCATTCCTCACAACATTGCAGCAGTATCTATTGGTGCCATGGCAGAACTGAAGTTGATGGCACAGTGAGACATTTGCCATCTGTGCATAGCTTGACACTAGGAACTCAGCAGGGTTCATGCGAATAATGAACTACAGCAGATTAAGATGATGCTTCCCACACACGAGTTTTCATGAAAATACTAAAGAAAGTTTCAGTTAAGTTCAAAGGTTTTCTGACCAAGTGCATGAGTTTTCAGTCCTAAACGACCAGTGTGTTTGCTGAAATTATAATAACTCCATCTCATATTATCGATTAGAAAGGGAGAACAATTAAACAAAACCCAACAGAGTTATAAATGACTCATGTTGCTGAGAGAGTTTTACCTTTGTTTGTTTTCACTTTATGTGATGAAGTTAGAGAAAGGGAATTTAATTTGGACCAATGTGCTTTTGCAATGGGGGAATTCAACAGCTGTAGCCAAAACCTCCTCTCAAGGTCTCCAGCTGATCCTCAGCTAAACCCAGTGCTGCACTTTAATGGCACTAAGAAATATGTTTAAGGTAATATGCTGTTACTTTGGAGGAGGTTGCCAACTTTCTGCAGAGTCGGTCACAACAGACCTCCAAACTTCATGTGACCTTCAGATTAGCTCAACAACAGTGTACAGAGAGCTTCATGGGATGGGTTTCCATGGTGAAACAGCTGCATCCAAGCCATACATCACCAAGTGCAATGCAAAGTGTCGGATGCAGTGGTGTAAAGCAGCCACCACTGGACTCTAGAGCAGTGGAGGAACGTTCTCTGGAGTGATGAATCCCACTTCTACATCTGGCAATCTCATGGAAGTCTGGGTTTAGTGGTTACCAGGAAAATGGTACTTGTCTGACTGCAGTTTGGTGGAGGGGGGATTCTGGTGTGGGCTTGTTTTTCAGGAGCTGAGTTTGGCCCCTTAGTTCCAGTGACAGGAACTCTGAATGCTTCATACCAAGACCTTTTGGACAATTCCATGCTCCCAACTTTGTGGGAACAGTTTGGAGCTGGCCCCTTCCTCTTCCAACATGACTGTGCACCAGTGCACAAAGCAAGGTCCATCAAGGTACATCAGTGTGTGACCTCACAAATGTGCTTCTGGAAGAATGGTCAAAAATCCCCATAAACACACTCCTTGTGGACAGCCTTCCCAGAAGAGCTGAAGCTGTTCTAGTTGCAAAGGGTGGACCCACGTCATATTGATTAGGAATATAATTTTTGGCTCCCCGTGTGTTTCAGGATCGATTTTAAGTGACGTGGACGGTGTCGCTGGGGGCCGGTTCGGGGAAGCTAATCCTGAACTGCTACCCGCAGCAACCACCACCACAGGATCCCGGCTGCAGTGTCAACTGAGCCGGGACGGGAGCCCCCGAAGTGGCAGCGGCGGTATGCTGCCCCTATTCAGCAATCTGCACGCCGGGGTGAGTCAGCTGACCTGGCAGGGGCCGTCTGAAGACCTGGTGGGCCCGCCTGCACCGCCAGGGGTGACGCCAACAACCTGGTCCGGATGATGAACTGGGCTCTGGGACAGTCGGCTCCATAGCTCGCCGGACTGAGGGAGCTCGGCCTTCCCAGAAGAGACAGTTTGGTTCATCTGAGTTTGGTTCATCTGTGTTTCCTCCTCTGACCTGGAGATATCAAACTTGATTCACCATTGTGGAGATATACAGGTTTTAACGGCTGTTAACTGGAGTTAACACTCGGACCACAGGACCGGGACATGAAAAAAGAGCGCTGGACGCCGGCAGCTCCTCAAGTACACCAGACTGCAGCATCTGGTGTACTTGAAACTTGAATTACCCCCTTGGGGGATCAATAAAGTATATTTGAATTTGAATGGGATGTCACTAAAGCTCATATGTGAGTCAAGGCAGGTGAGCCAATGCATTTGGCAATATAGTGTGTGTGTATATATTAGGGATGCAACAGTACTCGTAAAATACCAAACTGTTCGGTACGACCTGCACGGGAAAATACGCTTTTATGTCCTGTGGTATTTATGTTCCAATAACTTTGGATTGGACTTGCACGTGAGCCTGCGTGCCTTGTAGGGCAACCTACACACTGCATGTCAATGTCCACTCGCCTTCGCTCACTCACAGTGACAAGCCTATCACATTTTGGCCGGTTGGCTACAGCTCATCGACGCAGAAAAAAAAATAAAACGAGCAGGCATGGCCAGCAGTAGCGGAGAAATTGGGAAAAACTTTGGTGTGGGAGCATTTTGGTTTTGCTATTGAATACATCAACGAGGGAGTGAAAACAGTTAACAGTTAACAGAAACGCAATCTTCCACCTCCATAAACCCGCGATCTTACCTGCGTAAGATCCAGTTGTTACCAGTTGTGCGTCTTGGTGCAGCTGATGTGCTTTTTAAAATAGTGCAGAACGAATCGTTGGATGCGCATTTAAAGATCACGAACAATTAATGTTCCTGTCCCTCCTCGACCACCAACAGTTTCAGACATATCGGTAATAAATTCCCGCATCCAACCTTTTCCAGCTTGACACCAGAGACAAAGATCTCCTTGGTTCCTCCACAGCAGACATTTGAATGAGATCATGCCACAGCTGTACAGACTGACGTGTCTGGCCGTGACTATTCCCACATCCACCACAACTGCTGACCAGACATCCTCTGACCTCAAGAGAATAAAAACGTATGCAAGTAATACGGTGATGCGTAATCGAAGAGGTAGAGCCATTTGTGCACATCCGCATGTGACCAGGAGGACGCACATTTATTCCATTTGGACACACTATTTTACACGCCGACATGCGAGTTGCGCTTTCCGCAAACTCGGTATCTTGGGATCACAGGTTTAGGGTAGCGGGTAGCGGGTGGTCTGAAACTGTACCGAATTCGTACCAAAACCGTGACACAAAAACTGTGGTACGGACCGTACTGTGAGCCAGTGGACAATACGCATACACCTGAGCTTGGACAGGAAGGAGAGTTACTAGAAGTTAAAAAACGAAAAAGGGAGAAAAGAGAAAAGATGAAAAAAAAACTGATATTTTTCCAATCACAGACTGTTACTTCACATATTCTTCATCCCACACTGCTGATCGAGAAGACATTGGATCCTCCAGTCCTTCCACAACGGGGGAGCGAGTGGTCCAGGGGGGTTGAATGTAATATGGGTGTTGATTAATTTATGTTTATTTATTTATTTATTTATGTTATCATTATGTTGTATGAAGTATTTACTCCATTCCTGATTGTTTTGGTTCTGTTTTTTTTATTTTCATGTGTGATTCCATGTTTACGCCACATGATGCTGAAAGAAATGACAACATCTTTCTTGGATGATCAGAGGTCTGATCCATTCCCTGACATCAACTGGGGTGATGCACCTGCAGGTGTTTCTGAGAATTGAATGTTCTTTGCTTTAGATAGTCTTGTGGCCTTTTTTCCAACTGGGTTTTTGGCCTAATCCAGAGTAGATAGTCTCTAAGGGGTCTTTTGCCGTTCCCCTTTTCGGAATCTGACAATCTAAATTGTACTAAAATTCAAAATTCAAACTCTAAATTTAATCACTTTAATCATTTTAAACCAATCAGTCAACTGATTCTAATCTGAGCTGAAAACCCGTGAAACATAGCTGGGGACGGGGGTTTGGCCGCTGGAGGTATCACATTTAATAGACTGCGCTTCATTATTCCCTGTTTAGCTCGCAGTTGTGGGCTGTGCCCTTTGGGCGGGAACCGCGTGCTCTATTGCTGTGATCTAGATAAGCTTTTCATATATGCAAAGAAAATGAGGTGCAAAAACAAAAGTAGGGATTGTAATGTTAAAAATTGCATTTTGAGCTAAAGTGCTGTGTCATGAGTCCATGACTTCTCGTCTCGATTTCTGTGTGTTTGAAGGCCACAGTTTTGTTATCGTTCTGGCTCCAACAAGTCTGCTAAGTTTTGACGTGTAGACGTCTAGAGAACTTATCCAAGGTCCTGATGTTTTCATGTGATGTTTAAAGGCAACTGTTTCCTACTAAGAATTTGTCATTCTGAACGATCCAGCATTCTGTAATGACCTCTCTGAATTTGCATGCAGACTTGGAGAATAAAACTCCGTTTTGCACCTCAGTCGTATTCCAGCCTATTGTTTAACAACCGAACTGACTGCCTCACCAAACCACAATTAGAGTACAATTTGAGTGTATGCTTATGAGTAAGATATTCCCAAATTTAAACACAACAGCATCCCTGGCACTGATGCTGTCCACCCAGCAGACAACAGCAAAGTAAATGGCACTTACTACCACAAACTGATAGAAGATCTCTAACATCATGCTCCAGACGTTGAAGGATCTGAGCTTCCAGAGGAAATACAGTCTGCTTATCCCCTTCTTGTACACTGCATCAGTGTTGGTACTCCAGTCCAGTCTGTCATTCAAGTAAACCCCAGGTACTCGTAGCTGTCCACAACATCCACATTCTTGCCCCTGAAGGTTATGGGAAGTTAATGGTTAATGAACTGCCAGCACTGTTCGATGTGTGGTAGAGGATGCATTTCATGCCATAATCTTAAAGTGCGTTAATACCCTAGATGGCCATTATTGGCCCAAAGGGCCATTTTCTGTGCCTATATCAATTTGTTCAGGGTTATGGGATCCACTGGAGCAAACATGCAAACCACAAAGAAAGGCCCCAGCTGAGATCTGAACCAGGATTTTCTAGCTATGAGGCAACAAGCTACTCTGTTGTCCTTCCCACACAGTTGTTAATTAACTTTAAGAGCAGTTACCCAAGAGTGGTGAATGTCCTCCAGTGGCTCAGGCAGAAACTCTTGTGTAAGTAGAAGAACCTTTAATGCACAAGAGGAAGTCTTCAGCCTACATAGCAATCTGTGTCTCATGAAAAGCAGGATCTCTCTCACATGGGCATGAGTCAGCCACACTCTGTTTTGTAACAAACTACAAAGTTTTGTAATGTTAAATGCTAGGTCATCTGTCAGACAGCAAAAGCTAGCAAATGAACTGGGTCCTGTGGTAGAGCAGCAATGAACAAATGTACCACATAATAGCAGAAAAAGAAAACAATGAAAGAACTGCAGTGGCCCAGCAAAAGTACAGACCTTGACCTGATTTAAAAAAAAAAAAAAAAAAAAGCCAATGAACTGATGGAATGTTCTGAAGATAGCAGGCCAAAATTCTTTGGTTAGGATGAAAAAAAAAAAAATTTTTTATTTGTTTGTTTTTTTAGTAGACACTGTTTATCTATTTTGACATATATTAAAATTAATAATAGAGGCAACCTGAGTACCATGAAACAGTGCTATTTTTAGCGCTGACAGCTACACAAGCAGTGATTCTGTCGGATTTGCCTGGAATAACTAGAAGACGCCACTAGGCACAGTGAAAATGACTGGAAAGGCACAGTGCTGCCCCCCCCATATATTGGTATTGATAACTTTATGATCCGAGAGGGGCAATTTGTTATACAGTCAGCAGTGTTGCCAGTTAAAATTCATACGCATGCACAGAATCACACAGTAACTTCTCACATAATGCTTTTAAATACTCCAATGGTGGCAGGTACAAATGAATTCTTCAATTTGTTTGTACAAGTACCATGCTCACCTCTATTAAATAGTGTAATATGTAATGTGTTGTTCATCTAAAGGATACATTGGCCTTGTTTTAGACCTTTTAAAGGACCAGATATTTATTTATTGTCTTCTTATACAGGGGCCTTTCTGTGTGGAGTTTGCATGTTCTCCCCATACATGTGTGGGTTTCCTCTGGGAACTCCTGCTTCCTCACACAATCCAAAGACATGCATGTCAGGTTAATTTGTAGTTCGAAATTGCCCGTAGGAGTAATTATGAGTGTGCGTGGTTGTTCATCTACATGTGACCCTGCGATGGACTGGTGACCTGTCGAGGGTGTACCCCTGCCTTTCACACAAAGAGTATGGGTATGGATAATGGATGGATGGATTGATGTTTTGTCGTTTACACACAGTACTGTTTACACAAAGTAAAACCTTATAATTAAAAAATCTCTTGTTTCTGAAGGAAGTGCAATATGAACAAGAGGTATACTATTGACAGTTCCCATGCACTTCTGTAGTGTAGTTTTTTTGTTGTTGTTGTTTCATGTTTTTAATTCCTTTGGAAAAAAAGCCAAATAATTTCAAAAGTGTCAAATTCACAGTATTTCTTTACAGTGTTAGGAGAAGTGCAGCTCACAGTCAGACCCATCACTTTCATCTGTTGGCTGTTATCTGTGCTGTAAGCAGAACCCTGAGACTATCACAGAGCAGCTGCATTTATACAGAGGCTTGATTACACACAGTTGGATTCTATTTATCATCATCAGTCATTTAGGACAACGTTGGATCATTCGAAGATCCTCACTGAACTTCTGAAAGTGAGTTTGTTGCACTGAAAGTAAAGGGGTTGAATAATATATATATATCAGTGACGTGCGGTCAGGTGAGGCAGGGGAGGCCGTGCCTCACCTGCCATCATGGAAAGAAAGAAATGAAAAATATATATATTATATTTATCAATTGATTTGTACAATATAGTAATTTTCCATTTAACTTCACCATTTTTAGATTATTTTTTATTCAAAATCGCCGAATTTTCACATTTACCATTCAAATACTGAGAAGATGCGGGCGGTGAGGCAGCACCCCGCTGAGCCTCACCATGGATTGCGCAATGACTTGGCTACCTGTGCCAGATCGCCGTTTCTTTGTATGTCACTATTAAAATGTTCAAACACGTTTGCTATATGAAATAAGTTTCCATAGTTTAGCTGATTTATATAATGAACAGCAACTATATGTGTGTAATGTGTTTCTTGTGCCGCGATCATAAAATGGCTGAGAAGAGGCACGGGGTGAGGCACGCACTTCTCCTGCCTCACGTTAGGGGGCACTAGTGAGCACAGGGATTCTTCTTGTGACACATTGGCTGCAGAATAAGTGACAGCAGGCGGGAGTTTGTATGTGAATGACGATAGGAGGTTTTAAACATAAACAGTTAACTGCTGCCAATCAAATGGTGAATAAGTTGTTCTGGAGGGTTCATATGCTTGTAAATCTGACTGATGAAGTCAGTGCCTCACCAGCCACGAATCTCACCGCACATCACTATATATATATATATATATATATATATATATATATATATATATATATATATATATATATATATATATATATATATATATATATATATATATATATATATATATATATATATATATATATATATATATATATATATATATAGATATATATGTATATATATGTATATATATACCTCCGATTGATCACGTGTCCTGGCTACTTGGCCAACGGGATATCCCTTTGGCTGACTGGTCAGCACACGTGACTTTCACCTGGGAGTCTTGGGATCAAGTCCTGCCCGGGCCCTCCGTAGTGTTCACCTTGCCACATATACATACATACTAGGGGTGCAATGGTACATGTGGCTCACAGTACGGTCCGTACCTCGGTTTTTGTGTCACGGATTCGGTACAGTTTCAGACCACCCACTACCCGCTACCCTAAACCCGCGATCGCAAGATACCGAGTTTGCGGAAAGCGCAACTCGCATGTCGGTGCGTAAAAGAGTGCGTCCAAATGGAATAAATGTCCGTCCACCTGGTCACATGTGGACGTGCACAAATGGCTCTTCCTCTCGATTACGCATCACCGTATTACTTGCATACGTTTTTATTCTCTTGAGGTCAGAGGATGTCTGGTCAGCAGTTGTAGTGGATGTGGGAATAGTCATGGCCAGACACATCAGTCTGTACAGCTGTGGCATGATCTCATCCAGATGTCTGCTGTGGAGGAAACCAAGGAGATCTTTGTCTCTGGTGTCAAGCTGGAAAAGGTTGGATGTGGGAATTTATTTCCGATATGTCTGAAACTGTTGGTGGTCGAGGAGGGACAGGAACATTAATTGTTCGTGATCTTTAAATGCGCATCCAACGATTCGTTCTGCAGTACTTTAAAAAGAACATCAGCTGCACCAAAACGCACAACTGGTAACAACTGGATCTTACGAAGGTAAGACCCGGGTTTAGGGAGGTGGAAGATTGTGTTCTGTTAACTGTTTTCACTCCCTCACCGGTGTATTCAACAGCAAAACCAAAATGCTCCCACACTGGTGATTAGAAAAAGTTTTTCCCAATTTCTCCGCTACCGCTGGCCATGCCTGCTTGTTTTTGGTTTTTTTGTTTTTTTTTTTGCGTCTATGAGCTGCAGCCAACCGGCCAAAGTGTGGTAGGTTGGTCACTGTGAGTGAGTGGAGGCGAGTGGACATTGACATACAGTGGCGGGCCTGTTGCCTAAAAGCACGCACGCTCACATGCAAGTCCAAAGCAAAGTTATTGGAACATAAATACCTGCGGGATATAAAAGCGTATTGTCCCGTGCAGGTCGTACCAAACGGTTCGGTATCTTGCGATCTTGCAGTATCTTGCGATCGCGGGTTTAGGGTAGTGGGTGGTCTGAAACTGTACCGAATCTGTACCGAAACCGTGATACAAAAACCATGGTACTGACCGTACAGTGAGCCACCTGTACCATTGCACCCCTAGGAATTTGTGTTTGCACATTGGTGACTTCTCACTTGCAGGAGGTGAGGATTGAATTCAAATTTGTGTCCCATTTTTGCCTGTGTGTCTGTGTGTGTGTATGTGACAGATCAAGACATAATACTTGTAAACAGGGCTATGTATCTTATAAGCTGACACTATTCCATTTTCAGACTTTGCAGATAAATACTGCTTACTTGTGTGACAACCATCAACACCTTGTCTTTCAGGTATCTCACTTTTGTTATCTACTTGCCTGAGACAGGAGCACAGAGGAAAGCTGGCATGAAAGGGCTGGTGAATAACTCAGTGTTCCATCATGTTTTTGAGACACATTTTGATGTTTTACGACACTTGACATGTGTTTTAATATTTATTGAAAAAGAGTTGTGATGCATAGGGAGAGATGGAACTGCCCAACACGAATTTGATATACCACTTATGTTTCTCATATAATCTGACAACATGAGGAATGTTCCTGTTCTCGAACTACAAAAAAGGAAAAACTCTGACAACCATGATGTGCTAGACCCTCCTGGTGCTTCTTGGTTGTAGGTAGTGAGTAAAGGTATTGGTGGTGGTAGTAGCAGTAGTAGTGCCAAATCCAACTTCTCTTGATCAATTACTACCTAGACTTTGGATCCCTCAGCTTCAAATAAACAGAGAAATGTCACTGAAACAGGAGTCATTTATCTCTATCTTCTCTAATTTGCTATAGATTTATGTTAGCCATCAACTACCCACAACCACTGGACTCTAGAGCAGTGGAGGAACGTTCTCTTGAGTGACGAATCACGCTTCTCCATCTAGCAATCTGATGGAAGAGTCTGGGTTTGGTGGTTGCCAAGAGAACGGTACTTGTCTGACTGCATTGTGCCAGTTGTGAAGTTTGGTGGAGGGGGGATTATGGTCTGGGCTTGTTTTTCAGGAGCTGGGCTTGGCCCCTTAGTTCCAGTGAAAGGAACTCTGAATGCTTCAGCATACCAAGACATTTTGACAGTTCTAAGCTCCCAACATTGTGGGAACAGTTTGGAGCTGGCCCCTTCCTCTTCCAACATGACTGTGCACCAGTGCACAAAGCAAGGTCTATAAAGACATGGATGGCAGAGTCTGGTGTGGATGAACTTGGCCTGCACAGTTCTAACTTCAACCCGATAGAACACCTTTAGGATGAATTAGAGCGGAGACTGAGAGCCAGACCTTCTGCACAAAGCAAGGTCCATCAACGTACATCAGTGTGTGACCTCACGAATGTACTTCTGGAAAAATGGTCAGAAATCCTCATAAACACACTCCTAAACCTTGTGGACAGCCTTTCCAGAAGAGTTGAAGCTGTTTTAGCTGCAAAGGGTGGACCCACATCATATGGGATGTCACTAAAGCTCATATGAGAGTCAAGGCAATCGAGAAAATACTTTTGGCAATATAGTGTATCAATTTATGTGTATGATAGTGCAGAAGAAATGTGCAAAAGCATAATTAGAAGAAATGAGGGGAAGACTGGAGAGCTGTGATTCGGACTTCTTTAACTAACTTGTCACTGAGCCCTGTGTCTGTGGACCAAGGTGAGTGTGTGGATTCAGAAGAGTTTGTAAACCTTGATCCTGATTTGTCAGCTTGGATCTGCCATCCATGTTGTGTCTGTCGACTTCTGGATTGACTCCACAGGTACATGGCATCTTCAATTCCTTTTGCAAGTATACAGACAGATGACAGATGGAGTTATATGCTAACACTGCTTTCTCCAGCTATACCTCGTTTATCACTAAAAAAATGATGAAAGATTAAATAACCCAGTAGAATAATGATATACGACTTCTTTCTCATTCTTTCTTGCATTTATTTCTTCACCTCCCCTCACAGGCGTATTTGGTGCTATTTATGAGTTTCATCAGCTCAACAGTAAAGGACTCAATGAAACATTCATGTATTAAGGAATAAATTACGCTGTCTGAACTTCTTTTCCTGAGGCCAAACTGGCTGGCACATACAAAAATCTGTTCCCAGGTAGCAAATTGCAATGTGAGAAAACCTAGACCCTTGGGAATGAATCCATTTATGGATCCATAGCAAGAATCACTTCATCACTGATCACAGCAGCACAAGTTGCATGGTCCTTAAGGAGTTTTATTGACTCTTCTTTTATGATTCCTGCACTGTATGAAGTAAGAAAGTAAGCTAGCAAGTTGTTCAACAAGACTTGATTATAAAGGCTTCCTTCTTGATTAATTCATGAAATAAAGGGGTGCTTTAATAGATTAACTCCACGTGAGAAAAGGGTAATGAGAGTGTAAAGTATAATGAAATTTTTTTTCCGAAGATAGAGAGCAACAATTAGAGCTTTGCTGGAATGGAGTGGCTGCTGTTGTCATCTGCAGGGCACAGAAAAGCAGAAAAGGTAGATGATGTGAATATGAAGTAGTTCTAACCATTTTGTTATCTGTCCTTTTACAAAGCACTCTGGTAAGCATTAGAGCCGATGTCTGCAAGTTTGAGGAAAAATGACTCCTGAGAAAGATCATATCAATTTCAAAAAAGCAATTTTACCACCAGAGATCTATAAGGTATTGGATTTTTTCTTTACTGCCACCACACGTTTCAATTTATTTATTTATTTTTTTGCTATGTTGATTTAAAAATGTCTGAACAGCAAGAATATTGATTATCATATGAAGCCACTGTTCCCACAGAATAACTCCAAATGGCAGGTGAACCCTTCAGTTATTTATTTATTTATTTTTTTAAACTACAATATAATAGTCTTTCCCAGACTGATGGGAAGCAAATACTGGTTCTCTAAATTCATTGCATGAGTTTGAGAGAAACACATGAATGCTCCAAACCAACGCATTGCCAAATCATCTGCTTTTTTTCAGAGACACTCACAATTGCTGAAGATTAGTTAATCACATGCTTTTCATCAAGAGAACCTGGCTACTAATTATCATCTTAATTCCTATGGAAATAACAAAGATGAACATGTAACATGTCATGTAATATGAATCTGTTATTGTTCAAGTGAGGTTTTATTTACCTAATTACAGCATCTGAAAAGGACCAGCAGCGTTGCCAAGTGGGAAATGTAGGATTATCGTACCAGAGACTCAAAATTATTGTATTTTGAGGGAAATTATGGTACATCTGTCATAACCAAAATAACAAGCCCAATGATGTTCTATAGTCAAATTTAATCACTCTAGTGTTAAATATAGCGGGCGAAGCTGACCATTCAGCCCATTCAGTCTCTCACGCTCAGCAAAGCACGATTGGCTGGAAACATGTCACATGGGAACAGATGCCTTCAGAGTTCACAAAAACACTCTTCGGCAGACAGTTGCGGCAGGCAATAATTTCAAAATGGTCAAATTATTATACATTTGGCCTTTTTTTGGATTATTGATCATACATCGTACAGGGGGCCAAATTATCGTACAAATACGATATTTATCGTACACCTGGACAACGCTGAAAAAACCGAAACCGAACAAATTTTTAACCTTACACACAACTGTCTACAACACTGCTGGCTTGTGAGGTACAGTATGATTAAGCTGTGATTAATATGATATATCAATTACACACAACAGAAAATGACAAAAGATATATGAGAATTTATAACTTGAGACACATCAACTAACTGAAGATTATGTCATTTTGTTTCAATTGTGGTCAGAACAAACCCGCTTTATCAGTCTGTGAAATGCTACTGCCACAGGACAGGTTTAGAGCCAAACGATGACTGGCATGAAACATCCCCAGTCTCTCAGACATTGTTTTCCAATGCTTTCATCAGATCACATTGCACCGCCTCACTTCTTGGGTGCATCAGCGGAGTAAAAATAGCCATGTAGTGCTGACTGATAAAAGATGGTGTGATGCTGCCTATAATTATGCTGCAGATGGAGAGTTTCTGACAGCCAAGAAAATACACAGATAAAACACTCTGTAACCTCTGATGAAAATGCCTACCCAGACTTTCCAACAAACACTGCAACCTCAAGGAGAGAAACTCTTGGAGTTAACCGTTTTTTTTTTTCAACCTTTACGTGACAATAATACAAAGGTCTGATGTGCTAAAGATGATAATATACAACATAACATATAATTGTAATTTTATGTGGTTTTAAATACTAAAAGTGGTGAAAAAAAGTTAAGTGAACTCAAGAACATTTTTTTTTTTTTTGTCTAAGGGTGAACTGTCTGTGGGTCACAAAAGCTCATTTGAAATCTGTGGTACAGTTAATGAAACAAGTTTAAAGGTGTGGTTTAGAGCTACTTAAATCAATAAAGGGCATTTTAAGTTTAATGTTCATGAAGCTGTTCTGAGGAGGAATGGTCAAATATTCCTCTTGAATGTTAGGCAGGTCTGATCCACAGCTCCTAAAAGTTCTTACAAGAAGTCGGTGCAGCCAAAGAAGCTTTAGCCAGCGATTAACTACAAAATTACTTTTTTTTTTCCAGCACTGAGAAACCTAAATGAGTGTGTACTAAAGACACGATAAATTATGATTATTTGTGTGGTATCCACTCAAGCACATTGTATTTGTTATTGTCATTTAGATAAAGATCAGATTGCATTTTATTGCAAATAAATGCAGAGAACTACAGTGATCCCTTATTTTTCGCAGTTAATGGGGACCGCCCCCCCCCGCGAAAATCAAAATCCGTGAACTGGAGCCGGAGCCCCCCCGAGACTAAATAATGTGTTTAAAATATGTTTAAAAACCGCAAAAAAGTAGCGAGGCACTGCAGCGAAACAAGACAAAGGCTCAACTGTGGTCTTTCTGTTACAACATTTCTTCGCTGTGAGAGACCACACGCACAACATCCTGTGATGCTTCGGTGATGCGTCTCGTCCAATCAGCGCACAGATTCTAGAGTTCTGGGCCGTCTGCGTTTCTCGTGTTGCTTACAGGAAGCTGTGAGTCATCGTTTGATGTTTCGCTGGCAGCTGCGGCTTCTCGTCTGCTGTTGAGTGTATTTTCACGGAATTTCCGTGATTTTTTTCTTGATATTTTATTATATTATATATTTCTGAAAAATCCGTGAATAACTAAAACTGCAGAACTTAAAGCGCGAATTGGCAAGGGATCACTATAGTTAATTCCAAAAGTTTCACATATACTTTACTTGCCACTGTACATTATCCAGACATACAGCATTACATTTACCACCAAACTTCAAAATGAGGCATCAGTGAACTCGTATTTTTCCAGATGAATCACTTCCTTTACCCCCATGAACACTATCAGCTTGTTGTGTGCAGAATGAAATCTGTAGACAGTGACATACGAGAAGTGGATTTACATGTGTCAAATTTATGAGCAGAAATTTTAAGCTTCTCTATATCAGCATCATTTAATTTGAGACAATTAATACATCTAATAACCACAAGGTTTGTGTTCACATCAATTTAAGTTCACTGTTGAACATACGCTGCACCATAGAAGGGATAGGCGATTTATTGGAAAGGCTGCTACAGTGACTTGAGCCCAATAACCACAACTGAACTGGGAGGCAGCGGGGTTGTAAAACCTGACAGCCCGTCACAAAATACAGGTTGGATCAGAAGGTTAATGTAGTGTGAAACCTAAACAGAAATCCATTCAGCATGAGTATAAAGCTGAGCAGTGCTGTTGAGAGAGACAAAATTACCCTGATAACAGCAGCGAGAGCTGAATTTCACTGTAAACAAAAAGACCTTATTAATAACCTTATTTAATGTGTAAAAGAAAACCCTATTAGTTTTCAGCTATTCACTCTTTTAATCGTGTGTGTGTGTGTGCATGCGTGCGCATGTGTGTGGCTGTGGCTGATTTAAGGGAGTTTCAGTGTTGGGAAAATACAGTCCCAGACAAACAGCAACAAATAACTTTTTTCCCCATGACATCATTTATTTGAAATTAAAGCCAAAACAATGTGGGTTATGCCAACGATCACCTGAGATTATCCACTGGACATAAGAGGGTAAGCTGCAGCCACAGGCTTATAATAATCATTCCCTGATGAATTGATTATCAGCAGGTATTTTGGCTCTTAGCTCATCTGGTGCATAGGGATGACCTTGGCAGTCCTTGACCAGTCTGTAAAGGTCAGACTGTGCAATACTGAGAAATTCACAAACACATCTAAGACCCTACAGGCCTCACTGAGCATGTTAAATGTTAAAGTATATGATAGCAAAATTAGAAGAAGACCAAACAAGTATGGTTTGTTTTGAAGGGTGTTCTGTGAATAAATAACATGGAAACACAACAGAGTTTCTCAAAACTGCATATAAACAAACCTAAAGACTTCTGGAAAGGGGGGGGGGGGGGGGGGGGGGGGGGGGGTCTAAAGCACACCAGCAAATCTACATGAGCATAGCTTGAAAAAAAATGTGTTGAAATTACTTATTTCAGTTTACTCTTGTTGTTTAACTTATTGAGACCATAAGAGAGCTGTGTATAAGCAAATGTTCAAAAACCTCATCTGAACTGGTCTGGTCTGGTATCTGATGTTGATAAGAATCGAGCAAAATTCCTCAACAGTGATGTGAAAGAATCATGGGACCTACTTGCTACAGTGCACTCTACTGTTTTTTTTATTGGCCTTATTTTTAATACATAAACAATAGCACAAATGAGAAAGGTTAGATGTCGTATGAATGAGGTCTTATTTACTAGGACTCAAATTATTATCATGTTTAAAACAAAAATAATGGTTTACAGGAGGGGGTAGTATATCATTTGTAGAGCTGCCTGGTGTTATTTTCCAGTGTTCATGTTGTATCACTACACCAGAGAAAAACAAACACCAAAAAACCAAGTAGAATATTCCAGAGGGACTTAAAAATGCTCCTTAGACAAATTTCTGCTTTAAAAAGTGCATTTTGAATCACAGAGGACTATATTTCAATATAAGCAGTACATTGCACAACTTTATGATATTTCTTCTTCTTCTCTTCATGTATTTCTCGGTGTGCCTGTTCCAGCATCTATAATTTGCTTTAGTCTAAAGCTCACATTAATGATTGAAGCTGTGCAACACACCGTACTTTAGCACAGGAAACAGAGAGCATCGAGGGTTTTCAGCACACCACAGGTGCGTGTTATATCACACGCACACTTGTTCAAAGGCTTTCTACTTAAAACAGAAGCAGCTCAAACATGCTAATGATGGAAAGAAAAAAATGCTTGTCTCCGTGTCTGCATGCTCATAATCAACATTGTTTTACATCAAATATTGTTTGTATTCGGCTTGGATTTGATACACGTGGGGATATTAGGAAAAAATCAACTTTGGAGACATTTCATGACAAGAGCTGCAGTTAGAAATTGAACTCTTTTTTTCGCTACTAATTTTACTAATATTACTAATATAGAACATGTGACTGTACTGCTTCAAGTAGCATATTTACATCATCAGCTCACGTTAGTTACTGACATCCGAGGAAGTCACAGCAGCCTGCGTATGCTTACGTGTATATGGCTGTGTGCGTAATTGGTCCGTTGTCTCGGTGCTGTGGAGAAAGAGGGGAACAGTGACTGAGGCATCTGGTGTGTGAAACTGAGGAATCTGAAGGCAGACAAACTCGCAGCTTCAGAGCGTGAAGAGCAGGCGGTCCATTTAGTGTGAGAAATGTTTCACGCGGTAGAGATAAAGAAGATTCAATGTTTAACATGGGCCCATTCTTTGGACTAGAACTATTTAAGCGGCAATTAAAAAAAATAAAAAATGGCTCAAACAAAACAATACATACAGTGTGGTAGTGAGTGGATTTCTGATGCAAGCTGCTGCAGTGGACTAAACGGGTAAAAGTATAGTATTGGAGCAAGTACTGTTCTGCAAGAAACATCAGCAAAATCAAGATTAACACATGTGGGGTTTGGTTCAGTTTAGTTCGCACCAGGATATCAAAGTTTTTCTCTACGTTCTGGATCATTTTCTGAACAGATCTTATTTCACATATAACACAAACCTTTGGTATGTTTGTGTTAATTTAATGGTAATTGGGATGGAACGTAAAATTTGGACATAATTTTTTTTATTTGCTATCGGGTATGAAGCCGAAGCATTGGTGCCTGAAAGTACAATGCCATTAACAGCAACTAGGTGCTCGATCTAAAACATTTATTTCTCTCATGAAATAATAAGTCAATGGGTTTTTCATAGTAATTTATTCCAGCTAGACCCACCTTTCGTGATCAATTACACATGCTCAATATTTCTAAATTTAAATAGATATGTGTCTTCAATGATGTAAACTATAAAAAAAATACAGCTGAAATGGCTGTAATTCCCAACAAGTCAACTGTAATGAAACAGAAACTAAAGACACTTCGCATCTAAAGCTGAAAGTCTATACTTTGATCACATCTTGACTGCTTCATTTCAAACCCACTGTGGTTGAGTATGAAGGCAAAAGACATCTATCAGTTCCAAATACTACTGGACCAGACTGTATACTCTCATTTCCTGCTCCAAACAGAAAAAGATGGTGACAGCTAAATGCTGAACTCAAGTCATCAAACAGGCATTTCACAAACTAGCGCGGGTCGGAGGTTGGAGATGCTTCGAGCCAAATCCATAAAGGAGCCATAAAACTCTGGCGTTTCATGACTAATACTGCAGGCCAGCAAGAATTCAGGATATGCGAACGCATACTTGGCATTAGATGTATGAGGCATACGTACAGTTCCCTTTCTTGTATCTAAATCACTGAAATTATAGGCAGCTGTAGAAGCTTGATTTCTTCTCCCATCTTTCACCCTGAATGGATGTGGACAGTTAAGAATTTGCTTATGAAGACACAGCTTGCACCTCAAGTAAAGAGAAATGACAAAGATAAGCAACAGCAAAAAAGAAACACCATTTACCCAATGTGAAGCTGGAAAAAATGTAATTTGTTAAATTTCGCCATCCACTAGAAATGACCCAAAACAAATACTGCAGAATGGAAAAAGGATAACAGAACCCTGTAAATTAAGATCTAAGAATCCTCCAGAGAAATGACAAGAAACTACTGGATTACAAATGAGAAGCAAAAAAGGCCCACCAGTGCATCAGGAGGAAGACAACCAACTCCCCGATTTAAAACACCAGATTAACACTTAGCCTGCATGTCTGCTCATGTATCATCATGCAGGGACAGAAATCCTAATGAACCATGGCATAATGACTGTTTTCCTGTGCAGGTATTGGAAAACCAAAGTGACACAACAATCCTCTTGTGCCAGAAAATCAAAACAATAAAAAAATTAATAAATAAATTAAATAATAAATACATCATCATCCTCTTCATACAGTTCATGCTGTCCTACACATGCAGACCATTCCCACAATGCAGCAGACCACTACAGCAGATGCTGTTACACTATGTAATAATAACTGCTTTATAACAGACTACATGTATACTATTTAATTTGTTGCACGTGAAGTACGCGGTTTGTGGTTTCAAACTGATATTTTCCATTGTTTCTTTCACGCTTCTTTTCCGTGCTGGCTTGTAAATAGTTAAGGTTAAAAAATACATTGTTAAGGTTAAAGCAATGCACATGGTTCGGTTTTGATATTACAAAATTCCTGGCTAGGGTTGAACAGAACAACCTGTTGTGGGCTGCGTTGCCATCTGAGTTTATGACCATAGCCTCTGACTTTTTGGAAATGTAGACAAAGGTACCCATTACACATTTTCTGGTGAAAGTGGGCTCTGTGTTACAGAAGGTTAATCCCGTGGAATGATACATCACTGAGTCTGAAAACTATGCAGAGCAGCGAGCATGTCAGTAACCCAGCTCTATTCCAGAGAACTTAAAGTACCCTTGTCCCCATTCTGTCAGCAGCAAGATAGTACAGAGATGCACTATAATACTAAAGCCAGTGAGACTCACACAGACCCATTATCATTCATCATATATATTTGCTGACAAATGTTAAATACAGTCTCAGCACATGCCATCAAATCACAGTCAGTAACAGACACGATTATCCAGTTCACCACACAATAGACAAGAAGAGGACCCTAAGAATGACTCAGCTTACATTTAACAAGGTTAGTATTCCACTATAAAGCCAGTGTGTTTCCTCAACTTGCTTTTCTATTCTCCATTGTTTAAACTTAGTTGCTCGAAGAATCAGGGCCATCTGAGGATTGATGAGGTCCACCACTGAACGCGTACAAAGGAATGAGAGGAGATGTGTGGAGAAAGGACTAGCAAATCTGTAATTTCACCAGTCCAGTTTTATAAATTGTATGTGTTGGATTATTGTTTAGAAAGTAGATATTCATGGCAAAATACACACTCCAAAGACCAAGGGCATCTGATGATAGCAATTCAAGTCGAACTGGGGTCTTTTAGCATAATTACGGGCTTCTCACTCAGCAGCTGGTGGCTGGAAAAGAAACGGAAGCTAAATATATTTTACATCAGAGCTTGAAAGTTGTAATTGAAAGGAACCCCCCATCTCCAACTGTACCATCAAGACAAAAGCAAGGCTTAACAAGCAGTTAGTGAAGTTCCTGTGCCTAATATAACACTCAATCTTTGTAAAATATATGATCATGTTAAAAAAAAAAGGCATCTTGTTCATGTCGAAAATGAATAAATGGACTGGACCTAAAGTGTCATATAAAGAGCTATTACATCACAAATAACTGTCAGCCTGATTTAAACGAGTAGGTCATGTTAGAAAATATGATGTTTGAGTGAGAAATGTGTTATTTTTTCCTGTTTAGCTGTTTTATAAGCACAAAAATACACACCATTAGAGATTTTGTCTCAGATACATCCAGATATTCACACAAAGACCCCACTTGCATGTCTGCACGTGTACCAAACAAGCATGTCTGCTGAATGTAACAGCTGACTGTTGTCATTTTCATACTTTGGCATGCTTTTCCTTTAAATTTTGTCCATCTCTGTATACAATGTAGCATCTGTCTCTAAATCCTGACCAAGCAACAAAACTTTCTGAGTATAGAAAAATGTATTTCGCAAGTATATACATAATATTTTGAAAATACTTGTTTTGTTTTCGAGAAAAGATTACCTATAAGCATCCTTCTAGACTAACCTACAGCAGAGCATGCTTGTTTTTTTCATGCATGTTTTTTTTTTTCAAAGACTTGGGAAACTTTAGATTACATGTTGTTAGACAATTTCAAACAAAGAGCAACACAAAAATGACATGCCATAGTCACATATTTGATACTACTATGGTCCTGAAAATCCAAAAAGCAACTGATGACTAAACTAGCGACTTTGGTGTGGCACACTAGTACCTCTGCTCCATATTGAGTGGATTTGCAGTCAGAGGTTTGTGAATGAGCAAAGGATAGATTTCTGTTTGCTCAAAGAAAAAATAAATCACATTTTTTGTAGGGCTGGGCAACTATTAAAATTTTTTAATTGCGATTAATCACATGATTTCCCTGATTAATCACGATTAATCGCATTGTATACGGAAATCAAATAATGAATTTAAAAGTAGTGTAAAGGTTACTTTTATTTAAATGTTCTGCTGCCATATGAACTAAAGTGCCATAACATTTGTTGTTCAAACACTTTTAACATCAGCACTTGCCATTAACACATATTGAGTGTAAATCTCATGTTAAAAAATGTCAAATAAAATAAACCTTATTGCCACTGCCAGGGCATTAATATCATCCTGTTTTTTTTATGAATAATAAAAAAAAGTCTACCAACAAAATCGTAACAATCTAGAGGACACAATCAGAACATAAAAACAGGTCATTTCTGAGGTAACAGCAGAAACTTTTAACAGGGAGTTCAACTTGGCAGCTGTTACATATAACTTTGTTTTTATTGAATCCTCCGTCTGGGATAACTTTAAAATGAAAATGTCCATGTAAAACGTCTGTAACTTTATCAATTCGTAGTTATCTGTGTATCATTTGTTTTTTTCCCATTTTCAATTGTCAATCAAAAATTTTTAAAATTAAAAAGTGACTTTTTATTTTTTCCCGTTTTTTAATCTAACACAGAAAAAAACAACAAAAAAAATGCCTGTTTTTTTATATATAAATTTTAGCAAACCCAGACCCAGAATGGCCCAGAATGACCCAGAAATGGCTTTGTTTTATAATCAAGGAATGGGCTTTCTGTTGTCGTTACATATCTGTGCCACTAGATGGAGGAAGTAACCAGCTAGAGAACAGCAAGACAGTGAACACATGGAGCAGATCTGATGTAACATGGAGGAATGATGCGATCGTCTTGAACAAAGGGGTTTGAAAGTTTCTTTCTCAGACAGAATTGTTAATATTCCTACCTGAGTTGCTACCCGAACTGGAAAGTACACTGATTTTTACCGCTTTTCCTGTCTGTTTAAATGTTTCCGCAAGTTTACCTGCCAATTATATTCCAGTTCTGCAGCAGCCAGTAACAGACTTTTCAAAACAAAAGCACGTGAGCAACATGCGTTAACGCGTGATAAAATAAATGTCGGCATTAATAAATTAATGCGTTAACGCGATAATAATGCGTTAACGCTAATGCGCTAATTTTTTGTTAAAATAGTCAGTCGAACAAGTCTACATGTTGTTCATGCGAGAAAAAGATGGCTTTTGGCTACATGACACCAAAAACGCTGTCAAGTCATGCTTAAGCTCATCAGCTGACAGCAGAGCAGGATCATACCATCCTTCAGCCAGATTCCCACCGAACTCTGGGAAACACCACACTCCACTGTTAAAGAGGCTGTGAATACAGCCACTTGGCTGATAACAAACTCACCCAAAGGTTTTGTGATCATGTGACCGTTGGGCAGGAGTGTGCTTATTTAAAGACTTATATCTTGCCATGTCTTGTTTTTTCTAGAAGTATACATTTAAATAGGCTGTGTGCTGTCAATTAAAAAGTGTTTTTCAACTTACTGACTTACCCTTTCCTCCCATATGATTCAAATCTCAAATGTTCAAATGTTTACACACAGTTATTTACACACAATTATCAACACATAATGTTGATGTACGAGTTAGAGCCTGCCGGTGGTGCTTAATTTTTAAATTTCGCAGAATTCTCTCCTTCATTTTCATGTCTGACTTTGTGCCAACTTGATGTGGTGTGTGTATATTGAGCTTACACGGCATGTTCCACGGTACTTGCAGAGCCTCTATTGGGATTTGCTCTTTTTTGGACCTAGTTGTCAGTTGAACTGCAACAAAACCTACTTTCTGGTAGACTTAACCCAAAAGTGGGGATGGTGGCGCTTTTGGAAAAATCCACAAAATAAAAGAAAAAAGCTGTTTGTTGTGACTACAATGACATACCATGAGCATTTGGACCAGGGAAAATAGTCTTATCTGATAATTAGAATCATCTATTAATCACAAAAATAATTATCCTTGTGCAAAAAGAAAGTACAAATACAAAATGAAAATGTCCTACAATAATGGAGGCACATAAAGAGGGAACAAAAAGGTCACACAAAGGTAACTTTAAAGTAAAAAAAAAAGTAAGTTAAAAAAAATAGATTTTTAAGTCTGATGCCAAATCGTATAACATTTTGTCCCTGCTGGCAGCATGTTTTTTTTTACCAGGAAAAGCAGCCCACAGTAATGGGTAAAGAAATAAACAACAGAATAAATAAATGATTGTGATTTCCACACTGAGGCAGACAGAAGGTGGGGCTGGGTTTGGGTGGAGAGAACCAGGATGGGAAATAGAACTTGGTGCATGAAAGCTTAAGATAGAGGGGGGGTCTGGGTGGAGGGGAAATGAGGAGGGAAAGTAGGCAGGCACAAGGGACTGAGGGAGTAAAGAGCAGAGCGAAGCAGAACTGGAGCAAGAGCAGGAGGAGGGAGAAAGACAGATACTGGTACAACTGTGTTTCTGTAGGAACTGCCCAGATATGATTAATGGCCTGCAGATAAAATACATATACAGTACAACTGAATGCAAACATCTCTGTTGTGTGTACACTCTGTCTTCTGTGATTCACTATTTGTTTTTGCATTGATTATGTAACTCTATTACATGTAGTAAATGACATAATGAAAGCAGGAAATGAAAAGAAAAGCGTTTCTAATAACTGTGACTGAATACTAATAATAGACAATACTACATTACAGAGGCCACAGAAAGTATATGAACCGCTTGAAATGATCAGATTTTCTGCATTTATTCACCATAAATGTGATTTGATCTTCCTCTAAGTCCCAGTTTAAAAAAAGAAAAAAACCTAGACATCGTTATCAACAACATTGTGCTTAAGCTGGTAAGCTGCAGCAATTACTTACTACAGAAAATTACCACAAACTAAATGAGTCAATAGTTTGCACATCCAATTATTGAAATATGTTTGGAAGTGTGGTTTAGAGCTACTCATACAGTTTAAGTTTGCTGTTCATAAGAGGCCTTTGCTGATTTCCTGCAAAAAGGGACCAGGAGTTGTTTATCTTCATTAGGCTGGAAAAAGATAAAAATGATCTCAAAGTGATAAGTCATTTAAAAGTTCAGTTAGACAAACTGTCCATAGAGACAGTTTAGTACTGTGGCTTCTCTAAGATGATTCCAAAGATACAGAACAGCAGAAACCTCAGTGAGGTCATAAAGAACCCATCACTAACAGTCATCTCTGGAACTGGCAAATCTCTGTTCATGAGTCTGCCACATATAAATCCTTATGCATAAATAAATGTTGTTAAAACTTATTTGCCACTCCGAGATTGATCTTCCCAGCCAATCCAATGTCGACAAGAACCTACAGAAATAAGTGACTCATTTTCCTTCTGATTTTCCTTTTTTTTTAAGAAAAAAGGTGGCACCCCGCTCATTATTAAATACTAATAAATTAAGTGAGTCTGCTACACTATGTATGGTGCAAAATGGGCACAACCTACCAGCATCCAAACATCCTCATATGGTGGAGGAGCATAATGATTTGAGCTTTCTTTGCTTTTGCATGGCCTGGAACAGTCAGCATCATTCAGTGGAAAATGAATTCTCAAATTTAACAAGTTATCTTTGAGAATAATGTCAGGGTGACTGCATGCCAGCTGAAGCTTCATAGAAGTCGGGTCATGCAGCGGGACAATAACTTCACAGTCTGGCTTCAGAGAAAGAAGCCAGACTCCCCTGTTTGGAGTGCCCAGTCAGTGCCCAGTGTGGAATGACCTTAAAAGAGCTGTTGATATCAGACATCCTACAAATGTATCTGAGCTGAAGCAGTTTTGGAAAGAGGAAAGGTCAAAAATTCTTCCTGAAGGTTGTATGGATTTGATCCAGTGCTTGCTTGAGGTAATTTCTCGCAAAGGAAGTTCAATCAACTCTAAAGTCCAAGGGTTTATTTGAATGAATTCACACCTCCAGTGGTGTGAATTAATGCATATGTTTAAAAAAGACAGTAAGAATTTACAGTACATCAGCTTAAGTACATTGTGTTTGTCTATTATTGTCACTTAGATGGAGATCAGATCATAGTAAATTAATGCAGAGTTTGGATACTTTTTCATGCCAATGGAAGAACCATTTATCCTGTTACTGAAATGCTTAAAACAAAGAATGATTATCCTATAACTTGTCAGAGCTACAGATATCTGTCATAGATGATCATTCTTGTTCAGCATAGTCATCAGCTGACAAAATGGGAGGTACAATCTGATTTTGAGTGAGAATTTCTTAAAGTCACTTTTTACTCTAAATAAGGCTCATTAATGTGGTGACAGAAAACAAACGTGGATCCCTTCGTCTCCCTGTATATAGCCTGCAGTCACACTGGTTTCTAATGAAGATGTTGATCTTTCACACATACAGCATAAACTTTTTTTTTTTTTTAATCTGCAATTTGAAGTGTTTGTAAACCTGATATAATCAAAAGGACAGACCGCAATTTTCAGAGACTATTTTTCAACGCACACTAACACATGTTGGTTGACGTAACAAGTAAATAGTGCAGGGGTGGTGGATGTAAGATTGGATCAAAAGTGCAGCTCATTTTTTGGAAAACAGTGAAGCTCATTCAGTTTCAACGTCGCTTCTTGTCTTGTGATCAAACTTGGGTTTTAGTGTTCCTTAAGGGCATAAAAACATGCTTGTAGGTGCCACATGCCAAAATGTTTGTCAGTTTCACACCTGTCACGGTGGTTGTGGTCAAGGGGCAATTGATTGAGCATATATTCACCTGTTCAGTGCGGCAGCGGCATGAAGAGGGGATGAGTAGGGAGAGTGCATTTTTGTTGACCGCTTAAACAACCAAAGTGAGAGTGGATACCTTGCCTGGCCTTGCCTCGTCTTGCTTTGGACTGTCTGTTCAGTGTGGGAAATAAAGACGAACACAGTTGGAGAACTTGGAAATGGCTTGTCGTTTGTGTGGCAAATCAGCAGTACCATGCTCCCTAACTTAGCCTCTCGGTGACTTTGTTTCTTGGTTTTGGAGTCACTATATCTTTGTCAACAAAAAGTACACCCAAACGGAATATGTGGACATGGATCACACCGCATAGTGCATAACTTCAACGCCAAACTGGACGCAACGCGGACTTCAGAGCGGTAGGCCTGTATCACTCGCATTCATTCATGCTGTGTATTTTGGATTGAACGCAGTTGGAGTGACAGCACATGTGTTGGGGAGCGCTGACTGTTTGTGAAAGTCCGCTGACACGTCTTGCTTGTTGAGAGGGATTATCTATGGTGTTTTCAATGCGTATGGATGTGGAACAACGATCTGTAGAAAAAAAGAAACTTTGCTGGGTGTATTGTTGATTCATTGCGCAAATCACCAAGTTGCTGGGCTTCAAAGGCATTATGAGTGAAATAAACAAACGAATGGAAAACAATGGTTCCGAAGCAACTAATACCAAACGAAATGTCAAACTTACTGCAAAGGCCTTGGCAAAAAAAGTCGAAAGTCTGAAAAAGGAAAGTGAAACACATTGTGAATGTAATAAAAGGATTAATACCTACAATGAAAGAGCTTATGAAATGAAATGAAAATGCACAAGAGTTGAAATTTCAGTTGCAAACTCTGATTAAGCTCCTTGACACTACTGCTAACCTGCATCAAACACTGATTCCACTGTTACCTGAGGATGAAAGAGTTAAACAGAATGATTGGTTCTCAAGTATTGAAAATTACAGCAATGCATTCAAGAATGATGTGATTCAGTGGTTGGACGAAAAGGTTCCCAATCCTATTGAAAATTATTTAGCTGCAGCAACAGAGGATGTGTGTCACTTTCAAATGGATGATGCTTCACAGGCAGCAACACAGGACGCAGGCCCTATCACACTTCATGAAGGCCCACAGGATGATGTAAAACCAAGTGATAGCATATCAAATTTGCAAAGCAGACGATCTGCACAAAGTACTGCAAGTGGAAAAGGCTCTGGAAGTGGTAAAAGGTCCTCTTTATCTGGCACCTCATCTGCTCGCATAAAGGCAGAAGCTGATTTAGCTGCATTGATGGCACGGAAAAGACTGCTACAGGATATGCATGCACTGGAGGAAACGTGCCCATACGGAAACGTAAGGAAAAGCTCAGGTTGTAGGAGTGCTTGCCTAACTCGGTGCGAACTTTGGGGACATTGAGTAAGTAGCAGACATTGGGGCATAAATAAGTAAGTACTCTGGGTTCTTGAAATGTATCCACAGAGATACTGGGGGAGTAGACCTAAAATGACTAAAATTGCTTTTTTCCTTGTCTGTCTCCCTCTGAGTAAAAGTGTACCAATGTGTTTGGAGACAATTTGCAAGGGCATGCATGTACAGAAGGTCACCATAGAGGAAGAAAGGTGGCAGCGATTAACTTCTTCTTGGCAGCAAAGGTAAAACATGTGATGTTGCAATAGAAGAACCTAGTTTTTAGCTTAAGTTTTTCTGACCAGACTCTCTATATGAGATTTCAAAGAAATCTCATATTATATGAGATTTCAAAGAAATCTCATATTCAAAGAAATCTCATATAGAAAGCTATAAAGAAAGCTGATCATCAATCAAAACACCCAGGTACTTGAAGCAGGAAACAAGCTCAAACATGTTTCCCTGTAGAGAGAACACACTGGGAAGAAGCTCAGGTATATTCCTGCCATTTGAAAAGATCATGAATTTGGTTTTAGAAATGTTAAGAACAAGTTTCTAGTCGACAAGCTGATGTTCCATGAGGTTAAAGGAAGTCTGTGAATAGCCAATGGCCTAATCAGCCACAACAATAAATGACAGTATCATCAGCATGGAAATTAAATTCAGCATGAGGGTACATTTCTGCCAAGTCCATCCACAAAAATGCTAAACAAATTTCGGACCCAAAACAGAGGCCTGGGGCACACCAGAGGAGACATTATCAATGTAAATGAACTACCACTGAAGTACGTACGTTGCATTATGTCTGACAGGTAGTTCACAAACCAACCAACTGCTTTGTTTGATAGACCAATAGCCAACAAGCGTTGTTTCAAGATATAATGATCCACAGTGTCAAAGGCCTTAAAGAGGTCAACAAAAAGAGCTGTAGAGGATTGCTTCTTGTCCAGTGATTTTATTGCTTGCTTCTTGTCCAGTGATTTTATTATGTCATTTGTAACTTTTAGGGATGCTTTGATGGTACTGTGCTGCTTCCCAAAACCGGATTTAAATGAGGAGAGAATATTGTTAGCTTAGAGAGTCATTCACTGATACTTTATCAACCTCTCAAGGACCTTTGACAAGGTACACGACTTACAGATTGGTGGGATAATCATTCAAACGGGTAGGGTCTCCCCCTTTTAAAATAGGACGAAGATTAGCAGCCTTCCAGATTGCAGGAATTCAATTGGTTGCGCTCGTAAGATTGAAAATACATTGGATAGGTTTAGCAATTAAAATCAGCAGGTAGCTGATTCTTCCTCTGTGAACAATGTAAAATAAAAAGGCTGACCAGCAGGTATGTAACCATCATCTGAAACAGAAGGCAATGAGCCTGGGGCTGGTGAGTCAGTTTGGGGAGCATGGCACTCCCATCAGATAGAGGGGCGTCTTCAAAAACAATACTGGGTGGGAGGTCAATGTGGTTCTCATCAGCTGAGATGGATTTAATTCAATTTCCAAAATTTTTTGGGGTCATTATAGTTTTCCAATGTAGCTGAGAGATATAAGTCAGCTTTAACTTTTTTAGTTAAAAAAGTAAAGTGATTTCTGAGATTCAAGATTCAAGATTCAAGTCTCTTTAATGTCATTATGCAAGCATAACGAAATTTTGCACGACTTCTGAGTTGTGTGAATGTGAGCCAGTCACCCTTGGGCCCAGTGTTTCTGGCTGTAGCCCAAACCAGATTTCTTTTTTGCAAAAGGTCAGATAACTCGGGGGTGAACCATGGGTTGTCTCTTCCTTTGACTTTATATCTCCTGAGAGGAGAATGTTTATGAACAAGCACAGAGAAACCTTTATGAAAGAACTTCTTTTGTGTAAGGCCTGCTAAGGTTAAAAACTGTATTGGAGTTAGGGGAAATGGTTAAAAAAACAAGTTTAATTCATGGTAATGCAGCACTTCATTAAATATTGTCTTTTGATTAAAATAGATAAGAGAGTAAATGCATTGTTTATCTGATAAAACCAGTTTAAAATAATTTCATTTCAGTAAAAGAAAGGGTACCTGTATTTTCTTCTCTTTATAGCTCTTACGGTGTGTTCATTCGGTGCATTCTTTAATGGATTACAGTTCACCAATAAAGGAATATGAACCATCAGTTTGAGAGTTTTACCATCACTTAATTTGTACGAAGTCCTAAAGGTAATAGAATATGTTACCCTGAAAACAATTGTGGTATTGTGAAAGTAAACTTAAATTAATGTCCAAATTATGCAATTAATGGTTTGGTTACTTCTGTTAGTTTATTCTTTTTCGTTCTGTGCAGACCCTGGTGCACCAACTGCTGTCCATGAAATGGAAATATTCAAAAAGCTTCTGGAAGCTGAAAAACAAAAAGTTGGATAACAACAGGAGATGATCAAAATACTGAAGTTCAACAAGGCTCTTTTCCAGGAACAACTCGTGGAGAAAGATGACCTTATCCAGGAGCTCATGAACAAAATGCCTGAAACCACAGAGAAGGCATTCTTGGCTGCCTTATTCATGATATAAGAAAGTACAACAAATATACAGTGTTTTGAAGGAGTCGCATTCTTAATAAAAACAAGTTTCGCAATGTTTTGTGTTGTTCTTGAATAGATTAAAAATGTGTATTTTTCTTCAAGCAAACCACTTATAGTGACTTATGACCAGTTTGTAATGTGTTATATCAGCCAATACCTGAGCAGTTTCATCACTTTACTTGAAGCACCCAATGACCATTTAGAGTGACTTATAATGACATTATAACGCATTATACTAGTGATTATAAGGCATTATACCAGTGATTATAAGGCATTATAAAGAGTTTTAATATATGACAACTATGATCATTATAATACCCTTTGATCCTTGCAACGAAAATCAGTGAGCAAGGGACCAGCAGTTATAACATATCATAATACCTGAACATATAAGTGATCATAACATGCTTTATAGTGTGTTATGCTTATTGTTATAAAGCAATATGATCATTTATGAGTTTTTCTAATGTTAATTATACACATTTATAAGCATACCATAAATATATGTATAATGCATTATCTATGTGTGCATTGACAGTGAGTTTCTAACAGTTATAATATACTATAATACCTGACCTTATAAGTGATTATAACATGCTTTATAGTGTGTTATGATTATTATTATAAAGCATTATGATCATTTATGAGTGTTTATAACTATAGTTATACAGTGCTATAAGGTAATTATAACTCATTATAATTATTTTTTTAATTCGTTATAGCGATAGGCATCAAATAAAGTGTTACCTTTAATTTTGACCATGTCAGTGACAAACAAATAAAACAGTTTGTAATCAAAATCTGGGTTGAATATCTCTTTTGGGTCTGTTATCATTTCTGGGTTCTGGGTCTGCAGCACGTATTGTTCATGGCATAAAACTTACCAAACTAGGCAAGTCTACAAGTCAAACAAAGCTTTAATTATGCACCCTTTACTGCATGTCAAATATGCAATTTTTGTGTTAAACTTCTATCACAGAGCTCAATTTTTATACACCCTGTGTTTCCACTACCCCTCTCTACAGCCTCAAAGCTGTGGCACATGTCGATATCTGAAAAATGTTGCATTATAATTATGTTTGGGAATTTTATTTTATGTATCTGGGTTAAATTAGCAATTACAGCTCCACCGGCACAGACGGAAAGAACAGGGGAGTAAACACTGTGGTGTCACGGTTAGTGCATGGGAGTGGAGTTCCCCAGTGAATTCTCATTCTCACAGACGAAAGACAGAAGGATGAAAAATAAACAAAGCGTTTATTACACAAAGCCAAAAGAGCTGCAAAAAAAAATGCAAAAGAACAAAACCAGACTAGGCAGAGACCAGAGGGATGTTCCTTAAGAAAGACAGGTTATCAAGGTTTTTCAATTCTAAAACCAGAATTTAAAAGGGACAGAAGTATGGCTTTCTTTTACCCTGGCTAGATCACCGTGTTAACTTACATTCAACTTGTAGTTTGCGTTGGAACCAATCAATCAGACTCAATCAATGCCAATTAATCCAAAAATGAGAAAAAGGGCGAAGCAAACAAACCTGGTAGTCCCTTACCTCATCTCAGTTACCACAAACTTTCTATTTTAGCCTAGGCTTACTCATGCTAACCTGTTATACGAAAAACAATATTTTCCTTCATTCTCATTGATTCATTTCAGATGTCACTGCTGAAACGACATCTGAAACAAGGATGCCCAGAGCCGAAACATTAATCGCTATCTGGAAGGCTGAGGCTATCGAGGATCCGGTGGCTCCGTGGCTTGGACCTCAGCATCATGCAGTAACCATGCAGGTCCTTCCAGGCCAAGCTAGAGCCGGTCATGGCAGTCTATTCGTTCATATAACACCACATCAAGCCATATTATTTTTAAGAGTGATCATAGTAGGTTAGCTCTTAATGTGCAGTTCAAATTTAGTTCACCAATATTGCTAAATATAAGTGACCACTAGTTGCTAACAACATAGACAACCCTAACTATAAATCATTTTGTGACTTTCAATAACTTTACATGATGAAAAAAAATCACAGCCTGTTCAGTTGTGATGGTTGTTAAATCAAGCTGCAGTTTCTATTTTATTTCAGATCTAAAGTTGGACATTTCAACATGGGGGTCAAGAGAGATTCGTTTGCATTTAGAAAGTGTATGTTTGCCACTTTAACACAAGGGGCTACATCTGTCGCCAGTGTAAAAGCTAACTGCTTTCAAAAAAAGAAAGTACATATCTTTAAAGTTCAGAACAAAAACCTCAGACCACCAAAAATAAAGTTTACACAAATATACAGTCAAATCCACAAATGATGACATGCTAAGATACTCATTCATACTTTCTCTACCTTTATTTTTCCATGTTTTTTCATCACTTTCTACCTCTTTCATGTTTCACTTGCTTTTGTTCTGCTGCCATTGTTCTTTTTGTTCATTTATAAACTGTCACTTACTCCAATTGTCACTTTCTATCTTTTTTTTTTTCCTCCTTGTCTGTCTCCCTCTCGGTTTCAGCTCACTATTCTTTCTCTCACTATTCTTCCATCCTTGCCTTTTCCTTGCTCAAACAACAAATCATTGCTGTCAACAATGCTGATGGATCATGTGGCAGCCTATTAGTTTGCAGGCCTATAACCTGCTCCCAGAAATCCTGTACGCACAACTCATTCCCAACTTTGAATATATAACAGCTTAATGCAACCACACAAACATAATGCAGTATAATCTTTTACAGTAGTTACTTGCTGTACACTTTGAGTTATGATTTCTAAGAACGACACTGGAAAGATAGAAAAAAAAGACAGAAGAGGCTCTTTTGACCAAGTGGAATCCAGTGCAAAAAGATTTAAATGGTTTCAGCTTTCCATTTACAAAGTCAAAATCGCAGCTATAATGGAAAATAAATAGATTTTTGTTTTGTTTGTTTTATATGATTTGTATTTTTGTAAAATAGTCATGTTGCTTCTCTGCCCCTTTCACAAATAAAGACAAATATTAATTTCACTGGCAAAGGCCAAGCACAATGTTGGTTTTCACTGGCTGATCACAGATCAGTTGGGGTGCTCAGTGACAGTCCAGTGTGTCAGAGGACATGGGCAGTTATGCTGCTGAAAGAATTTGGATATTTAGTCCAGACCAAGTATGGATGTTGTCTGGTCCATTAGATCTCAACACAACTACAACACATCATAGGAGAAAAAACATCTGTTCTTCATCTGTCTGTTTCTTATTGTGGGTAACTGCATACTAAACACGCATGTACAATTCTATAAAAAGCCGGGACAGTGTGTAAAATGTAGAATCAAAATGTAATGTTTTGCAAATTTCATAACCATATGTTATTCAAAATAAAAGATAGAAAAAAAGTACAATGGTGAAAGTGAATATGGTTATTTTGAATAGCACCAATACATCAAGAAAGTTGGGACAGGCTGATATCTACTAATTTGTAGCATCACCTGTTCTTTCAACAATAGTCCACATATGTCTGGGAATTGAGGAGACCAGCTGGTCGGGTTTTGAGAGACGAGTGTTGTCCTTTTTTTGTGTCATACAGGGTTTGAGTTGCTCAATAGTCCTGGGTCTTTTTTCTGGTATTTTTTGATTCATAATACTGTCAATGTTTTCAAAAAGTGAAAGATCCCTTCTGCAGTAGGGCCATTTCAGCACCAAGACTCTTACGAAAGTCATGCTTTTATAATGGATGCAGTATGTAGTTGAGCATCGTCTTGTGGAAATATGAAAGGTCTTCCCTAAAAGTTGTTAACATCAATCTGACATCAATCACCTTTACCGAAAAAAAAAATCAATGTCCTTTCGTGATCCCTTTTTCAGATGTGCAAGATGTCATTCTTAAGGCACTAATCCACCCCCATTCCACCAGAGATGGGTCATTTTTGAATGCTGATAACAAGCCAGATGGCCATTCAGTCTGAAGGATCCTGTCCCCATGATTTCCAAAAACAATTTCAAACTTTGACTGATCACTGGACGGTTTTCCACTTTCCTGCAGTTCATTTTCAATGATCTTTGGTTAGGGTTAGGGTTAAAGATGACCATGTAATGGATCATGTTCATTTGGCTTCTTTGCATGACAGTTAAATGCAAGCTTTAACTTGCATTTGTGGATGGCACAATGAAATGTGTCATGAGACAGTGATGTCCAGAGGTGTTCATGAGCCCATTGATTTCCAGTGAGGAATCGCCCCTGTTTTATTGCACTGCTGTCTGGAGGCCTGAAGAGCACAATCACCCAATATTTATTTTCAACAATCCTTCAGATTCTCTGAATATTTTGAGATATTCATCAGCTTTGTAATTCAATTCTATGCCAAGGAGAATTATTCAGAATTTGTAGAAGCATTTTTTTCACAGTTTGACAAACCTCTACTCTCTTTACTTTTAAAAGACCCTCTAAAATGCTCTTTTTACACCCAGCTGCAAATTAACATGATTAGTTACAAGATGTTCCTCCTGGAGTTTCTTTTTAGTACCACTCACTTTTCCAGCCTTTTGTTCCCGATGCCCCAACGTATTTGAGATGCAATGTTGATGTCAACTTCACAATGAGCTGATATTTTGGTTAAAGTGTCACTTTCAACATATATTTTCCTTCTTTTTTTTGTGAATTTCCAAATCACAGCATTCTGATTTTATTTACATTTTACAGGCCGTTTAAAACGGTTTTGGAATCAGTGTTGCAATTTAGTAATAATGCTTTTGATTTCAGGAATCCATTTATAGAATGTACTACCAATATCCTTATAAGTCTGTTACCCTAATCGGGATTTGGGTTGGAGTGTGCTGTACTAACATCCTGTAGAGTGAAGAATTATGGGTATGGAACCAGATACACTTGCATGAAGTCTTCAAAAATCTAACATTACACTGCCATCAGCGGTGTCTCCACACTTAGCAAAGGCCGGCTAAAATGTTGGCTTGAACTGGAAAGAGAAAAGCATCAGCAAAGGGCACTTCAAAAAGGAAGAAGCACAAAAATGTAGCAAATGAGGGAGACACACAAGGTTCAGAGGTCCAGAGGATACCTACAATGATCTGTTTTAAGTAAAATAATACACTTCTCACACAAAGACTTTCACAGGTGAAAAGGAAGCCAAAAAGGCAGCTCCCTGAGTGGGATTGTGGACCAGGACAGAGCAGATGTTCATGACCATGACATTCAAGAGTCAACAGAACTGAAAGTGGAGCAGAAGAGTAGGGTTTCAACTCTCATCCCCTCTAAATGTTAAAATACTGCTAAAGGTCACCAGACGGCACAGATTTCCTCAGAGACAGAAAAAAGCAAGATATAGAAGAGGAAAAAGAAAAGTAAAGAACAAGAGATAGAAAAATGGTTGAGAGAAGAGAAGAATATGATTATACAGATCTATTAAATCTATTAAAATATGTCTTTAAGAAAACTCATAAAAGCTTCATTAGAATTAAAACATCGTTTGACTTTGCCAGTATAAAGTCTTTTGGAATATATTAAAAATAAAGTGGGTATGATGTGGTTAGAAAACATAAAAAGCTTTTTTGTTTGTTTGTTTTTTAAGTATAGATTAAGGCATTATGCTGACAAGATGTAAAAGATAAAAGATAGTCAATAGAGAGACTCAAAGCCAAGGAGAAAGTAGGACACAGGAAGGAAGAAACAGAATGCCGGTGTTCTTTAGAGTTGAGCCATCACAGCCACTAAATCCCTGACACTGGCTGCCAGAACTCATCCTGCCCCATCCTGCTTCAGTCCCTGGTGCAATTCTACTTTTCAGAGCTTCACTCATTCAATTCTGTCTGTCACTCTCTCCAGTCCTATTTCTCCATTTTACTCAGGTTTTCAGATGCAAAGCCTCTCTTTCCTCCACTCTATACTATGTGGTGACAGTAGTAGGAAATGCAGCATTCATATTTTGATTTCCAGACCCAGTCCTGTCAAAGCTGCAGTTATGGCTAGTTGAGTAATGCCTGTCTACACTTTCCCTCATTGCATCCCTCCATTCCCTTTTTTTTTTTTACTTTTCATGTACTTGTAACTTTTTTCTATCTACCCTCAGTCTTAGTGGTTCACATTTTTTTACGGCATGTTTTTTGGGTCATTGTGTCTGTCTGTATGCAGAGATATGTAAACATACACTGGTTTCACTTGAGCAGAAGAAAAAGCATAAAATCAAAGCATAAATCCATCCATCCATCCATTTTAAATGCCATTGTGTAAGAGGACCCTGGGAAAGGGTCCACCAGTCCATCAAAGCCAGCCGTGGTCACCCATGCTCCTAAGATTAATTTAGAGTGGGAAGAAGCCAGACTATCTGGACCAAAAAAAAAAAAAAAAAACCCACACAGGCTGAACAGAACATACAAACTCCACACAGAAATGTCACCGGCCAAGATTCCAGCTGGGAACCATCTTGCTGTGAGGCAACATCCCACGAACCAACATACTGCCATGCTGCCCCAAAAAAAGAAATCAACAACTGAAATTCAGTTTTCAATCTAAAAGTTAAACTGATACGTTACTTCAAGCCACCATTGACATTACAGTTAAAAAATGTTGCCAGTATTCTGAGTTATATCAAGTTGTGTGTTCTTTTTAATTTGATAAGCCATGAATAGTAGTTGAAAAAAATGATCAAGACTATGATTTCTCATATACCTCTAGATATCTCCATTTTAGCAGCACTTGCAAACTTCAGATTTTCTACTTTTATTTGTTTCTAAATTCAGAAGACGCAGAGATTTCATCATACATCATTCAAACCCTGATTTATAACATTTCTGTCCCTACTACTCAAAATAGATTTTCACTGGCTGTTGATGTTTTTTGACATAAAAGCTAATAAAAATAGACATCCAGAATCCCCTCTAATATGTCAGCAAACCTTAATTTGATAACAACAAATAAATCTGATGAATGTAAGAAATTACCTGGAGAGGTTTTATCATCGTCTGTTTCACCCTTTTACTTTTGGTTTAGATTTAGATTGTGATGTTAGCCAACTCACTTGACAGTGTTCAGAGACTTTTAAATAAAACATTGCTTGAAAAAGCACTTTTTTATTTGGTCTTTGATGGCCATCATTCCTAAATCAAATCAAATCAAATCATATAAGTGGACACACTGTGACTTGAAAGTGCATGATGCTTAGCCAGGATGACAAAGCAACATCTCTTTTAGCACCAGACATACACCTCCAACATCCTGTACATCATAAGACATCTAAATGTGTGTTGAAACTTACTGCTTCCTGTCACAGTCACTTGAAGTACTGTGGACTGTACAGTACATACATTGGTCTGCATTTATATATCACATTTCCTTTTTTTTTTTTTTTTTTTGACAACTCAATACACTTTGACATTTGGCCATTCACAAACAAATTTCAGATGACACTTTCTCAGCTTATCAGTTTTTCTTCTTTAGTCTAAGCAGTGCTTTTTTTTCTCTCACATAACCACACACACATACAGACAAATGCATCAGAAGCAATGGAGGTTTCACTGTCCAGCCATCAACATGCTCACTGCAGAGGCCAAGGATCGAACCAGCAACTTTCTGATTAGCATACGATTATTCTGCCCTCAGAGGAGATGCAGCCACCCTTGGAAAAGTCAGAGTAGAATAAAAAGCCTTTTTAAGCAAAACCCAATTAAATTCTAAAGAATCTAAGGAAGTTAACAAGCAATCAAGTGGCACACATCCATCCATCTAGATCAGTGGTTCTCAACAGGTGGGTCGCGACCCAAAAGTGGGTCGCAGACCCGTTTTCAGTGGGTCGTGGGCCTTTGCCTGGGGAAAGAAATGCTAAAAAAAAAAAAAAAAGTGTGTCATTCATACTCCTTAACAGTAGATGGCGATAATGCTCTGTAATGCGAGTTGACACCCGCCAGTCCACACCATAGAAAAAGTTTGTTTGAAGAATTTATGAGATATGGATTTTTCTAATCTTGAAAGGTCTGTGAGTGATTATTCAGCTAAAACTATATATTTTGAGTTGTTTTTGAAACTACTGCTCAGTGGTTGCATTGTTTTATTTCATGTTTGTGCATAAAAGCACTGTTGAGTCTTAAAAATGGCTGTTACTGAAATGTTCTGATTGTTATGTCAGCTTTATGATTAATGCTTAAATAAGTGACTAGATTGTTTTAATAGGAAATTGTTATATATTCAGGAAGTGGGTACTCAGCAAATGCTACCATATTTGAGTTCTTTTTGAAACTACTGCTCAGTGGTTGCACTTTTTTATTTAATGTTTGTGCATCTTGAGTCTGTTAAAAAAGACTGAAGTTACTGAAATGAAGTGTTTTGGATTTAATTAAAATGCAGCTAATTGAGCATCAAAGGGAAAATTTCCCACTTGGAGTCATTTTGGTTATGCCATTTTGGTTTTTGCCATTTTGGTTCACCAATAAACTTTTTTTTTGTGTGTTGGCATTCTGTGATATTCTATTTTACTATCTCCGATTCAAACTGCACGATCTTTTCATTCAATACATTTGAGAAGTTGGAAATTTTCCTTGATTTGGGTCACAGCTTGTCATTAAGGGTGATGGTGGGTCCTGAAGCCAGAACAGTTGAGAACTACTGATCTAGATGATATCTTGGCAAATCGATGCCAAACCACATTTTGGACATTCTCCATACGCATGCCTCCATGATAAAAGAGTTTAACTGCTACAGTGACCTGCTGCCAGTTCACATCTGTCACCCACTGAAATCATTTGAAGCACTAAGGCATGGCAGAAGTTTGGAGAGAATGTGAAACGTAACTTCAGGTATGAACTTCTGGTAAAGCGTCAAACATCTCAGAAGGAGGAAGTGGTGCCTCAACAGAACTGTTTTATGGAGTTTTCCCGACATGAGCTAGTTATATAATCTAACAATAGAGAGAATATGTCGATGGTCTTCTCAGTCTGACTGCTAAGCTATGGACACAGAGTCATGTTAGAGGTGAAGCAACTCTTCAGCAGCAGGGGATTGTAGGTGAATGGGATCGGCGTTGGGGATGTTGTTGGACTGTCTTGATTCAGTGCCTATGCAACATCACATGGAGGTTGAGGATAATGCTTCTGAAATGACCCAGAGTGTGCTCATCATTGGGTTCACACATTTCAGCATTCCCAGTAATGCAGGGGTCTTAAACTGATCCGTGAAAGGGCCGCGTGGCTGCAGGTTTTTGTTCCAACCATGCAGAAACACAGCTGACTTGTTTCATTCAATCACCTGAACTGGTTCAGACCTTTAGTGAAGACAACAGGTTGATTGACTAAAACAAGTCAGCTGTGTTTCTGCATGGTTGGAACAAAAACCTGCAGCCACACGGCCCTTTCACGGATCAGTTTGAGACCCTTGCAGTAATGTCTATGCCAGGGAGCTGGGGAGAGGAGTCTGAACTAACCCACAGAATCAGAAGAACAATGCAGCTTTCTTTCTGGTACCATAATATTGGACCAGCTCTTTACTTTTGCAAGGATACTCAAGGGTACAGTGGGGTATGTCCACTTAGTATTCATGTGTTTTTTGGATCTTGGAAAAGGCTTTTAACAGTGTCCCTTGTGGTGTCCTGCTGGGGGCGCTTTGGGAGATATTGACTCCTCTATTATGGGCTATTCAACTGGACATCTGGAGTGAGAGCTTGATTTACATTGCCAGCAGTAAGCCAGATTCATTCCTGGTGAGTGCTGGACAGGAAAATGGGTGTTCGTTGTTTCTGATGATGTTCCTAACCTTTATGGACAGAATGTCTTGGTGCAGCCTGTGAGCAGGGGATTTCCAGTTTGGTCCATTTAGGACTGTATCATTGATTTTTGTAGGTAATGTGATCCTGTTGACTTAATGGAGGGGAGACCTCCAGAAGCCACTAGAGAGGTTTTCAGTAGAATATGAAATAGATAGAATGAGAATAAGCACCTCTATTTCTGAGGCCATTGTCCTTTAGTCAGAAAAAGCTGAATTGTGCACTCTGGGTTGGAAATGGGTTGCTGCCCCAAGTGAAGGGATTTCATTATCTCGTAGTCTTGTTCATGACTGGGGTTAGAATGGAGAAGGAGACTGGCAGGTGTATTTGGCAAATGCTGTACTGATGTCTTGTGTTCAGGAGAGACCTGATCTAAAAGGCATAGCTGTCAATTTTGTGTCAGTCATTTCATGTGAGTAATTATATTCTGTACATTCCAACCCTCACCTATGGTCATGAATTGTGGCTAGTCACCAAAAGTATTACACTGTGAACTAAAGCAGCCAAAATGAGCTTCCTCTTGAAGGTGACTGAGTTGACCCATCAGGACAGGAGGTGCTCCATCATCCAAGATAGGCTCAAAGCAGAATCATTGCTCCTATATATTTAAAAAAGCCAACTGAAGCGGTTTGAAATGGTTGCCTCTCTGAGGCTGTGTTTTGGACATGTCCCACCAGGACATGGCCTTTTGAAGCCTTGGATTTGATTATATCTACAGGATGGCTTGAAGAAACCTCAATGCCCACTCAAAGATGTTGCTTGTGTTTGTTGATTGGAATATCTATACAAAATGTGATACATGCAACCTAAACTCATGTAACTACAAAAATGGAGAGATGAATAGACTTCCAAGACAAAGCTTGTGACTGATTTCCTGTGGGTAACAAATAATCCAAACCTCCTGCATGTTTAATAGCTTCATGCTATGTGAAAGGGGTTTAAAAAACCTTACAACATGGTTGCACCATGACTAGAACAGACATTTAGATGACAACACTTCCCCTTTATCAACAGGAAAGTGTGAAATCATCAGCTTCACAGTCTATCCATGTCTCAATACACTCACTCAACAAATTCACTTCATGGCACCATGTGATGTATGCTTAAATGTGTGTGTTTTAAATGCTTACTGAAAGCTACCACAGCCAGTATAAGAGTGACAACGATGGAGATCCAGGAGACCCAGAGAGCCTTCTTCCTGTAGTTCTGTGCTTCATGGGGTTTCAGACGCATGCTGCTTTCCAGGAGACCTGCAGTGAGAAACACTCTGTTACAAGCACAATTCTGTCTTACTTTTGTGGTCATTTGATACAGTTTTTTTCACTGTGTGATCATATCCAGCTATCAGAAGTAAACTAAGATGTAATTTAAGCTATTCATCTCCCCAGGTAATCATGAAAACATTATCTGTATGTCTCTGTCAGTTAGTTCTACCTCACCAAATGTTTGTCTGATGTTTGTCTTTCTGATTGGAAAACATAGGAAGTTCCCAAAATGATAAATGATATGATAAATTTGTTACTTTTCAAGGTTACACACAGAATGATCCGCAGACATTTCTGACTGTACGTCTACCCCAACTGAATTTAGATAACTCTGAATCTTGAGTCTTCAAACTTGAACTCTGCCAACATTAATCTGACTTACACCAATGAAAAGCCAGATGTATGAAACAAACTTATGAAACAAACATTCCAAACAAGATGCATTCTCAAAACTTTGACTGTAAATGGAAAAACTATGTGCGTGTTTGTTTTTTTCACAACAAGAGGAACACCATATTCTATTAGCACTACTGACAGAGGAGTAATGGCTCATGTGATCATTTCATAAGGTAAAAAGGAATTTATTCTGCAACTGGCTGAACATAACTAATGAATGAAGCTTTCTACAGTGGTATGAAGGCAGACCTTTAACAAGAGTAATATAATATAATATTATACAGTCATGGAAAAAATGATTAGACCACCCTTATTTTCTTCAGTTTCTTGTTCATTTTAATGCCTGGTACAACTAAAGGTACATTTGTTTGGACAAACATAACGATAACCGCAAAGATTGCTCATAAGAGTTTTATTTAAGAGCTGATATCTTACCATTTTCCATGGTTTTCTTGATTATAACCTAAACCTAAATCACTACATCAAAGTTTTTACTGCCAAAAACACTGTTTATGCATTCATTTTTTCTTTTGCTGTTTAGTAACTTAGTTTAGTGGTACCAGGTATTAAAATGAACAAGAAAGTGAAGAAAAAATGGTGGTCTAATAATTTTTTCCATGACTGTAAAATATAACAAAAGGTTTTAAAAAGTTAGGTGTTAATAGCTGGTTAAAACTATCCTGGCCAGTCATACCCATTCACTGGACAAAAATTATCTCTCATGAACTGGGTCTGGTATGTCTTCTATTCACAACTCTTAACCACCAGGTTAAACCTCCATTGGCAGCAAAGACACGTAATTGCCTTCAGAAGTTTTGGAAGAATTTTTGACTATTCCTCTTCACAAAACTGCTTCAAATTAGACATGTTTGCAAGATGTCCGGTGTGAACGGCTGTCTTGATGTCATTCTACTGCAACTGTATGGGGTTATAGTCTGAGCTCTAAGGTGGATTTTTTTTTTCTGAAGCCATTCTGTGGTGGATTTAGAAACATGCTTACACTCACTGTCCTGCTGCATCACCCAACTTCAACTATTCTTCAGCTGATGTACAGACACCCTTATATTAGCACAGTTCAGAAAACTTGGGAATTCATTGTTTCCTTGATGTTGTGATGTAGTTCAGGCCCCGAGACAGCAAAGCAAACACCAATCATGATGCTTCCTCTGCATAATTCAGCCTTGAGATAGTGTTTTGATGTTGGTTAGTTGTATTTATTGTGTTTATTGTCCCAAACAATTCAATTGATTTATTATAAGAAAAATAGAAGATAAAATAAAGAAGAAACTATAGAATATATAGATATATATATATATATATATATATATATATATATATATATATATATATATATATAGTATATATATATAGATATATATATATATATATATATATATATATATATATATATATAATATATATGTGTGTGTGTGTGTGTATATATACTAGGGCTGGGAAAGTTAACACGTTATTATCGCGTTAACGCATTAATTTAGTAAAGCCAACATTTATTTTATCGCGCGTTAACGCATGTTGCTCACGTGCTTTTGTTTTGAAAAGTCTATTACTGGCTGCGGCAGAACCAGAAGAGAATTGGCAGGTAAACATGCCGGACATGGAGAGCGGTAAAAATCAGTGTACTTTACGGTTCGGGTAGCATGAGAGTCTGAAACTGCTGGTGGTCGAGGAGGGACAGGAACATTAATTGTTCGTGATCTTTAAATGTACATCCAGTGATTCATTCTGCACAGCTGTCTCAGATTCCCAGCACCCCCTGCTGAGAATATGTTCCCGTGGCTCTGCCTGGCTGTGTTTACTGGGAGCGCACCAACTATCTGGGACTTTCAGGTAGCCGATAGGAATTGTCTGAGTAAAAATATTTTTATGTATATATCAGTGCCGAGGAGGAGGAGAAGGAAGGAAGAGGAGGAAGCTCTACAGCAGAGTCCCAGACGAGCTGTGCAAGAGAGCTGCTCCGATCTGGATCAAAAGATGCTCTATAGCGGTTTGCGGTTAGCGGGTAGCGCAACCTGCTCTTAAAGGCAATGGTTACTGACGCACTGATTGGTTTAACAGGTGGAACGCCCTAACCACTCCCTATGCATAATATAGCAGTTAGCGCAGGTAAGATTGCAAGTTTAGGGAGGTGAAAGATTGCGTTCTTTGTGGGGGAACGCCCCTCCCGCTACTCGCTATCCCTTAATAGCGGCTTTAGGAGGTTTGGCGGGAGTTTGGACCCCATGTGTCATGTCAAGCATGACCCAAAGGAGAGGGTGTGTGTCGGTGTGAAACTGGGGAGAAATGGGATTCACAGATCCAAAAAAAAAAAAAAAAAAAAAATCAATTTTAGACACTTATAAGCCTCATTTATTCTCCATTTTGGCAGCTGGGTCAAAGTGAGCCAAACAGCATCGATGTAATATAAACATGGAGAGGGGGGTTGCTAATGTGTTAAGTGAACCATTTTCATTTTATGTTGATTACACTAATTAAGCCAAGCAGAAGAATTTTTTCTTGAAATAATACTTTTAACTATTTTTTTTAGATTTTTAATTTTCAAAACGGGTCAATTTGACCCGCAACATAATAGGAGGTTTAACTGTCATAAAAAGGCGCTATACATTTGTCCACAACTGAAGAATTTACCATATTATCAAAAATCATGATGTTTGTAAAAATTTAACATACTGCATTTAATATAGGCCACTCTGAAAACACTGGAGGGAAATAAAACTGTTGTGACATACAGAGAGGATCCACTCCGAAGTCTTTGTTAAAAGCTAAACTAGCTATTGTGCGTGTGTGTGAGAGGCAGAGGGGGAAGTGAGACAGTGTGGTAAATCACTCCATTCACATGATCTCTGGCTGAGAAAACAGACAGAAGGCATGTGTTCAACATCTTCTCACAGCGGACATCTCTCTGTGACTTAAGCACTGGTTTGTGTTTGTCTTTGTGTGTGTGTGTGTCTGTAATTGTGTGTGTCTGCGTGTCCTCATGTCACAGCTTTGCTTTCCAGAAATTTACAATCAGCCATGTAGATCACAATCTTGTTTCAACGATTCTCAAACACACAAGAAAAGTGAAACACACAATTGAATGTGGACTTCCAGCGACCGTGTATATTGAACAGATGAAGAAAAAGGAAAAAGGGGTGAAATGTATAACTATAAAGGCATAGATGTTCTCAGTATTGTATCTCCTCTGAGTCCACTGAGAAGACATGCTCCATATATGCATGCTACATTAGTGTCCACAGAGTTATTCCACACACCTGCATCACAACAGAAGTTAAACACGGTTCATGGTCACTACTTATCGGCAGCTATGTTGGATGAGACTTCACATGCACTGTCTGGGGAACCTGATTAGCTCTAGCATATTTCTACATGAACTGCCCTCTACAGGCTGGTGTAGATTAACAATCAAGGAGAAAGTGAGGCACAAAGTAAAATGAAGAGGGAAGTTGGAAGGGATGGGTGGATTAAAAAGATATTAGATGGGGCACTTCTTTTCCCTTGATCAAATAAGTCCTTTAACCAGAATTATTCCACTATCTTAACCGCTTGATTATTTCTGCAACTAAGGCACAATTAGAAGTTTGTGGTGGGTGATTATTTATCCAGACTGTGCAGTGCCAATAAAATGACTTCACTGCACCAGACTGAGCTGAACTTCCCAAATCTTGAATCATAAGTATTATATATTTATTTTAATATTTCTTATTTTAGCCTCCAACAGAATATGTGCAATAGCTAATGAGAATGAGCAGGTGGATGTTGTGCTTTTACAGTTCACAAACATGGCTGTGAGCAGAAAAAGCAAAACCTGAAGCAAAATGAATATAGACAAGAGATCCAGCTTGTTGGACTGGTTTAAAGCTTGATTACCTTTCGAATTAATCATGCCAGACATACCAGAAAAGGACCACATTTGTTTTCTTCTGAAGTCAGATTTGATCACGTACGTTTCTGTGAAATCTCATGTCGGTGTGGTTTTTACTCAAGCCATTAGCTGTGTGGTCTTGCAGTCTGGCTGAATCGTCAAATGTGCCTGTTTAAAGGATTTTAATATTAAAAACTGTCCTGTGTCTGTGCCCAGTGTTTTTAAGTTAAGATTTGAAAAAAGTGACGAAAACTTTATAATATACTACCTAGTTGTCAAAGAAGTGGGGAATAAATCTATGAAATCGAGGATAACCAGTTTACTACTGGGGCATCGACAGGTATGAGAAAATGCTGATGTCATTGTGTCAGGTGTGTCATGTTCAGCAAACCTTAGCTGGCTTACATATGGAAAGAAACACACTGTTTAAGTCACATATTATTAGGCCTTTAAAATAAAGATATTTTACTTTTCATGGACATACGTACAAATAAAGTCAGGATCATGGTTGGGATTTCCTCTCCAGCAGAGACCTCATTTCTATCCAGTGTGGATGTACATATTAGATCAGAAATAAGTAGAAAAATTCAAGGCAATACTCAGACACGCAGACGTGTGCTTGAGTTTGTTGTACATGCATGTGAATGGCACCAGAATCCAGCCTGAAGGCAGACTGAGTCTGAGTAGCTCTGGCTGCATGATTCAACACCCTGAATTTCCCTCAGTAACTAAGTATCCACACAGCAAAGACCCCTGTGGCAAATACAACTGAAAGAAATGATTGGCTGGATAAGTGAATGTCTTTCAGGGGTCATTTTCAAGCTTTTGACTAAACTTTCAAGTTGCTCAAACATGAATAGTGCTGATGTATGACTATCATGCATTATTCAAAGGAGCAGACCAAAAATATCTTACATGAGTAAAAATAGCCATCCAGTCTCCATCACCTTTCCCTCTCTCTCTCTCTCTCTCTCTCACAGGCGCAACACACACACTTCTCTCCCCAACGCGCCCACGAACATTCCCTGCAGTAACTTTCTAAGCTTCCATGTCCAGTGGACACATTGGAGTTACCTTCTCCATCCACACTGTCGCTCATCTTCATCTCCTGGTTCATGGTGAAAGTCTCGGGCTCGGTGGGGGTCTTGGCTTGCTGGTGCTGGTTGCTGGTGCTGGTGGTGGTTGGTGAAGCCATCCGCGGCGCACTGGCCGTTCCGCACCGGGACCTGGCAGGGATCCACAACACACGAGTCTGGGACGGGGCAGGACTCCTGGCTCACCTGGTCTGTCATTGCTGCTGCTGCTGCTGCTGCTCTTTTTTCTTTTCAGTATCAGAGGCAGAGGGAGATGAGGATGGGATGGGGGTTGAAAATAAAAATAAAAATCACACCGGTCCGTTAAGTGCAGCAGCCATCAAGCGCGTCCGATACTGGCACCGCCGGTGTAGTCAGCTGCGCAGAGGGGGGGATAGAGGAGATGGCGACAACACCAGATAGGAGATAAAGGATTTATCTCCGCAGCGTCAGGGAAACAACTCTCTCTGTGAGAGGTCAATACTACAAGATCAAGCGAGATACCTTTCCGACTGAACCGGTACGAGACAATTAAGGGTGAGATAAGAGGGTGTGATAAATCTCTGAGATCTGCTGTGGATCTGGCAGGCGGTCCCCGCAAGTTCTCTTTCCTCCTCCCCTTTCTCCTTTTCTCCTCCTCTTCTCATAAATCAGCATCTAATTCCCATACAGACGCCCTCCATGCAGGACTGAGGCTGTTATCATGAAGAATTGTTTCCCTGGAAGTTTTCTGCATGTTTTTCAAATCATGATTGGTTGAATTCTGCATGAATCGATCTTGTTGTATTACACTGCATATATGTTTTTTTTTTTTTTTTTTATCATCATTTCACTAGAGGACATTATACACTGATGTATACATGGAAGACTATTTTTTTTTTTTTTTTTGTTTTTTTAGCTTTTTGGTAGCCTTATGTAAAACTTTTCAGGATTCCAACTTTATAAAATTACCAAAACTGCATAAAACCGATTAAAATAGCACAAAATACTCTTTCATGTAAATAAGAAATCGGTTTCAATTTCATTTGATGGAATATTTGATTGTTTTCAGCAACAGTTGACATCATGACAGAGGAAGAGACTCAAAAAAGAGATGAAAAGAGAGAAGACAGAGACCAAGCAAGAGGCCAATAAAATCTTCCCATGCATGATAAAAACAGCTTAGCCTCCATGTTTATTGAGGAATCTACTTAAGGCAAAAATTGCACAAGTTCCTTTGTGCTGTTTTAAAGTAATACCAAAGGCACATTTCCATGTTAAAATATCAGTTTCAATGTCATTCTAAACCATAGTTGATTATTTTTGGGCAGCTTCATCTAGTTCTCACAGTCCCAATCAACAAGAACCACCAAAAGTAATTGTGAACACCCATCCCAGTCGTATCTCAGGACAACTGTGTATCACTTTATGGCTCTCTGTCATAAATCAACAAAGATGGTCAGCTTTGATGAAGATGAAGATGAAGCTGGCCCATAGAACTACAGTGGACATGACAGAGAAAAGTAAGAGACACAAGAAACTGATGGAAAAAACGAGAATGAGAAAATGAGAAAGTTAAAAGACCAAATAAGAATAAATCTTAGACAGTGTATGAAAAGTGACTTAACCTCCCTGCTTGTAGCAGGACCCTTTGACCTAAAGCTGCAAAAGTTCCTTTGTGACACTTTAAGATAATCTATAGCCCCTTACATACTGGCCTTATCCTTTCCTGGTATCAGTGTGTGTATGTAACTGGCACTTCCCAGAAAGGCAAAACTTCAGATTTGCCCTTTTTTCCACCTCCCAGGGTAGACAAGAAGGGGTGAAAAGGGGGAGACAGGTCATGCATGTAAAGGGCATTCCGTAGTGCCACAACAGAGAATTTCTAACAAATTTCTCCGCACATCTTACATGAACGAAACCATCACAGTGATGCAGAAAAACAGAGCAGACACATATATCTCCATGTATTTTTCTTTGCTCACCTTAAACAACACAACACATTGAATTGGAGAGTTACAGAAATAAGAAAACTTTTAAGTCCTCAAACAGAAGATGAACCCTGGCGATACATCACAGTCTGATTTTAGAGCAACTGATGTCCCAGTTGAATGAGTGTGGATATGAGTGTGTCTGCATTCCTTCAGGTCAGGCTACAAGAAAGTTAAAAGGGTTATGGTTGAAGTTCCACCAAGTAAACAACACATTTTTCTTGTTGTTTTGGCTTGACTGGCTCTTAGTGTATTATAATAATAGCAATAATAACAATGATAATACATGTAATGTATAGGCATGACACACAGGGTCACTGTACAGATAAAAACAGAATGCACAATAAAATACAAAGAATATAGACAAAATAATAAAGAATAATAAATAACAGATACTTAATAGATAACGGTACTAAGATACTAAGAAGGTACGGCAATGATAATGATAGATGGACAAGGATGGATAATAGTAGCATCAACGCTCACATCAAATGTGCAGACATCTGTTCAGGCACTCCCACTCAGAGAGAGTAGGAAAGCCTGGACAGATGGGGTTTGGTTTGGGTTGAGATTTAAATTGAGTAATTCAACCAATGTTTCAAAGGTCGGGGGAGAGAGTTCCAGAGTTGAGGGGCAGAGCAGCTGGATGCTCTGCTACCATGGATGTGAGGTGAGCAGAGGGAACAGTGAGGGGGATAGATGAGGAGGATCTGAGGGTATGGGCAGGTCTGGAGATGTGACGTCAGAGGAGATCTGTGAGGTACCGAGGGGCAAGGTTACGGATAGCCTTGAAAATGAACAATAATTTATTGTATTGGACACAACGTGATACAGGGAGCCAGTAGAGCTGCTGCAGGACAGGTGTGATGTGATGAGTGGATGCTGTTCTGGAGATGATTCACACCGCCAAAGTCTGAAGGACTGTAGTTGGAGTTTGTGAAGGAGTTTTCTGGGGGAGACCCAACAGAAGTGAGTTGCAGTTGTTGAGCCAAGACTATGAACCAATATGGCAGCAAAGTGGGGTGTGAGGGAAGGATGTAATGACAAATTGCTCATAAATATTATTGGAGGAGAGATGAGTGGAGGCTGAGAAGCAATAGTTTGTTCAAGGATTTTGGAGAGGAATGGAAGATTAGAAATGGGTGGAAGATTATTGATGTCACGAGAAGTATGTCAAGGGTTACGTGACATATCACACTTTTGTTTCCAGAATCCCAGCTTTATGTATGTAAGTGAATGCATTTGAGGATTTTTATTTTTATTATTGTTTTATTTTGTCCTTGATTGGTCTCATGTGTAAAAGGCAATACTGCATACTAGATGTAAAAGATGGGGGCATCTTTTTTCCAGGACAGGGGAGTCAAAAAACCCTTAGAATATCTGATTCTATAAACTTCTATAAAAAGAGAAAAGTTGAATTTGTAAGGATGACTTTATAAAAATGTAAATTTGAAAGTTCAAATTCAGTATTTCTGATTGCGTAAACTTGCTAACTTATGAGGAAAAAAGCACAAACACACAAAGTAAGACAATAAGCATGACATTTTGATTGTGTAAACTCACACATTTGCAAGAGAAAAAATCAGAGCAAACCTTTTTGGATCATGACACAGATGGTCCATATGTGAAACATTATTAAAGTTATTCACAGTGAAGTATTTAAACATTCTTGTTGCGGTGGCTCCAAATGAAGACAGGTGATTCCACGTAACCAAACTGTACTGTACATTGAAGTTGACCTTGTAGTTTGAGGGCCCCCTAGTGGCTGTATGGCACCTCTATGCGTCTCAGTATCATGCAAGAAACAGACTTGTGTGCATGAAAGATGAGGCCACAAACAAAAGGTGCCAACATGCAGCTGAGAATATAAAATCAAGAATGAAAGACCATGAGAATGTCAGGTGGCTACTTGTCTCTACCAGCTATGGATCGGTTACTTTCAGCTGTGCAGCCAAGTGCATTAATTGTAAAGTGAAAGCCAGGTGGGACTGTATCATCTGTCAGCATAAATATGCACCTCAACCAAAGAATGATCACCAAACACTGAGTCAGCATGAGGCAGACGGCCAACCAAGATGCTGCTTTGAGTGCTGTTTATTTGGTGGTAAGCCATAAACAGGGCAGCAGTTTGGAGGGGAGATTCAGGATGTTTGTTCTCAGAACTTCAACTCTCATTTTGTGAGAATCAGAAAAAGAAAAACTAAAAGTACAAAAACCATGGTCAGTGTGTAAACTTGATGTGCATTATTTGCAGTGTTTGTTTTGGTGATGCTTAGAGCCTCTCATATAGATATAGTTCCTATTTTTTAATCCTCATGTCCACTGAGCTTTATGAAGCTAAAATGAAAGATCTTCAAAAATATATAAATTACAATAACTTTTTAAAATTTCTTTTAATACAATGTTATATATTTGTACTATTTATTTTACATCGACCAAGCATTAATTCTTTTACTTACTTGATTTGCAGGTGGCAACTAATCTGAAATTCATGTGAACTGTGGAGGGTTTGTTAGCCATATACAATTTAATCACAAATAAGGGAACTCAACATATTTTTTTTTTTCAGATTCTGCTTGAAATTGCTATAATAGAATCATAAAGACAGCAAAAAATAAAATAAAAAAAATGAAAAAATTACAGTGCTTCTTAAAAGCTTTGGCTCTGATGCTGTAGTCCCATCAAATGACTGCAGGTAAAAATCTGAAACTGAAAAGCCTAAAGTTCCTCAAGAAGTACAATCTGCTTTCTCCTCTCTTGCTGACAGCATCAGTGTTGCATCCCAAATCCCATTTGTGTCCAGGTTAACAATCAAAACTGTTCAGCTTAGTTGTGCTGTAAGCTATCCACTTTTCCATAGAACTGGCACTTTCTCCAGTTCACAATTTTTTCCTCACAGGATCAACCCTGTAAACTACTAAAACAAGAAAGGCTATCTACTGTCTCACAGACTGTGACAGCTGACGACGTTTGAAATGCACGACATTCTAATAAAATAGTTTATCGTTGACCGGACCGTGACTGGGCAGTCTTAAACAGCTGTACTGAGGATTTTCAGCAAAATAAAGAATATACTTGTAAAATAGCTCTGTTGTGTACACATCTGAGTATATAGGTGTTTCTTCTAACTTTTATAGAGTCTAGTCATTCAACACCGCATGTAGCACACCTCAGTGTAATAAGTGTGACTATTGACGTGTCATGCATACATCACAGCTGGGGCTGAAGGCAATGAATATCCTAAAATACTGCAGAGTCATGCTGATTGTACTCTTTCCTATTGGCAGCAAAAGCCAGAGGTCATTGCATGTTCATGTTTTCTTTTTGTCCATTGCGAATTGGAGCTTTGAATACAAATTTGTCAGTCTCACCGTGTCAGTGAAAAAGCTGATCTCAGCCACAGGAAAGAGGGCAAAGAGTCTGTTAGTGCACTGGACTTTTTCCAGCTCTCCCTGTTATAAATGTCACTGATGGCGAGGAGGCCCTTGGCAGTGTCTGTCTGCGACAGAGTCATTACCATACCACATGGTAAAGCAGTAAATGAAGTGCAAATGCCAGCACACTTCAGTCTCCTTAAGTACAGGCCTCAGTGAGTTATCACCAATAAACTTAGTGTACTGGTGTTTCATTTGTTGATAGATGGGAACACTAAGAGATCAACCTCACATCCAGAGCTACACTCCAAATCATTTCCAAATCTATCCATCCATCCATCCATTAGCTCCCGCTTGGTCTGGAGTCGGGTCACGGGGGCAGCAGCTTCAGCAGAGAGGCCCAGACCTCCCTCCCCCGGGCACTTCCACCAGCTCCTCTGGGAGAACCCTGAGGCGTTCCCAGGCCAGCTGAGACATATAATCTCTCCACCGTGTCCTGGGCCTGCCTCGTGGTCTTCTCCCAGTTGGACATGCCTGAAACCCCTCTCCAGGGAGGCGTCTGGGGGGCATCCTAACCAGATGCCCAAACCACCAGATGTGAAGGAGCAGCGGCTCTACTCTGAGTCTCTCCAGAATTACTGAACTTCTCACCTTATCTCTAAGGGAGAGTCCAGCCACCCTGCGGAGAAAACTCATTTCCGCCGCTTCCAAATCTAATGAACCCATATTTTATTCAATGTAGGACATTGAGTAGATAGGTAATGCTAAATGTATGGAAATGTACCATCTACAGAATATGAAAAGGTAATCACAATGGCAGCAACTCAAAAAGGAAGAAGGGGGGTAAGGTTTGTCACTGTGTATACTCTCTTTTTTAACAACAGCTATGATATAGGATTCAAAGCACTAATGCATCCTCATATTAATAATAAATGCAATAATAAATGCTTTTTCATTTCATAACACCATATCATTTTCGTTTCAGAATCAACATATTTTAAAAGATTATTGTGTATCATACTAGGGGGCACATTGAGAAATACCACTTTAGCACTATGGCTTTGACTATGTTCTGAAAGGAGGTTAATTTGTGAATTCATCCAGAAAGGTGATAACTAAGATTGGAGCATTGTGGCTATACCGTTTGTCAGAATAATTTAAGGAAAAAGATACCAAGCCAAATTTTCTGAAACCTGGTTGGGTGGTGGGGAAACAAAGGATTTCATTTAATGTTTCGGCAAGTCTACAATACCTTTTCTTTAGCTGCAAATATATCTTTTATATCAGAATGTCTTCTGCTAAAGCCTACTTAGTTAAAGGCTGTGTTCTCTTAAAAGATCTTCATAAGTAACTCTGGGGGTGCAGATTTGTTGTTCATAAGCAAGTGAACCCTATAAGCTCCTGAATGATACAGCAGGAAGAAAGCAGAGGATTTTCATAATAACATTAAAAGTAAAATTTTAATTATCTCCTTGAGCCTTAGTGAAGTTCATTACCATGAGCCACATAAATCAACCATAAACTGGCTGAGGAGCATGTGAGGAGCTGAACACAGTTTGACCATGTAAATGAGACTTTCATCGGTTGACAAGGGAGTCATTTTGTCATTTTGTTCAGCTCTACATGGATCAATTATGGATAGTGATGTAAAGATGCAGATAACGCACTATAAACCAGAACACTACCGGGTAAGGTAATGCTTCAAACCATGAATAAATTAGGCTCAAAACCCAAGTGAGTCAGCTGACAAAGATGAAACAAAGACTGACTGTGTAGGCTTATAATCAAATCTACTATGCGAAACTAAAAATTCAGATTAAGATCTACAAACGTCACCTTTGAAGGCAAGGTAAATATCTCACGTGTCAGTATTTCACAAAGTCAAACAGTATGCAAACAGTATACAGGATCTCTTCTTTAACAATTACACAGACATGCTTTAATTAGTCAGCACTTTTGGTGAACTTTTGAGACTTAACAGAGCATAGTCATCCTTCAGTTAAATGCCCTGTGACTTGTTGCACTGCTAATTGTAATAAAAGACTAATGGAGTTTTGTATTTAACTGAGTTAAATGTTGCTGTCATTTCATGATTGTAAATAAATTAAAAGATATTGATCCAAATTGTCACCCCAATACCTTAAACCTCCTTCTTCACATCCTGAAACAAGTGGCTGTGTCATTAAAAGACATGTGCTGACCTTGATGACAAGATGACGGTCATTAATTAGGATCAGGTGTGTCAAAGCAGGGAAACATGCAAAACCTGCAGGAACACTGGCCCTCGAGGACTTTGGCCACCCCTGCCTAAACACTATGCAAGATGCAAATATAACATAGCTTAGGTTTGCCATATAAGATTAACTACTATGATAAACAACCACATCCTTTCAGCTTGAACTGCTAAGCGCCAGAAAGCATTAAACTATTAAGGGGCAACAGAGAGGTCCATGCAGTCTGCCCAGGAGGTTCAACTCGGTGGACTAGTGACAGCTGTTTAGTGCAACAGCATCCCCTCTTGGGATTTTATACCAAGTGCTGACCAACATGGCTAAATGCATTTTGTCCATGGCAGAGTACCGCCACTTGTCACACACATGTCTTTTTCTTTCTTTCTGCATTTGTGGAATATGTGTGTGTGTGAGTTTTTTTTTTTTCACTGAATACATATTTAATACATGGCCTACTCCCTTATTCCTAATTCAGGATTACAGGGGTCTGCTTAACCCTTTCCCAGATATCTGAAGACAAATACTATACATATAAGTACATGTATTAATAAAACCACATTTTGTGATCATTGCAGTCCAAGTAGATTCTCAGCAGTATAAACTCACAGTTGAACACTTTAATTCAATCAAATTTGACAAAATCTGCATTTGCCCTGGGGCCTCTGCCCAGTTGGAGATGCCCAAAACACTTCCCCAGGAAGCGCGTGTAGGGGGCATCCCAACCACATGCCTAAACAAATTTAATTGGCTGCTCTAAATGTGGAGGAGCAGTGACTCTATTCTGAGTCTCTCCTGGATGACAAAGCTTCTCACCATATCTCCTCAGGATAACAGAGTCTGGATTACTGCCACTGGCACTGAGCTGCCTGCCCATCTCCTGCTCCAGTCTTCTGTCACTCATGAATAAGACCCCAAAATACTTAAAGTCCCCCTTGAAGGCAACACCTCACCCCAAACCCGGAGAAGACATTCCACCCTTTTCCAACTGAGAATAATGGCCACAGATTTGGAGGTGTTGATTCTCATCCTTGCCACTTCTCATTCGACTGTGAATCACTCTAGTGAGAACTGAAGATCAAGGCTCGGTGATGCCAAGATGTCACCATCTGCACAAACCAGGGATGAAATCCCAACACCAACAAATTGGACCCCCTTCACCAACTGGCTGTACCTAGAAATTCATACAAGTCCATACAAGCATTTGCAAGTTAGAAATTAACTTACTGGCCAATTTCTTTCCACATGTCATGATGAATTACTTTTTGAAGTTTCATGAAGGTTGGTCATTAGCATTTGTAAATAATGACCTCTGAAATTTGGTTGGCTTCTTGACAGGCATTTTTAAAAGTTTGCCAGTAGGTACTTTAAGTATTGCCAACAAACAAGCCTTGTAAATGTAAGAATTTTACCTTGAGTTTTTTAATTACAAATTGACATATTTTAGTTGTGGTGGGACTATTTGTTATGACATTTGCTATGTTCACAAGGAATCATACACTGATAGTCACTACCAAGTTTTCATTAATTCCTTACATCATAAGCTAGGCTCAAGAGTGAAATGGGGCCACACCCAAAAGTTTGATTGACACATGACTTTGAAACGGAGTATGCAATGAAAATACCTTGTACAACTTTTCATCAGCATGGTCAGTATATGAAGTGTAAATTGGGTGAACAACTTGAGCTAGTTTGCTTTACTTTCAGTGTTCTGAAAATGGCAGAAAAATTAGCATGTCAGAAATTGGGGAGGATGGGTGAGTTTGATTCAGGAGCTTCAAGGGAATACAGGGAAAAAATAAGGCTTTTTATAATGGCGCCACCAAGAGGCCCAGTGAAGTGTAACTGGGGACTCCAAATTCCAGTTACATGTTTTGTGTTTGTACAGTGAATAATTTGCTACCTAGATTGTTTCATGGCAGAAAATGGAGAGAATAACAATTCTGAAATACACACCAAAGATGGTGTGTACTTATGATATCAATTATAAATACACACCAGAATTCCAGCAGCTTCACTGTTTGGACCCCTGATAGTACAAAGAAAGACAAAGACTATATACAAAGAATATTTGTGCCCCCAACCTAAGAAATACATTCCCTTGAAATTTAAATTCTTCTCCTGCAGACATAAGCAGCGTAAAGTGCAGTCTGTTCATGCTGCGTATCATGCAGCTCATTCAAAATAATGCTTTTCCTTTTTTATCTTTATAGACACATTAGATAATAAGTGACCAGGGTGTCCTACCAGCAGCCATTCACCTGTCGGTCATTGGTTTGTGGCTGAGGGTGAGAAGTAGTTTTCTGGCAGTTTTTTCCAGGGCACATTGAACAGCAGACCGTCACATCTCCCTGAGGATAAATATCAGGATGAAGGTTGATATTCACAATCATATTTTACCAAAGGAATGGCCTGACTTGAAACAGGTAGGCACTGGAGATCCATGAAGAGGCTTTGAAAACCTGAAGCCTCTGCATGAGAAGATCTTCACAATCTGTCAGCAAGATCTTTTACTGCCCGAGAGTTGTGTCTGTAGCCTATCACTTCATTAGCAAATAAATCTGGAATTAAATAGCAGTGACATAAAAATGGATCCACCTTTTCTTGCCAGCATGTCAGTGTGGAGATTAACAGATCACTCTATAAATGTGTGCTCACCACGGATGGTTAAATTTTAATCAATAGTCACTGGCCTTTGTGTTACTGTTGCAGCTCTTATGTCTTCACAGTGATTCAGCCTGGGCTTAGCTAATGATTTCCCATAGCACATGCTGGACGAAAGACACGGTCTGGAGCCTCATTCTTACAGTTCTCAACCACTCATCTTTTTTTGTCTTTCTTTCTTTCATCTTTATAATGGTGAACCCTCATCTAGTGAAAGAAATGTGGTTGGGAAAATTAGAATTATCACAATCAAAGCTCACTTAAAAACATTTTTTGAAATCTTGTCATAGAAAATCGACATTAGAACTCATAGCAAATATCAATAGTGAAAGTAAGAGCATTTCCACAGACAATATAGAATTATCCCATGGTAGTAGAACTGTAGAGCACCTGTACAGCATTTAGAAACCCACTTACCAAGGAGGCTGAATAAGGTTCCAGTTTGCTATGTAGCATAAAGATTGAGCTCTGAATCAATGAAAACTTCTGTTGTTTGACTCCATATTTATCATGTTACAAAAAGATTGGCACATACTAGTAAGAAGAGCAGTATATTAGTGCTGACAAGTCTGCAGGAGCAGTGTCATGATCTGGGGTTGCTTTAGTTCTAGATTGAGCAGTGTTAGGTGACCAAAACGTGGTGTCAGCTGATTACCTGAATAAACTGACTAAGCTAGTTTTTGCAATGCGTTGTTTTGTTCCCTAATGGCGCAAGCATATATCAAGATGACAAAGCCAAAAAAAAAAAAAAAGATGACAAGGTCAGGATCCATCCAGCTGGTGAAAGAGTGGTTCTGGAGGCTGAAAGCACACCTGAATTGTCCACCACAGAGTCCAGAACTTAAACCGTAATAATCTTGAGGTTGTGATAGAGAGGACTAGTTTGGATAACCATCAATCAGAGATATTTTTTAGAAATGGTCTCTTTATGACTTTCATCACAGTCAGAAGTTTACATAGATTTTCTAGTATTTGGTAGCAATGCCTTTAAACTGTATGATTTGGAACAAACATTTTTGGTATCCTTCCTACAAGCGTCTGCTGAAATTTTGGTTCATTCCTCCTGATAAAACTTGTCTAACTGAGTCTAGACCACCTTGCTAGTGTGCAAGTGTGTCTCTAGTTAACTCAGATGGTGTCAGTTAACCTATTAGAAGCGTCCAAAGCCAAATGACATCATCATATGGGTCTTCACAGATTGTTTAAAGGCAAAGAAACCTTAGTGTATGTAAATTTCTGACTTAATGTCAGACAGTGAGGAAAAAAAATCTTATGTTGTTTTAGCTTCTCAACAACATATACTAAGCAAAGATAACAGCTGATCTGCATTGATTCAGAATAGGGATTTACTTGCTGTATCACTCACATACTTCACCTTCAAGTTCATTTGTATTCAAAAGCACCAACAGCTTCTAAAACAGCTTCACTAGTAGTCATCTGGGGAGTTGGAGCAGATGTGAGATGACAGATGAACCATCATAAATGAAATAACAAGATCAATAAAGGTATTTCAAGGAAGGTGTATTGGGGATACCAGACCATGCACTCGTGTACATTCAGACTTTCAACATGGCATAAGATCAATGCATGATGCATGTTTTAAAGGAGTCATATGTCCACATTGAACTGTCATGAATATTTGTGTTTTACATGTCTTCCAGAGATATGGGTATGATGGTTTTGTCCAGCTTCATCATCACTGCAAAGTGAGTCACTAATTTTATTTCTCCTTTTGTCTATGCATATACACAAAGCATAAACTCTCAGCACTATGGACATGTAGACAATAGAGCGGACAGAGGGACAATTTTGCACGGCATATTTTGTTGAGCACACAGCAGGTTCATCCTGCCCTTACCCAATCCTGTGGACCTGTCAGGCTGGTCCTACATGTGAGCAGCTGCAGAACCCACCATGGTGCCACTGCATCAGCTGAACGGTTCACTTAAAACACAGTTGTAACACAGCCAAACACAGTGTAGCCTAGCTGGCACATGGCTTTTAACAAGCTTGAGAGGATGAATCTAAACAAGTATTACACATGCCTTCTTATGCCAAGATAGGTGATGAACAATTGCTAATGTCTTGATGTCAGTGTCAAGGGAAATATAGAGTGACAAAAATTAAAATAACCTGAAATGACAACATTTAATTGTCTGAAATGACAACCAAGTCAAAAATTCTGAAATAATGTACTTGTTACTTTGTTTGATCTGAAATTTTCATCTTGTCTTTCAGCAAGCTGTTTAGATTTGCAGGGTATTGTGACATCACCATACACAGATCAAGGTAGAATTATCCAGCTTTCTCAAGCACAAGGTCAATCATGCTGCCTTTGCTGTACCTCAGGACTGGGCAGCATTAAATTGTAACAATGGTTTTAGAAGAAACACATCCTGCAAAAGAGGCATTGACTTAAATCTATAGACAAATCCTCCGGTCATGTGACTCATAGGTTTGTACAGAGCTAATGAAACCTCTTTTTTTCTCAACCTGCAAGGCGACATGTTGCAAAGCGGCAGAACCAGCAGTGTTAAGAAGCCAGCTGGAATACATCCACCAGTTAGCTGTTTTAGCTGGATTGGCTTTGCTTCTGCTAAACCAGGAGGATAGTTAAATTTTTTTTCTATTCTTTTCTTTTTTTTAATTTATTGTTCAAACAACCTCATTTCAAGTGTTGCGGCTGGAATGTCATCCAGAAAGAAACGTGCTGCTGGACCTCAGCATGACAGGAGATCCAAAGATGGAGCTCCAAGGACTGACCACAGTGCAACAGGATATCCTGCTATAAGCCTGCTGGCAGCTGTTGCATTTTAACATGGGTGTCAATAGGGATTTGCTCTGTTTCAGAGCCAGCTCCTAGTGGCCAGTAGAGGAACTGCCAAAAAAAAAAAAAAAAAATCCTTGGCGGCTTCATTCCTTAAGTGGGATGGTTTCTGTTTGGAAAAAGGTGGAGTAGAGTGGAGTCAATCCACCCCTCAAGACAACTGCTTTAAACAGGCCTGTAAAGGATGCAGTGAGGTGGAAGCTGTTGCATTGTATACATGTGGTAATTTTGACCAAAGCAAGTCAAATTCATTCCATTAAGATTTTAGGACACTGCCAATAATTGAAAAAAACAAAACAAAACAAAACAAAAAAATGTCCCCCATAAAAAGAAACATTTTAAAAAGGTTTGGCCTTTTTTCAAAAGTTGACCAAATTTTCTGCGGTACTAATAAAATGTCAAGTAAGATTCTTTGGTTAAAACACTGCATCGATCTAGTTCAAAAGGACCCTAAACAATCATGTCTTTAAACCTTTATTCAAAATGACAGGTTTCAGTGGGTGACGTCAGTCACTTGACTTCACCCGCTTTTCTGTATAATATGCCTGTTTTGAAACTGGTGCTATACCTTTACACCAACAGCTTCTGAGTTACAGTAAATAGATCATGATGTGAAAATAGGTGGAGTTAAAGATGGGGAAAATGGATAATACTAGTCTGATCGGGGTCTGTGATGTCAAAGTACCCTGCAAATCTGAGCCTCTCACTAAATTACACATTAACCGAGCTAGGCAGCCCCAAAGCAAGTAACAAGATTATGTTATTGAATTTTTTTTATATAATAATCACCTTCAGGTACGCAAATATCATGTCTCATCAGGACACATATATTTAAGGTAATTAAGGTACATGCACACACAAACACACACACACACCCATACACGCGCGCACACGCAGATACATTTATATATGTGTGTATATATATATATATATATATATATACATGTATCATGTACCCAGGTAAACGAACAATTTTTTTTACCTCCGTCAAGGAGGTTATGTTCTTGCCGGCGTTTATCTGTCTGTCTGTCGGTGTTCAAGATAATTTAAAAAGTTATGGATGGATTTTGATGAAATTTTCAGGAGTTGTCAGAAATGTGAAAAGGAAGAACTGATTTCATTTTGGGTGTGATCCGGAAGAAATCCTGGATTCTGGATCACTTTCAAATTTTCGATAATTGTTGCACTCATTGGAAGTCTGCGTTCTCCGAGTGTTTTTCTAGTTCTAATGTGTATTTCTTACAGGTTTTTTATGTCACATACACACACATTTCTTTTAATGTTTATCTTTTTATGCTTTGATGTGTTAAATCGTTGTTAGATTGGATGCAAATGCTTTTGCCCTTAATAAATCAACAATAATAGAAATAAATGATCTGCTGCCATCATCTGGTTATATTTTAGAATGACAAAAACAATCACATAATCTGATAAGCCTGAACTACACCAAGAGAAGTTAATTCTCTAGAGAAACTAGATACAGCCACAAAGACAAAGCAAGCATTTCATGTTTCAATTTGGAACAGTGAGTGATGTTGATGATGTGTTTTAGGGTGAAGCACAGATGATGAAAGATGGGAAGCTGTTTCGTGTGATACAAGAAAACTGCTGGGATGCCGACGCACGCATACGGGACATGGATCAACATGGTGTGCACAAAAGCACAAATGACACAAATGGTTAAATGTCTTTCAACATCATGATCCCTGAACACTGTTGCTTGATTTGCAGGTGTGTCAGTTCAGGCCCTCTCAACTGTCCCTGTGATGTTTAATTATTGGGTCAGTGCTCACTAAATCACAGCAAGTTTGTTAAAAAACAGGGTGAAGACTCTCCTTTATTGTTTTGATGTTTAAGACCTTGACCATATAGATATAAATGAGCTGTCCTGTCCCAATACTATTAATTTCTACCAGTATTCACATTATTTTTTATAATTACAGGCAAAACCTCATGACACACTGGATCTCTGCATCCTTTTAAATGACAATCTGGCCCAGACAGTGCGCACCCACCCCAAGAGGTTTGTGGGTCTGGGCACGCTGCCCATGCAGGCCCCTGACTTGGCTGTGCTGGAGATGAGGCGCTGTGTGAAGGAGCTGGGCTTCCCTGGGGTCCAGATTGGCTCACACATCAACAACTGGGATCTTAATGCATCAGAACTTTATCCTTTCTATGCTGTGAGATATTGAAAAACACCAGGACACTCTCATGTGATAAATAGCCTGTTAATTGTAAATGAAACCCATTTTCTGTCTTAATTTATTCTTTTGAGTTTATGAAATCCCTTTATATCTCAAGCTGTTTTCTCATTAATTGAAAAATACTGATCCTGTGGTTTGTGTTTCCCATGCAGGCAGCAGAAGAGCTGGACTGCTCAATATTTGTCCACCCATGGGACATGCAGACAGATGGGAGGATGGCTAAGTATTGGCTACCCTGGCTAGTGGGTGAGGGAGCTGGAGTACGAACAGATGATAATGATATAAAAAGACAAGCCAAATGGACAGCACAATTACATCACTACCTCCTGTTACAACTGATGAAGCTATCCAAACCCAATCACTAGATCTGTTTTCACTAGCGGGGGTCCTGGGTAGTTTTTCAGGGGCTGGATCATGGACTTGTGTCTTCATTACAAGGAACAGCCCTGCAAATGAGGCCTTTGAGAACCTTTGAAGAGGCAAAAAATATTCCTGTCGTAGAAGAGATACTCAGATAATAAATAAATGCCTGGTAAATGGTTCGGAATGGTAGATTACATGCAACCGCCTGAGACACGACAGCTGAAAGGACTGAGGAGGAGGCTGGCCCTGTAAAGATTCCAGTCTCCTAGTTTTACCCCAGAACCCCCACTCGTGGAAACGCACTTGAGTTTCAACAAAGTTCTGCTGATTTCTTGAGTATTTTAGCTTTAACATTATTATTTCAATGAATTATTATTATTCATTGAAAATTGTAAGCATTTGCTTATGCACAGTTCTCTTAAAGTCCCGTGAAAGCATTTCTACTGACGTCTGAACAAGGTCATTCAAAACCTTGATTAAAACTATTAAGCTTTTCTAAATTTGGACCAAGCTTTAGCTTTTAGGCAGATAGCCCCACATTTGGCTCAAGGAATATTTGGGTATACAGAGGAGTTGGTAGTCATAATAACATCAGTTCTCTGAAAACAATGCTTATTTATGGCTCTCTCTTGGCATTCTTATACACTCCTGGATGCTCCAGGCAAGAATACTGACAAAATGTTTGCTTTTATAGAGGTCTACATACCTGCTGATGACATCTCAGCAAAGGCTTTTGTTCAGCAGCATTTGGCTGCTACTAGCTCTTTTAAATCCTAAAAACAAAAAAGAAAAAAAGTAACAAATGGTGGATTAAAAGAGGAGGTATTTACCTTTGCACATGTCTATAAGCATAGGATGAGGAGCAATTAGTTTTTTAGTTTTTTTTTTTTCTTTTGTCTCTTCCATCTCAAAGGCATGCCGTCAGAGACAACCATGGCTATTTGCTCAATGATTTTTGGAGGTATCTTCGAGAGATTTCCTAAACTCAAAGTCTGCTTTGCTCATGGAGGTACAGAAGAGATGGAATTTTGCTTTTAAGTAGTAATAGTGAGGCCTCATCTTCAAAATATTCTTTCATGGCAATGTGTGTTCCTGTTTGACCTATGATACCTTTTTTCCATCTGGTTTTAGGTGGCTCTTTCCCGTTCACTGTTGGCAGAATTGAACATGGGCACAAAGTCCGCCCTGATCTGTGTGCAGTTGACAATAAGATAAATCCACGAAAATACCTGGGTTCTTTCTACACGGATTCCTTAGTTCATGATCCCATCTCCCTGAAGTTGCTCATTGATGTTATTGGAAAAGTGAGTGTATATTTATCATTTGATCAAAAAATACATTAAATGGACAGAAAAAATATATTTTTTTGCGGGTTATATTTTGGTGTTTGAAATGACTATATAATAAAAATTACTTAATTTTGTGCAGCCTGAAGTAAACTGAAAAGGTCCCATTGAGTGACTCAGATCAGAGTAAAATTATCCAGCCAATCACAGTTCGTCAACTAATTTTACATCATGTAGCATTTTGCTATCATAATTAGATAGCACACAACTGTAGCAACAGATGCATTTCCACTAGCGGGGTTCTGGGGCAGTTTTACAGGGTCTAAAGCGTCTCCATTACCAGGAACAGCTGTGTGAAAACTATTTCTGTAATTCCCACGAGGCCAAAACATGTACCTGGCCAAGGAAAGGCACTCAAAGTGGCCCTGAAAAACATCTGTATGGGTGGGGTGGGGTGACTTGCTGATTGGGTTTGCTGTGGGCATGAAAAGACATCAATCAGTCACGCATCTTTTCTTCCTCAATGCCACCATTATCCATTGTACAAACAGAAACGCTGCAGTCATTTGAGCTCCTCCCTCATCTTGCTACTTAAGTTTCCTATTTTTCATTTCTTTGTATTAGCCATCTTCTTCTTTTATTATTGGCGGTTGACAAACAGCAAAAGTGGTGCACTACTTCCACCAGGTGTCACCACCTGTCTCCACAAGTAGAGACACAATGGCTGAAAGGACTAAAGGAGAGGTCAGCCCTGTGAAACCTCCAGCCCGCAAGTTTTAGCCTGGACTCCTACTAATGGAAACACACCTACTGATCTCAAGAGATGACCACCCTCCAAAGGAGAGGGATGGAGTCAGCCACCTAACTGGACCCCATCCCTCTCCGTTGGAAGGCATTCATCCTTTAAACTAGCTACTATAAACACAGCTGTAAAGACATGTTTAAAAAATGTCTGCTGTATCTGTTTGGTATTTTGACCAAAGTGCCTCACAGACATTTCATTAAGAAATTAAAAAAGTGTTGTCAAGATTTGAATCATGAGCAAATATGTCTCATTTATGATAGTGCTTGAGGAATATGATTAGCCTTAAACGCTAGGCGTGTAGATTAAAAGACAAACCCCAAAAAGAGAATTAATAGACCTTAGTAGTTATTTATGTGAAACCACTTTAATCTGAAGCCACGAAATATATCTGTTTACTTGGTTGGATTCATTGAAGTGGAAAAGTGCTGTTTTAAGTGTGCTTCAGAGCAGTTGTGTTTATGTCCAGTATTCTTCCTACTTTCACCATACTGACTTGAATACTATTGATGTGCTCAACACTGCTCAGTACAGTTTACAAAAATGCACTCCTCTTCCAGGATAAAGTAATGCTGGGAACGGATTATCCATTCCCACTTGGTGAGCTTCAGCCTGGGTCACTAATAGACTCAATGGATGAGTTTGATGACACACTAAAGGTAACAATATTTTCCTGTCCTTTATTTTTGCTATTCAAGTGACACATTTCTGATAACAAAAATGAAGTATCTCAGATATAGGCAGATACAGAAGCACAAATGACAGAGAAGAGTGTTTTTTAAGCATTTGTGGAGATTTTATTTTCAATGTTTTAATTAATTCCATTTTAAGATATCATTTATTCAGTTTGTTGTGTGCTCTTTTGTGTTACAGGACAAATTGCTTGCTGGAAATGCTTTGGAATTTTTGGGACTCAAACAAAAGCAATTCGTGTAATGTGATACCAGTCGATGACTGCTACAGTCTTACATGTGACTTCCAGTGTTTTTTTTCCATAGTTTATTCTAGCATTCCTTATGACAAGATAAAAACAGATTTATACATTTTTAAAATTATTTGTCATTTGTGCAAGGACACAAATTAATCCAGATGCTGAGTTTTCATGTATTTATAGTCAGTCCCACTATTAAAAGACATGTAAGATTTCTGCACCTGCCATTCACAAGTTTCTTTTGATTCTGTGATAAATAAATTCTTAATAATGGACGGAGGACCCTCCTGCTCAAAAGAAACTGTCTCAGACTCTTTTATGGCATTGACAAAGCAGTTTCTTTTTCTCACTGTGTGGTAAGAACAAATAAAACACGGCTAATAAGTGCATGCAAAGTGTTTATTTTTTTCCACGAAAGAAGCAACACTAAACTATGACATCTGAGTGTGCTCAGATTGGGCATAACATCTGGATTTAATGATTCAGTCTGCGACACAATATCATTGTGGCGCATTCACAAACTTGTTTCTCAAACGTTTTAAACACACTGATGAAGAAGACGTAGTTTCCTGTGCGACCCCCACGTCACATCCGCTTTCTCGATGCCGAAGTGAACGTTACAGAGTAATGGCGGCGTGCCGGGGGTCTTCGTCGAAATGGTATTTCACCCGGGAGCAACTCGAAAGCACGCCGTCCCGCCGATGTGGAGTAGAACCAGACCGAGAACTCTCCTACCGACAACAAGCGGCAAATCTGATCCAAGATATGGGTCAGAGGCTCAACGTGTATCCTTTGTAAACAAACTTGTCGCTCAGGACTGTGGGCAGACATGGCGTTCAGCTTACCGTTATTACGGGCCCGTTAGGTTCTTCTGAGCTGTCCATTGAGGTTAGCCAACGAGACCTTAACCTTTTTAATTTGAATTGCGCCTTCCTGATGCTAACATTATTTCATATACATTCATTCTGGTACGCGAAGTTTGGTGTCATCGCTTTACGCGTAGCTGTGAGCCACCATGGCGTAGATAACGCGTCAAGGCCATAAGGCGGGTTTGACGGTTTTGGTGGACCCACTGAAACTAAAGTACTCTAACAATTGGTATTGGTTTAAATTAAATGCAGATATGCTCGGTTAGAAATGTTGCAAGTTGCAAATATTCGTGATATTCGCAATGTAAGAGTGAAAGTCAGTTACGTAATTAGCATATAATGAACGCAAGTTGTCTCGGTACGTTTGTCTCAGCTTTTCTTTACTGTGAACCGGTCTCCACATTTCTACTGCTGTTCAGCGCGCACAGGCACGTGTCTGCGTTGCGTAATATCCTGGCCAAATAGTAACTAGTAGCCAAGTTCGCTGAATTGTTTCTGTTTAATCAAGTTCTTCGCTATTCACTACTTAGCGATTCACTTAAGTCAAACAAAATTTTCTTTGACCGTTCCTCCAGCTCCCAATTAACAATAAATACAGCAATTGTTTACATGCATAGATTTTATATGCACCATTCTTTCACCAAATTCCATAGGAATGTAAGTATTCCAAGTTAAAATAATATGATTTGTATTAGTTGCATAAATTGACTATCAAACATATTATTCCTTGTTGGATTCACTGACACATTGTCTACAAGCAAGTAGGATATGTTTTAATGTTTTGATGCTTAAATGCAGATAATATCTCCAACCACCTTGTTCTTGGCTGCAAAAGTGGAAGAGCAACCTCGGAAACTCGAACATGTGATCAAAGTTGCACATGCTTGCCTAAATCCACAAGAGCCTCCTCTAGACACAAAAAGTAACGTAAGTTTGGGTACCTCTGCATATTGTAAGGTTTTTTTTTTTTTTTTGTTCTTGTCTTTCCAGTTGTCTCAATGGTCTTGGTTTCACTATGAATGGCTGTGCCAATTCTGCTGCCCTTTTCAAGGGGCCTTATTTTTCCTGGCTGCCCTTGCTTGCAGTTGGTGTGTAACAAACACTTACCAAGGCTCGAATGAACAGTAAAATGAGCCTCTTTATTTGGTGTTTTGGCCATTTTAAACCGGTTGTTAGGGATATAGATTAATAGACTCATTACAATTGTGTTGTAATGACTGTCTATCAAACTTCAGGCATACCTCCAGCAAGCTCAAGAGCTGGTGATACTTGAATCCATAGTGCTGCAGACCTTGGGTAAGTAGTGGTGACTGAAGTGGATGACTTGAGAGAGCTTGGTTTAAAATTATGATTATTAGTTAATGGTTTAAAGTAAGGGCTTTGTTTCATTGGTTATTGTTGAATGCATTTATCACAGCCTACTGTCTAAAATGGTTACTTTGTCAGTTCTGTCATATTTCTAATGATTCATGTAAAGGTGACATGTCATTCTCTTGAAGCCGACATCAGTCGTATAAGGTATTATTGATGAAGCTATAGAAAATTTTAACTTTATTTGTATTTATTTATTTTTTAAAAATACAGCCTTCATCACAAATTTGCAACATTTTATTACATTGTTGGAACAGTTTGGACTCACACTGCATTAAATAGAGACCTGTTTCTGTGAGAGTTGGACTTTGATGCTAGGATTATATTAATTGTAGGGATGCACGATAACTGTTTTTTTAAACCGATACCGATAACTTTCAGCTCCTAAAAGCCGATACCTGATAACCGATAACACACACATATACCTAAGATCATTACATCAATACTATGAACAAAACCAAAAACAGTTTTGTCTCTTTAAATGAACAGATATTTCCTTTTTACAATGAAAAACTATTGGCAAGCCTCTCAAACATTTTCATAAAGCTATCAAACAAACCAATTTGATATCTCACATCAACTTAAATAAGCTGCATTACTGATATTTAAAAAAATAAAGGCTCCTTGAACTGATGGAAATACATGCATCAAAATTACAAACTGAAAAAATTTATTCCTAAATGACAATAAAAAATAATGCACAGTGCATAATGTACTGACACAAGTTAGACTTGTCTGTGTAAATAAACTGAAAAAGTGGGAACAAAGAAATTACGCTAAAGAATTTTGGCTTGTGGTTCCATTCAAATGAATGTCTTTAATTAAACCTAAACCTAATTAAATAAGGTTTAGTAGTTTTTTTTTTTCTTTGTTTTTTAAATCTCATAGAAGCTTTAGATGAGAGAGATGATGGCGAGGAGCCGAGATGAGAGGAGGGGAGGGGAGACCAGAACGGAGGGGTTGACTTGCTGCTGGCTTGCTCACGTTAGCTCGATTTCAAAACTCCATGGAAGCGATGGCTATGTTTCAGGTGGCTGATCGGGTTTGACGTATTAAAACTTGTGTTATTTTTCCCTCTTTCGCTTGGAGCATTTGTCACAAATAACCAGCGAACTATCTTCCTCTGAAACTTTAACGAAGTTCTACACCATCGCCGCCATGTTTGTTTGTTTTTATCAGTGCACTGAATGCTGCATTCAAGGTGTAACGGAAATTCCTCTGTTCCCTCGTTTGCAAGTCGTTCTTTCGGCCTTATCTATTTTTTTCTATTTAACATGTGGGAAAGTACTGCGAATATCGATTAAAGTCAGCAACTACCAAAATGATGACAGAGTTTACAAGTTGTTTTTCTGGCATGAGGGAGTATTCTTGATTTTCCTTACTGATAAATCGTTTTTCTGATTATGCCAATGTCACTTGAACATAACATTCACTGCCAGTCATTCAAGGCTCCGGGGAGCGAGGCACTGCCGCGTAAAAAAAAAAAAAAAAAAAAAAAAAAATATATATATATATATATATATATATATATGTATATATTATATATGTATGTATATATGTATGTATATGTATATATATATATATGTATGTGTAGTGTGTATGTGTGTGTGTGTGTGTGTGTGTATATATATATATGTGTATATATATATATGTATATGTTATCGGGGCTATTCGTCATGATATCGGACTTATTGGGATGACGTCATCGTTTCCTGTTATCGGCCCAATAGTTATCGTGCATCCCTAATTAATTGTAACAGTGTCCACTCTTCATACTTACTTTCGTGCATACTTTCTGGAACCTCAGTCGATAGCTTAAAATATGCGCTGTCTGTTTAATAATGAAATGACATGTTACCTCCCAACTGTCTGTGTAAAACTCACCTGTCATGTATTTTGTTCCAGGCTTTGAAATTACTATTGATCACCCACACACTGATGTGGTGAAATGTACCCAGCTAGTGCGAGGTAGAGGCTTCCTTCTTTGCTCTTTGTGCCCTCTGCTCTTGTTTGTCCCACCGCAGATGTGGGTGGGGAGGGGGGTGAAAACCTTGCTTAATGGTTTAATGGTTACCTGACTACAATTCCTTGCTCTTTTGATCACCTACTCAGTTGATTGTAAAGCATAACATAAATGCCATTTGCCAGCCCATATCGTGCCAAGACCAAGACTGGATAGTTGTTACAATTTTTACCGTTGCTGTTTTGTTTGTCAGAAATGGAGAGATGGCAAGACCGGTGGTTCAACCCCCAATCTCTCTCCACACTGTGAAGTTTTTGAGGACAAGACATTAAAAAATCCCACTGCCATTTGTAGATTTGGGGCACAGTTTAAAAGGCAACATGAGACAGATTTCTTATCTTTTTTGTATTTATTTATTCATCTTTTAATGTATCATATGTGGTGCCCATATATGATAAAATCCCCAGATCTGTGCAAGCTGAGAGGGTAAAATGTGAAAGTTAGTAAACCAAGTAATTTAGGAGTTGGTCTGATTATTGCCATTTTTTGATAGTCAGGCTCAGCTAATACCTGAGAATATTATGCTAATTAGCAGACAGGCGTATCTTAGGGCAGCCCTGTACTTTTAAACACGTTAGATTATCTCATCTGTCTTACTGGTGAATGCTAGTATATTGCCAGTAACCTAAAGCACTAGGTACGTATATATGGAGTGAAGTTGAGTCTGATTTCAGACTACGTGGCTTTTATAGTTGGCAGATTGCTAGGCTGTTAAAACAACATGATCAACCGTCTTGTAATTGTAGTTTTTAAGTCATTTTGCTTTTCTTGTCACATGACTGATTGGCAATAAGGGGTAGCACACTACAGCAACTACGACAGCGACTTGGTAACTCGACGGCTCTCTAAACCACATTTTGTCAACAAAATGCTGGAAATGAGACAACCAGTTACAAAGCAGGTTCATCATTTAAAATGATTTGTAGGATGAAATGCAGTGACAGCTAGCAGCGGAGTAAGAAGGGCTGCACTTCAGTTTATTTTATTTAAGTTTGCTGCAAAGTGCACACATTTTTTTCAAAAACCAATACTATTTGACTAAATTAACTTTTTTTTTTTTTTTTTACTTGCATCAAATTCAAAAGCAGAGCCTTTTTGTTTTCAATATTTAAGATGTTGGAATTTTTACTTGAATGCAATTTGTTTCTGTGACAAAACTGTAACAGCATTCTCATCTATTACAGATGACAGTTTAAAAAGTGTAGACTTGAGACTGATTATGTCTTCATTCCCCCCTTTTACTGTACGTCACCAATTACTCAGGTTCCTTCGTTCTGCTTGGCTCATGGGAGTTTTGTAACATTGTCATTCTGACTCCCTTACTAGTGAACAAGAGCACAAGCGCCCCCATGAACATTGTTCCAAAGGCTATTTTTCAGTTGTAGTCTCTGTGGAGAAAAGGAGCAAAAGGCCTAAATCAGTGTCACTTTTCAAACTCTGAACTATTTGTAAAAAAAACAATGTTTCATGATAGAAATACGTTTACAATCACGCAGCACAGTTACGCGTGCTTGTTCAGCTCCCCTTCCAGTCTTGGTCTCGGTTCAATTATTACATTGGAAAATAGATTTAAGAATGGTGAATGCTGAGTGAAATTGTACTGGTTTTCATAAATTGTAATGTGTGCTTTTCTCTCTTTGTTTTCTTCTTTTTTTTGTCCATTTTACAGCAAGCAAGGATCTGGCACAGACTTCCTATTTCATGGCTACCAACAGGTTGTTATCCTGCCCCTCCTTTGTTGCACTTTGACTGCACACCATAGCTTCCTGTAATGCAGGGTACCCTTTCAGTGTCCAACGGGCCCTACTTGCACTGGTGGTTGATGGGACGCTTGCCTCCTTCCCTCAGCTCCCCTCTCTTTTTCAGAGGTAGCGGGACCCGGTGGCTTGTGGCGTTACCGGCCCCAGTTGCAGTGCGGTGTATTGTACAAGGGACCACATGTTGGCACAGAAGGGTTGAATGCAAGATGAGAAGTGTAGTGGTGCGCTTGAAACCCACATGTTTGTTCGGTTGCAAAAAAGTGCATAATTCTAAGAGAAAGACACTGGTAGCCTGAATAGCAGCTAAAGATTTCACAGATGTAAACATTTCTCGTAGAGGTCCTTCCGGTAAGTACTGCAGATGAAACTTGCAGTTTTCTTTTTTCAATTTTAATTTGTAAAAATATTATTCAACTTTTGTAATATTTGCTTGTCATTAATTGCAGTTTTTTTCTAGCCCTTCATTATTGTTTTATAAATTTATCTTTGGTAAGTTCCAAATATGTCATGACATGTTAAGGACTTGGAGAACATAAGGGTTTTACCTTTAGCAGGAATTGGTCCGGTTTAGTCATGCCTAGCTGGGTTGTGGTGTGCGTTTCCAGTCTCACAGCAGGGAAGCTCTTTTTTCCCCCTTACATTTCTGAGTTTAGTTTTTTTGTATATCCGTCCTGTTGTCTGTAGGATCAGGTTTATTTTCAGTCCCTTGTTTCTCACTCGTATTTTCAGATGTGAAGCCTTTTTCAAGCATGCACTGCTTTACATTAACCTGACTGAAACTGAACATGGTGGTGTCATACATGAATGAACACTAGGGTGCTTTTCTGTAACTTTTCTTTGACAGTTATTTCGCTCGGTCAAGCGTTGTAAGATTTGCATATCACTTATAACAAGCCACATTTCCGAACTGCATGCAGCAACACTAATAAGTATAAAGGCAGTTTTGACATGTTCTAATTTAGAATATAAGCAGCTGTGAGGGAGAATTTAATTCAACAGATTTGTATTAAATACCACAGTAATGCTATGTTAAGGCTTCTCCTCCATAGTTTTAGTTTTCACAGCATGAGAGTGAAAAGAATGAGAAATCCAGGACTATTTGAGCAATAGCTTCCTTCCCATTGCATGGTCATATTTTCAGTATATAATTTCTATTCAACTCTATTTCAGTCAACACAACATGGTTCTGAGGCTAATAATAATTTTTCATTTAAAATGTGCTTGTGAGAAAACTGCAGCTCTTTTAGGGCTTGCTTTATGGGAACATTCGTGGGGGTTTTTTTTTTGTATTTCCTTTTTTTCCTCGCTGCTGCTGCTACATGTTTTTGAAAGGTAGTTTTTCAAATTCCACAACTTCTTGAATATTCTTGACTGTTTAGCAATTAGATCCAAGTGCACAGTAATCCCTCACACTTCGCGGTCTCAGTACATAGCGGCGAATTCAAAAATATTAATAGGGAAAAAAAATTGAAAAAAATTCAAACGAAGCGCGTGAGGCTGAAGCGAAACACATCACATCAAGAATGAGTCTCAGGAAGCAACAAGAGCCTACACAGGATGAGCCCCATGAACGAAAATTGAGGCCTGTGATTGGCTGCTATGACGGGCATTACTGTGCCGTCAATTGTCTGTACACTGATTGGCTGACACGCATCAGTGTCATGCGGGGATGCGTGTCTGTACACTGATTGGCTGACACGCGTCCCCCGCATTCTCCCGGCTCTTGCTCTCGTGAGACAAAGGTTTAGTGCTGTTTTAAAGTCAAAATGGATCCCAAAGGACTCCGGCCATCGCCAAGTGCCTCTGGAGAACCGAAACGCCTTTGAAAAATGATGACAATTGCCAAAAAAGTGGAACTTCTGTATAAGTTGAGGGGGTACTCCACATTGCGGTTTTCACCATTCACGGGGGGTCACAAGCCCCCATTAACTGCGAAGTGAGAGGATTACTGTACTGTGATTTTGACATGGTGATACCTCCATTCCAAGCAGTAACTTGTAAATATAACGTAAATCATCTGCAAAATAAACAACAGTTCTTAATGTTAGCCTTGAATTTAAACAAAACACAATAGAATAGACCTTAAAGTTAAGCCCAATGTTTTGGCGATGTAATGGGAAAATTGATAGACTTTGACTTGTCCACCAACTCTGAGCTGTTATGTAACTTTAGCATTCCTGTCTACAGTGCAAATACAACCAGAAAAAGAGCCTATCAAGAAGGGCTGAAAATGGCTGGTGTGATCAGTATACAAACTCTTGGATTAAAAAAGGTGCCATGAATTGGTTGGTGACCTATTTCTAGATCTAAAAATGAAATTTTTAGATGTAACAGCATATCATTCAGCCCTCCCCCAGGGTGCACCACTCAGAGAACATAAAATGGCATATAAGCCTGCTTTGCACCATTATTGCAAAGTAAAAATGGATATACGGTTTGATAACCAACACTGACATGGTTAATGCACCATCAAATCTAAAGTCTATAAATCTTTTGATTCTTAGAAGAAGATAATGTAATGGTAGAAGTCTATAGACTGCTTTTTATAGCACAAATCTGAATATACAGATCCTTTAATGGGAGCTTCTTATTTAAAACGTCTATCTAGTCGAAGGTACCTAGTTACTGGTATGTACTAAAGTGCACCAGATACAGTGAGTGGAAACTGAATAATTTTGTTTAAAAATGAACTTCCCATAGCTGGACCTTAACCCTTGTATCTTGATGGAGTAGAGGCTACCCACATACCGTGGAACAGGATGTGTAGGGAGGCAGCACTCACACTCATCTGGGGCTTTTTGCAGATCTATGCCTTTCTGGTCTTCCCCATGCTTGTGGTTCCCTCCATTTATTCCAGGGAAAGTAGACAGAATCACCACTCGTAGCCATCAGTGCCAACCTTTTTTCTTGTTGAAATGACGGGAATATAGCCTGGAATTTCATGTGCATTTCGGCATGTCGACATTCCTCTACGTTTTGTCCTTCCTCTCACGCTGAGTTGGTTTTCCATCTTCTCTGTGCAGAGGGGGATCTTTCGTCCACTTTACCCTCATCACCTCAGCTATGAAGAGTTAGTTGTGTAACACTGCACGGCATCACAGTGTTACTCCATGGTTGTTTAAAGATAGAAAGTGACATAAAATGAATGATCTGTATTGCTCGTTTTGGCTTGTTGCTTTCTTTACCAGAAGTGGTCGTGTCCGCAAAAATCCCCAAATGAAATGTGTTACTGCCACCGAGCAGATACAAATGGCACCATTTTGTGGTACTCAGGTGGCCTCTAATGTCCCATGAGTCACAGGCACACATTATTGCCTTGAATATGTGTCATCCTCAAGTGAACCCCTGGAACTGTTTGGTTTGAAACCAACTGTTTTGGAGACAGTCACCAGGACTAATACACAAGAATTAAGTTTTAGGTAAAGATCAAATGAATATTTTGCTTTGTGGGAAAATAAAAATGCCTCATACACCAGTAATGACATGGCATGGCACGGCACAACTGTTCCCCCCTGCTAAAGGTAATCCCAAAATGTCATTTGGCCAACTAAAACATTAAGCATGATGTGTACTGATCAACATATGTTTGGTTTAGCTTTTCCACTGCAAAGACTATTTCAATCAAGTATAACTTATTTTAGTAGAATAACCCAGACCTTTTAGCAAATTTGTTTTTATAGTTAGTGGAAAGGTCATTGGATGTCAGTTTAATTAACACTTTAAACTAGTAGCTATTGTCTGGATACTGACTGTGAATGGTGCTAGGGATTCACATAGTCAAGTTGTAGCCAATGACGGGTAAGATAGCTTTAAAAGATATTTTTACCTTCGTCACAAAGACTCAAATCCCTGATTTGGATACATTTTTTGTTGCACAAATATTTTGAGTGGGATTTTGAAATGTCAAAGACCAAGACTGATAGTTTTGTGTAAGGCACCATAACCAGGCCACCTGATTCCAGTTACCCTCCAGCCTTAAAATTAATGGTAGCCGTATCTGCTTGTGCATAAGGATATGTATGAAGTAAACGGGGGGTTTTTTTGGTTGGTTTTTTTACCATCTGCATCAGTTAATGTGGGTCCACCTGGTCACTTTTTGGTAGACTTTATGTGTCAACAGACTCCATATCGCTGTGCACATGCTGATGTGGCTACCATAATTTTTGTCTTTACCAAATGTGTTTCTTTTTACACACCTACAGGCAGGGACGCAGAGTTGTTTCATCCGCTTATGTTCTGCACAATTTTCCTTGTGAATATTGTACAATTTAAAAGCTCAATTACACTAGAAAATACTTTTTCTACCACACCTAAGTCAGTGCTAAGCATACCTGATGGTTACCGTCACCAACAGGACAGAAGTAAAGCAGTTTTTTGTGGATAAAATATTGTCTCTTTTTGTCGCTGAGCCTATTGCCAAGTTATTGCAGGTCTTTGGTTGGTGGAGTAGATAACAAGCAGTCAAAACAAACCTGTTAATTTCTTTATAAAAGAAGTTCCTGAGGCCAACTTTTTCTGATAAAACGAGGGAAATGTGGCTTGTAGTTGTGTGAAGACAGTATTTATTAAGGTTCATCTGCTTTAGAGTAGATTAGATTAGATTAGAAGTACATTATTTGCCCCCCAAGGGGGAAATTTAAAAAAGGAGAATTTGTATTTGCAACTAACAAAAGAAATGTTTGCGTATTATTTTAAGGATATTTGGTTAATGTCTTTGTATATTTTCACTGTAATCACTTAGATGGTAGCCATTTGATTTTGCTGTCTGATAATATGCTATACAATTGTGTGACTACATCATTTATTCAAGTTATTCAGTTTTGCCGATCCAATTTTTGCAAAGCAGTTGTGCATATTAGGAATTTACCAAGCAGTCATTCAACTGCCCGATTTCATTTGTATGTTACCAATCTTAAAATATTAATTTAACACTAGTCCTGAGACATATTACCGTATCTTAAAGTTCCTCTTGATCCATTTGAGTTAGTCCTGCACACACATTGTTGCAGGAGCAGCCCTTTGTCAGATGACTGAAAAATGATGTAAATGTCACGTGGACGGTCTCATGGTCAGTGTGTTACAATGGGCAGAATGCAGTTAGTTAAATACACATGACGGTTGCCTGACTGCTTTCTTGACTTTGTTTGCCTATCCAGTTAAACCAGCACTTGAATTATATTATTGAAAATCAAAGTTAATAAACTGATTAAAGATGACTGTCAATTTAAGTTTGTTTTAAAGGATATTACATTATTGAACCACAGCACTTTATCAACATAGTTATATTTTTATGCTACATTCTGGTCACTCATGCAACAACATACTAAAACTGTGTGCTCCTTCTTGTGTGTTTTCTCTTTTCTGCAGTCTGCACCTCACTACCTTCTGCCTCCAGTACAAGCCCACAGTGATTGCTTGTGTGTGCATACATTTGGCCTGTAAATGGTCCAACTGGGAGATTCCAGTTTCTACTGATGGGAAACATTGGTGGGTGTATGTGGACAACTCTGTTACTCTGGAGCTGCTTGATGGTGAGATCCTGTTTTTGCCACAATATATTGTCTCTGACACTGAATACATCTTCATTTATTAAAGTCTACTTTCAAGCATGTGTTCATAAAATTCACAGACTTTGCAGGTGTGTAAATGTGGAGTAGAGGAATTTGCATCGAGAGTTTGTGAGCAGGATTTTGAGAGTATTTATATCTCGTACTTTCAGAGTTGACTCATGAGTTTCTTCAGATTCTGGAGAAGACTCCAAGCCGATTAAAGAGGATACGAAACTGGAGGGTAAGATGGATGCAACTATGCCAGTTGACATTTTTTTCTTGCTGTTTTATTTAAAATTTACCTGTATTTCTGTTGGCTGAATTGTCAGTGGCTTTCCAACTAGAACAGAAACACCAGTATCATAACACAGTGGCAGGAAACTATTTAAATGCATGCTCTGTAGGAACAGTAAAGTTATACTTATTTGCAAAAGATAAAAACTCTTCTTTTCATCCAAGAATTTGTTGTTATAATTGTAATTTTTTTAAATATTTAAAAAAATCATCTGATCATAGCAGATCTTAGTTTTAGACACATACAACTTAAGACAACATATTTCCTTTTAGTAGTGTGTCATTATTTATTCCATAAAAACAAAATCGAGAACAACATGGAAACATAATTGATGGTTGCAAAACTGTATATGAGCAATGTTCTATGAACAAATGAGACCAAAATGATGCTTTGCTTTAATGCACAGCACCATGTGGGAAAAACCAAACACTCATTTCAGTACGAACACCTTGTACTCACTGTGAGCCACAGCAATGGAGGGCTGATGATTTGGTGTCTTTTAGCCACTGCAGTATTTGGATAACATACAGTCAACGATAAACTCCAGTGCATACCAGAATATTCTCGAGACACATAAGACCAGCTGTCTAGCAGTTAAAGTTTGGTCCAAATTAGGTCATACAATGGGATAACTCTCTGAAGCACACTTGCTAAGCCTGCATCAGAATAGATGTTTTGATCAGTTTGACCAATCGAGATTCTGTAGTGAGATCTTCAGAAAATAAGAAAATACCCAACGTATGATAAAGTCATACTGGAACCCACTACTTCAAGTTATTGCTGCAAAAGTGGCTCTACAAGCTATTGAATCATGAGGGTACATACTATTACCCACATTAGCTTGCTCTTGGCTATGCTTTGGTAATACTCTTTGTTTGAAGTTGTGTACTGAATAGTAAGACCTGTTACAGTGAAATGATTTACTGTATATTTAAAAAAAAATAATTTGAACAGGGGTACTAATGATTACATTTTGTAAGTGAAATGTGCTGCTTTGATGCCACTGTTAGTAATTTCAGACCACAAAGCCACAATTGCTACAGCCTTTTAAATCTTTCTGCATTCTAGGCAACACAAGCTGCCAAAAAGCCCAAGACTGAAAACACCCAGTTAAGTGACACCTCACTAGCTGGGCCTTCAATGCTTCAGGAGCATGGTGATACCTCACTTCCTGGAGTCTCCTCTTCCAACCCAAGTTTTTCCAAAGCAGATGCTGCCTTTTCTGTCTCTATGCCTGGCCAGTCTAGAGGAGCACCACTATCTCTAGACACCATGGCTAGTACATATATGCCTGCCAGCCACAGTCAATGGCCTCAAGGTGACCACATCCAACCAGGGTACCATTCCACCTGTGTGAAACAGGAACCCCTCAGCATCCCTCATCAAGAGTCAACGCTGTCTTTGCAGTCATCCTCTTCCACTTTACTTCAGCATTCACTTTACAGGACTGAAAAAGATATAGATTTCAACCTTATCAAACTAGAACAGAAAGGAGCTGGTGGAATGGGCAAGCATCAACCACCACCTCCGTCTGTTTACCCTCCACCAGCTCAGCCTCCTCCACCACAGCCTTCTCCAGCTCAGAAGCTGTCTCTAGAAAAATACAGAGAGAAACATTCTGCAGAGATGGCTGTCACTGCACAGAAGCGTAGACAGGAGCACCATGGGGGAGTAGTTGACAGTGACATAAAAGTAGAACTGACGTCTTCTACCTATGCACCGTTCACTATTAGCCAATCAGATCATAGAAAACATGCACAGCCCCACCAAACCTCTCATGGAAGTGGTGGCAACACCATGGCTTCCCCATTGAAAATGAAAGGATCCTCTTCCTCCTCATCTTCAGGGCAAGATCGGCGTCATCATAGTGACAAACGAGACAAAGGTTCACTTAAACTTTCTTTGGCCGTACCTGGGTCCAGTGGTAGTTCACAGCTGGAGAACAGTGGACAACTGAGCAAAGATGAGTTTAAGATGAAGATAAAAGTTTCATCATCTGAGCGCCAGAGCTCGTCAGATGAAGGTATGGCTACCAACAACAAGAGTAAACATTCCAGCCCGCTGATGAGCAAGGAGAAACACCGCGGAGCAGAGCACAACCTCCATCGCTCCCACAAGCACAGTCACCCCCACACACACAGTGGCAACGGGCGAGGAGCCACAGAGGGTCCAGGGGGCAGTGTGGCCTGCTTCGAGGTCCCCCGGGACTGGTCAGCATGGAGGGAGCAGCACTTGGCCATCCAACATCCACCTCTATGACTTCATCCTCATTGCGCAAGAGAGCCTACCCCGAGGCAAGCCACAACCACCACCTTTCATCCTCAGCTTCCGGTTCTTGCTCCAAAGTGAGCAAAATCTCCAAGGGTAGCACAGGTGCTGCAGGTACTTCATGTTTTTCTTCCTGCTCTTTTCCTCCTTGCTCCTCATCTGTACTTCCATATGTCTCATCTGGCTTGCAGCTCCATGGCTAATGTCCCTGCCACCCTCCTCCTTCTCTTTCTCCTCCTTATGTGTTTCTTCCTCTCCTCCTGTCACACCCAGGTGGGGTGCGGACCTCTCAGCAGTTCCCTCCTCCTAGTGAATCGCCACATGAGGTGGGAGGGCAGAGACACTGAGTCCACCATTCTGCAGCCATGGCCAGCGCATGAAAATGGCAAACTACCCACAGCTCAGACTTTGAAGACTATGCTCAACCTCTATGTCAAGTGCCCTAGGAAAATAACTCTTTGTGATGATAAACCCTTTACTGAAAGGCAGAAAAGCATATCTGCAAAGAGGGTAGTGTTGGACTTCTCTGTTCCTGAGGTATAAGAAAGATGAATAATTATGCTTCCTGACTGTCACACCTCTGGGCTGCGATACCCAGTACCATCTTTGTTAGTGTTGAATTGCTGCTTGGTTATCTTTCTTCTCATAGGGATTTTGGATGTGCAAAGGCGGATGTATGTGAGATCTATGAAGGTTAAGTGTGTCTCTCCATTAAGGGTTTCTTTTCCCAATGTGTCAGATCTCCAAATGGGAAAACAAGTATTACAAGTTCTGTAAAAGCATGGAAGGTGCACTTTCTTCTTCTTTTTTTTTTTTTTTTTTTTAACAAGTTCTTTAAATGAATCACTTTTCTGTGGTTGTATGGAGGAAGTAAACGGCCAGCTGGAGACGACTCAAGTTTGTGTGCTGGCATTCCATTTAATACTGTCGATGGATGCAGAATTTTTTTTAATTTCTTTTTTTGTCTTGGTTCTTTTTATACTTAAATACTGTGCATTTGATTTGCATGTTGCAATCATCAAAGGGATTTGAAAAAAAAAAGAGCGCTTACTTGCTGTTTACAGAAAATGGAGATAAATGTTCATACGTTTTTGTATGTTTAAAGAAAAAGCTATACCATGACTACTCAGGTTTGGAGCTGCTTGTAACTATAACAAGATAAGTATAATACCTATAAAAGAGTTTTATTTTGTTGATCAATGGATTGGGCATCATCGTATGAATGAATGCAGCATTCCAGTTTGTGCTTCTTACAGCTTTGCTGTAGATGATGTTCTATAGGTTTCCTTCACAGGAAATAACAGTTTCTCCTGTCCTGCAACTGACACATTCAACACCTACTTTAATACAGCGAACATTGATGCAATTTGTACCAAAACTTTTTTTTTTTTTTTTGACCTTTAAGTAGACCTTAAGCTGGATGCCAAAGGTTGTGGCTTCAAAAATAAATACAAAAACTAGATAGTAGTATTGTGCTGTTAAAGTTTACGTAATCATTTTTACTTTGACTTGCATCAGACATCACACTACACCAGGCTGTGACCCGTTAGGTGTCAGCCCTAAAAGGGACACACTTGTTTTATTCAGTCAACCTTTAACATACTTTAGTACTGTTCATATTTTACTCTCATCCAGCAAATGCTTTCAGAGCAGTACCTAAATGGGCATATGCAAGTCCTTATCACACAAACCTGTCTGTTTTTATCACTTTTGGCATCCATTTTTATAAAATTTTTGGGCAGGATCCAGTCTCCTCTGTTCTTTATGTGGTTATTTGTTCATTTTAGATTGTGCAAAATAACTGAGGCTGGGTTGTTTGTACATGATTATTGATTTACAGTCTCACACAGCAATCTTTTGACAAATGAGCATAAGCCACAAATGAATTCCTTTTTTTTTTTGTCTTCCCTCTTTTCATTTCAGTGTTATGAATAAATATCAGAATTGCCACTACCCTGAAGGAATTTGGTTTGTAATTTTATTATAAGAACTCAATTGTTTTGTTTTCCGTGTATTTAAACAGATGCTGGAAGATGGTGACTTTGCACTTGTTTCTGAGAGTCTGAAAATAACTAAAAAAAAAAAAAACTTTATAAAAATACAAATATATTTGGAGAAAGAGGAAGGGTTTATGAAAAAAAAGGTGTGTCTTGATTACAAAGGCCAGCTTGCTTTTTAAAGTCATCACATAAGTACAAAAAACATGCAGTTCCTGAATGACCACTGGAGGCAGCATTGCCAGGTGTACGATAATTTGGCCCTCTGTACGATCAATAATCCAAAATTCAAAAAAATAAAAAACCATGTATGCGCGTACATGTATACTGTATGTACATATACATGTACATCCACATCGCGGTTTTCACCATTCGCGGGGGGAGAGGATCACAGCCCCCATTAACCGCCAAGTGTGGGGGATTACTGTATTCAAAAAACACTTCTAAAAAAAGTACTTAAACATTTCTTACAGTGATTTATTTTATTCTAGGGGCTGTCTTTTGCTAAATAAATTAATTCAGTTTTCCTTTGATTTAGTTATCAGTTAACTGTCTTAATATTTAGAGCACTAGAATTACAGCTTGTAAATTTCACTGAAGGTATATTTTAGTGAAATGGTTTCCACCCTGGGTCTAGCACTGAAAAGCATCCTTCACAGCTGAGACATTCAGCATGACATCCTCGGCCGGCTTGTTCCAGTGAAGAGCTGGAAGTTGGACATGAACTGTGACTTCCTGCTGCTCAGCGCCATCTTACAGATGCTTCGATTTGTTGATAATTACTTTGATGACCTCAGTGACCGACCGAGCTGTGTTGAAGTGAACAATGAGGAAATCGAACATTGACACATCACTTAAAAACATCCCAAAGAAGCAGTTAAGAGGACAAAGTTATTGCATTTCCACTTGTTGGTGCATTACATTTTTTCAAGATGGCATGTTTGGTTTAATGTTTTTTACTTTTATTTTGCTTCTTGTTTTATGCTACAAACTGGTCAGAATACATCAACAGTTAAAACAGGCTTTTTGCTTACTTTTATACCACAGTAACCATGCTCCCTACTCACCTGATCTAATGTTGTGTTTTACTCCATACTTGATTTTATGGAGTCTTGGCCTGTGTAACTTTTCTGGATGTCATTAAAGGCCACTAGAGCCACAAAATCTTTTTAAAAGTCCAATATGAGCAGAGATGTAAAGACCTGGTTGAAAAGGAAATGACTGTTCTGTCTGTTACAAAACATGTTACAGATTTTATTAAGACCTCAGTAAAATCTCTGAACTTAATGAAAAGTTTACTTCAGGTTTGAAAAGAGCATAGTGACTACTTTTATTAAAACATTAAGCATCTTTGTATTTTCCTATTTTGCAGTATTTTATACCTTTTCAGTAAATCACAGAGAAACATTTCCTGTCTCACTGTTGTCACTGGCAGATAAACTCACTACTGCTGTTGCTGCATGTAATGTACATTTGGTTTGTCCTCCAGTTTATCAATGACAGCTAATGTTCAGCTCGCACTTAAGGTCCTGGGAGATGACAGTTCCCAGGAAGCGGAAAGACTCCACAGTGTCAATAGTGGAGTCACAGAGGGTGATGGGGGCAGGTGAGGCTGAGTTCTTCCTATAGTCCACAACCATCTCCACTGTCTTTAGAGCGTTGAGCTCAAGGCTGTTCTGGCTGCACCAGGTCACCAGGTGGTCAACCTCCCACCTGTAGGCGGAGTCATCTCTGATGGTGATGAGTCCGATGAGGGTGGTGTCATCTCCAAACTTCAGGAGCTTGACGGACTGGTGACTGGAGGTGCAGCTGTTAGTGTACGGGGAGAAGAGCAGAGGAGAAAGAACACAGCCCTGGGGGGATCCAGTACTGATGGTCTGTGAGTTTGAGATGTGTTTCCCAGCTTCACATACTGTTTCCTGTCAGACAGGAAGTCTGTGATTTAGTGATGTTTTTAAATGTTTTAAGTTTACTTAAAATAAAAATTACATTTGCAGTTGCCTTAAATTATCTCAATGTTATCTTATAAATATTGATATAATTAGAGAGTACTTCTACTTTTTACTACTACTTTTCAACTCATACAATGTGGGAAATAGACTCAAAATTTTCAATATTCTTCAACTCATAATCTGGAGGAAATGCACTCAAAATTCATTCTAACCTGAAATACTGATGCTGGCCCACTACACAATTATAATCAGCTAATAATTTTCAAAAAAACGTGAAGGCAACACCACAGTGACAATTTAACAACTTGTTTTTATTCAACACAATGTGCTTTTTAAAAGGGACGAGTCAAAAGAGCTCAGTCAAAACAAAGTGCTTGTCAAAGTGCTGGTGGTGCGGCACTGGCTGTCCCAGCAGGCCCGGGGTCTCCCCACCTCTGGTCTCGCCACCTCTTGGGCACCGGCTCGGCCTGGTGGTGCGGGACTGGCTGTCCCAGCAGGCCCGGGGTAAAGCACTGGCTTTGGGCCATACATCAACTGGCAACATCAAGGTAGGAATTAGACAACAGAACATTAAACATATATAGTGCATGAATTGAACAGTTATTTTCCACAAGTTATCTGAGGTAGAAGAGGCAAACAGTGCTACATTGAGTATTGTTATTTAGGATTTGTACTGAGTAGAAATCTGAGGTAAAATGGAAACAGTGTCACATCTTAAAACTGAGGTAGAAGAGGAAAATGATTACATTTGTAAAGACGGGAAAAATAAACATAAGACTTACTCAATACTCAGCTCTACAAAAGGCCCATTCTGAGTGATTCACTCATTGAACAAAGCATTCTTCAGCGTCAGTATACGTCCTTTCAGTGGTTTGTTGTCCTCAAGACACATGGCAACTTTTTGGATAAATGTGAACGTAAGCTCAAGATTATTTGGATACTGTAGGTCTAGTGCATAGATGTACCCAAAGAGCAGGAGAAATGAGTCAGCCAGATTTGTGGGACCACTCACAAGTATTTCATCCTCTATGACAATACAGATGCTCTCAGGGCTGAAGAGGGCCGCGTCAGTAGTGTCATCCGAGACAACTGTCAGGAGAGCACCGGAATGTCTGTGAGGTCTGGACCATCTGCTGACTACAAAACACAAATAATACAAGAATGAGTTCAGCCCCTCAAGGATACAAATCATAATAATGATGTCTAGAAGTGACGTTACTGTCATTTGGCACTTTGCAATAAGACTGCAATTAAGCAACATTGTAACTATTTTCTTTACATATGCAAATATATATTTCACACCTACCTGTTAACATACTTTTTGTTTAATGGAATGCTTTATACTTACCTTTTCAGTTATATAATTTTTACATTTTGTTTCAGTTTGCAGAATAACAACTCAAGTTAACTTCATAAACAGGCCCGGGGTCTCCCCACCTCTGGTCTGGCCACCTCTTGGGCACCGGCTCGGCCTGGTGGCTGTCCCAGCAGGCCCCGGGTCTCCCCACATCTGGTCCCGCCACCTCTTGGGCACCGGCTCGGCCTGGTGGTGCGGCACTGGCTGTCCCAGTAGGCCCGGGGTCTCAACACCTATTGGGCACCGGCTCGAACTGGTGGTGTGGCACTGGCTGTCCCAGCAGGCCCGGGGTCTCCCACCTCTGGTCCGGCCACCACTTGGGCACCGGCTCGGCCTGGTGGCTGTCCCAGCAGGCCCCGGGTCTCCCCACCTCTAGTCCCGCCACCTCTTGGGCACCGGCTCGGCCTGGTGGTGCGGCACTGGCTGTCCCAGTAGGCCCGGGGTCTCCCCACCTCTAGTCCCGCCACCTCTTGGGCACCGGCTCGGCCCGGTGGTGGGGCACTAGCTGTCCAAGAGGGCCCCGGGTCTCCCCACATCTGGTCCCGCCACCTCTTGGGCACCGGCTCGGCCTTGTGGTGCGGCACTGGCTGTCACAGTAGGCCCGGGGTCTCCCCACCTCTGGTCCCGCCACCTCTTGGGCACCGGCTCGGCCTGGTGGTGCAACACTGGCTTTCCCAGCAGGCCCCGGGTCTCCCCTTCTCTTGGGCACCGGCTCAAACTGGTGGTGCGACCCTGGCTGTCTCAGCAGGCCCGGGTTCTCCCCACCTCTGGTCTCGCCACCTCTTGGGCACAGGCTTGGCCTGGTGGTGCGGCCCTGGCTGTCCCCGAAGGCCCGGGGTCTCCCCAACTCTGGTCTCAATACCTCTTGGGCACCGGCTCGAATTTGTGGCGCGGCTTTGGCTGTCCCAGCAGGCCCGGGGTCTCCCCACCTCTTGTCCCGCCACCTCTTGGGCACCGGCTCGGCCTAGTGGTGCGGCACTGGCTGTCCCAGTAGGCCCGGGGTCTCCCCACCTCTGGTCTCGCCACCTCTTGGGCACCGGCTCGGCCTGGTGGTGCGGCACTGGCTGTAGCAGCAGGCCAGGGGTCTCCCCACCTCTGGTCCCACCACCTCTTGGGCACCAGCTCGGCCTGGTGGTGCGGCACTGGCTCTCCCAGCAGGCCCGGGGTCTCCCCATTTTTTGGGCACTGGCTCGGCCTGGTGGTGCGGCACTGGCTGTCCCAGAGGGCCCCTGGTCTCTCCACCTCTGGTCCGGCCACCTCTTGGGCACCGGCTCGGCCTGGTGGTGCGGCACTGGCTGTCACAGTAGGCCCGGGGTCTCCCCACCTCTGGTCCCGCCACCTCTTGGGCACCGGCTCGGCCTGGTGGTGCAACACTGGCTTTCCCAGCAGGCCCCGGGTCTCCCCTTCTCTTGGGCACCGGCTCAAACTGGTGGTGCGACCCTGGCTGTCTCAGCAGGCCCGGGTTCTCCCCACCTCTGGTCCCGCCACCTCTAGGGCACCGGCTCGGCCTGGTGGTGCGGCACTGGCTGTCACAGCAGGCCCGGGGTCTCCCCATCTCTTGGGCACCGGCTCAAACTGGTGGTGCGGCACTGGCTGTCCCAGCAGGCCCGGGGTCTCCCCACCTCTTGGGCACCGGCTCGGCCTAGTGGTGCGGCACTGTCTGTCCCAGAGGGTCTCGGATCTCCCCACATCTTGTCCCGCCACCTCTTGGGCACCAGCTCGTACTGGTGGTGCAGCACTGGCTGTCCCAGCAGGCCTGGGATCTCCACACCTCTGGTCCCGCCACCTCTTGGGTACTAGCTTGGCCTCGTGGTGCGGCACTGGCTGTCCCAGCAGGTCCCGCATCTCCCCACCTCTGGTCCCGCCACCTCTTGGGCACCGGCTCGGCCTGGTGGTGCGGCACTGGCTGTCCCAGAGGGCCCCGGGTCTCTCCACCTCTAGTCCTGCCACCTCTTGGGCACCGGCTCGGCCTGGTGGTGCGGCACTCGCTGTCCAAGCAGGCCCGGTGTCTCCCCATCTCTTGGGCACCGGCTCAAACTGGTGGTGCGGCCCTGGCTGTCTCAGCAGGCCCGGGGTCTCCCCATCATCTGGTCCCGCCACCTCTTGGGCACCGGCTCGGCCTGGTGGTGCGGCACTGGCTGTCCCAGTAGGCCCGAGGTCTCCCCACCTCTGGTCCCGCCACCTCTTGGGCACCGGCTCGGCCTAGTGGTGCGGCACTCGCTGTCCCAGCAGGCCCGGGGTCTCCCCATCTCTTGGGCACCGGCTCAAACTGGTGGTGCGGCCCTTGCTGTCTCAGCAGGCCCGGGATCTCCCAACCTCTGGTCCCGCCACCTCTTGGGCACCGGCTCGGCCTAGTGGTGCGGCACTGGCTGGCCCAGCAGGCCTGGGGTCTGACCACCTCTTGGGCACCGGCTCGAATTGGTGGTGCCGTACTGGCTGTCCCAGCAGGCCTGGGATCTCCACACCTCTGGTCCTGCCACCTCTTGGGCACCAGCTCGGCCTGGTAGTGCGGCACTGGCTGTCCCAAAGGGCTCCGGGTCTCCCCACATCTGGTCCTGCCACCTCTTGGGCACCAGTTTGGCCTGGTGGTGCGGCACTGGCTGTCCCAGCAGGCCCGGGGTCTCCCCATCTCTTGGGAACCTTCTCAAACTGGTGGTGCGGCCCTGGCTGTCTCAGCAGGCCCGGGGACTCCCCACATCTGGTCCCGCCACCTCTTGGGCACCGGCTCGGCCTGGTGGTGCGGCACTGGCTGTCCCAGCAGGCCCGGGGTCTCCCCACCTCTGGTCCCGCCACCTCTTGGGCACCGGCTCGGCCTGGTGGTGCGGCACTGGCTGTCCCAGTAGGCCCGGGGTCTCCCCACCTCTAGTCCTGCCACCTCTTGGGCACCGGCTCGGCCTGGTGGTGCGGCACTCGCTGTCCAAGCAGGCCCGGTGTCTCCCCATCTCTTGGGCACCGGCTCAAACTGGTGGTGCAGCCCTGGCTGTCTCAGCAGGCCCGGGATCTCCCCACCTCTGGTCCCGCCACTCTTGGACTCCGGCTCGGCCTAGTTGTGCGGCACTAGCTGTCCAAGCAGGCCCGGGGTCTCCCCACCTCTGGTTCCGCCACCTCTTGGGCACCGGCTCAGCCTGGTGGTGCGGCACTGGCTGTACCAGCAGGCCAGGGGTCGTCCCACCTCTGGTCCCGCCACCTCTTGGGCACCGGCTCAGCCTGGTGGTGCGGCACTGGCTGTCCCAGCAGGCCAGGGGTCGCCCCATCTCTTGGGCACCGGCTCGGCCTGGTGGTGCAGTACTGGCTGTCCCAGCAGGCCAGGGGTCTCCCCACCTCTGGTTCCGCCATCTCTTGGGCACCGGCTCAAACTGGTGGTGCGGCCCTGGCTGTCTCAGCAGGCCCGGGATATCCCCACCTCTGGTCTCGCCACCTCTTGGGCAGCGACTCAGCCTGGTGGTGTGGCAATGTCTGTCCCAGCAGACCCGGGGTCTCCCCACCTCTGGTCCCGCCACCTCTTGGGGCACCAGCTCAAATTGGTGGTGCGGCACTAGCTGTCCCAGCAGGCCTGGGATCTCCACAACTCTGGTCCCGCCACCTCTTGGGCACCGGCTCGGCCTGGTGGTGCGGCACTGGCTGTCCCAGAGGGCCCCGGGTCTCTCCACTTCTGGTCCCGCCACCTCTTGGGCACTGGCTCGGCCTGGTGGTGCGGCACTGGCTGTCACAGTAGGCCCGGGGTCTCCCCACCTCTGGTCCCGCCACCTCTTGGGCACCGGCTCGGCCTGGTGGTGTGGCACTGGCTGTCCCAGCAGGCTCGGGGTCTCCCCATCTCTTGGGCACTGGCTCAAACTGGTGGTGTGGCCCTAGCTGTCTCAGCAGGCCCCAGATCTCCCCACCTCTGGTCCCGCCACCTCTTGGGCACCGGCTCGGCCTAGTGGTGCGGCACTGGCTGTCCCAGTAGGCCCGGGGTCTCCCCACCTCTGGTCCCGCCACCTCTTGGGCACCAGCTCAGCCTGGTGGTGCGGCACTGGCTGTCCCAGTAGGCCCGGGGTCTCCCCAAATCTGGTCCCGCCACCTCTTGGGCACCGGCTCGGCCTGGAGGTGCAGCACTGGCTGTCCCAGTAGGCCTGGGGTCTCCCCACCTCTGGTCTCGCCACCTCTTGGGCACAGGCTCGGCCTGGTGGTGTGGCACTGGCTGTCCCAGAAGGCCCGGGGTCTCTCCACCTCTGGTCTCACTACCTCTTGGGCACCGGCTCGAATTTGTGGCGCGGCATTGGCTGTCCCAGCAGGCCCGGGGTCTCCCCACCTCTGGTCCCGCCATCTCTTGGGCACAGGCTCGGCCTGGTGGTGCGGCACTGGCTGTCCCAGCAGGCCCGGGGTCTCAACACCTATTGGGCACCGGCTCGAACTGGTGGTGCGGCACTGGCTGTCCCAGCAGGCCCGGGGTCTCCCCACCTCTGGTCCCGCCACCTCTTGGGCACCGGCTCGGCCTAGTGGTGCGGCACTGGCTGTCCCAGTAGGCCCGGGGACTCCCCACCTCTGGTCCCGCCACCTCTTGGGCACCGGCTCGGCCTGGTGGTGCGGCACTGGCTGTAGCAGCAGGCCAGGGGTCTCCCCACCTCTGGTCCCGCCACCTCTTGGGCACCAGCTCGGCCTGGTGGTGCGGCACTGGCTCTCCCAGCAGGCCCGGGGTCTCCCCACCTCTTGAGCACCGGCTCAGCCTGGTGGTGCGGCACTGGCTGTCCCAGCAGGCCCGGGGTCTCCCCATCTCTTAGGCACTGGCTCAAACTGGTGGTGCAGCACTGGCTGTCCCAGTAGGCCCGGGGTCTCCCCACCTCTGGTCCCGCCACCTCTTGGGCACCGGCTCGGCCTGGTGGTGCGGCACTGGCTGTCCCAGTTGGCCCGGAGTCTCCCCACCTCTGGTCCCACCACCTCTTGGGCACCGGCTCGGCCTGGTGGTGCGGCACTGGCTGTAGCAGCAGGCCAGGGGTCTCCCCACCTCTGGTCCCGCCACCCTTTAGGGCACCGGCTCAGCCTGGTGGTGCGGCACTGGCTGTCCCAGCAGGCCCGGGGTCTCCCCATCTCTTGGGCACCGGCTCAAACTGGTGGTGCGGCACTAGCTGTCCCAGAGGGCCCTGGGATCTCCACACCTCTGGTCCCGCCACCTCTTGGGCACCGGCTCGGCCTGCTGGTGCGGCACTGTCTGTCCCAGAGGGTCTCGGGTCTCCCCACATCTGGTCCCGCCACCTCTTGGGCACCGGCTCGGCCTGGTGGTGCGGCACTGGCTCTTACAGTAGGCCCGGGGTCTCCCCACCTCTGGTCCCGCCACCTCTTGGGCACCGGCTCGGCCTGGTGGTGCGGCAGTGGCTGTCCCAGCAGGCCCGGGGTCTCCCCATCTCTTGGGCACCTTCTCAAACTGGTGTTGTGGCCCTGGCTGTCTCAGCAGGCCCGGGGTCTCCCCACATCTGGTCCCGTCACCTCTTGGGCACCGGCTCGGCCTGGTGGTGTGGCACTGGCTGTAGCAGCAGGCCAGGGGTCTCCCCACCTCTGGTCCCGCCACCTCTTGGGCACCGGCTCGGCCTGGTGGTGCGGCACTGGCTCTCCCAGCAGGCCCGGGGTCTCCCCATTTCTTGGGCACTGGCTGAAACTGGTGGTGCGGCCCTAGCTGTCTCAGCAGGCCCCAGATCTCCCCATTTCTGGTCCCGCCACCTCTTGGGCACCGGCTCGGCCTGGTGGTGCGGCACTGGCTGTCCCAGAAGGCCCGGGGTCTCCCCACCTCTGGTCTCACTACCTCTTGGGCACCGGCTCGAATTTGTGGCGTGGCATTGGCTGTCCCAGCAGGCCCGGGGTCTCCCCACCTCTGGTCCCGCCACCTCTTGGGCACCGGCTCGGCCTAGTGGTGCGGCACTGGCTTTCCCAGCAGGCCCCGGGTCTCTCCTTCTCTTGGGCACCGGCTCAAACTGGTGGTGCAACCCTGGCTGTCTCAGCAGGCCCGGGTTCTCCCCACCTCTGGTCCTGCCACCTCTAGGGCACCGGCTCGGCCTGGTGGTGCGGCACTGGCTGTCCCAGCAGGCCCGGGGTCTCCCCATCTCTTGGGCACCGGCTCAAACTGGTGGTGCTGGGCAACTGGCTGTACCAGCAGGCCAGGGGTCTCCCCACCTCTGGTCCCGCCACCTCTTGGGCACCGGCTCGGCCTGGTGATGCGGCACTGGCTGTCCCAGCAGGCCCGGGGTCTCCCCATCTCTTGGGCACCAGCTCAAACTGGTGGTGCGGCCCTGGCTGTCTCAGCAGGCCCGGGATCTCCCCACCTCTGGTCCCGCCACCTCTTGGGCAGCGGCTCGGCCTGGTGGTGTGGCAATGTCTGTCCCAGTAGACCCGGGGTCTCCCCACCTCTGGTCCCACCACCTCTTGGGCACCGGCTCGAACTGGTGCTGCGGCACTGGCTGTCCCAGTAGGCCCGGAGTCTCCCCACCTCTGGTCCTGCCCCCTCTTGGGCACCGGCTCGGCCTGGTGGTGCGGCACTGGCTGTCACAGCAGGCCCGGGGTCTCCCCACCTCTGGTCCCAGCACCTCTTAGGCACCGGCCCGGCCTGGTGGTGCGGCACTGGCTGTCCCAGCAGGCCCGGGGTCTCCCCATCTCTTGGGCACCGGCTCAAACTGGTGGTGCGGCCCTGGCTGTCTCAGCAGGCCCGGGATCTCCCCACCTCTGGTCCCGCCACCTTTTGGGCAGCAGCTCGGCCTGGTGGTGTGGCAATGTCTGTCCCAGCAGACCCGGGTTCTCCCCACCACTGGTCCCACCACCTCTTGGGCACCGGCTCGGTCTGGTGGTGCGGCAGTGGCTGTCCCAGCAGGCCCGGGGTCTCCCCATCTCTGGTCCCGCCACCTCTTGGGCACCGGCTCGGCCTGGTGGTGCGGCACTGGCTGTACCAGCAGGCCAGGGGTCTCCCCACCTCTGGTCCCGCCACCTCTTGGGCACCGGCTTACCCAGCCGTAATAATAAGATGTTCTAGCTCTGCGTGGGGCTCTTTTGTAGACTATTAAACTATCTTTCCAGGCACGATGGGAGTCCGCAGATTTACAGGAGTACCACCTCCTTTCCATTTTACGTGCATTCTGCTTCAGCATGCGAATATGTGAATTTTACCAGGGAGCTGAGCTCCTAAGATAAGAAACCCTCTGAGCAGCGACCGCATCCAGGGCTGAATGTAACATATCGGCAGTTTTGTTAACGAGGTAATCAATTTCTGCCGGAATAAAATCCAGGTCGTTGCCCTTAGCTATTCTATCATATTCCACCATTTCTTTCTTCAGAAAGGCATCTGCTGTAAGACACGTTTCATTTCCTGTTTTAATGCCACAAATGCTGAACTCAAATGTAACTAAAAAGTGGTGCGAGAGAAGAGAATTCAGCAGCGACACTAACAAGTAATGAGTATCTATACCATAGGTGAGAACCAGATCCAGGATATGATTAAAGCAGTGAGTCGGTTCTTTCATTTTTTGTGAGACGCCCAATGAATCTAAGAGAGATGTAAAGTCTAATTTAAAGCTGTCACTGTCAACATCCATATGAATGTTAAAGTCACCCACTATGATGACCCAGTTAAAAAATCTGAGAACTCAGACAGAAACTTCAGATAAGCACCAGCAGGTGGCCAGTACACTATCACCAACAAGACTGGCTTTTCTGACCTCCAATTTGGAAAGGTTAGACTAAATGTGAGGCTTTCGAATGTATTAGAATTACATTTGGGTTTTGTTTTTACTTGTAGGCTAGAGTTGTAGACAGCTGCTACTCCTCCACCTCGACCCGTACTCTGGGGAATATGATAATTAATATAACCTGGTGGCGTAGCCTCATTTAAGCTCACATACTCTCCCTCTTGTAGCCATGTTTCTGATAAACAGAAGACATCGCAACGAGTCTCAGTAATAAGATCATTGATTAACAGAGACTTAGAGCCAAGAGATCTCACATTCAGTAGTCCACATCTAATTACAAGTTCTCTTGGCTCCACGTGTCTATCAGTTTTTATTTTTATCAGATTTTATCAGATTATTTTGCCACGCCACTATCACGGTGCGCTAAGGAGACTTTTGGAGGACGGGGAATTGATACCAATTCTATGTTTTTGTTCGGCACCATGTTAACATTAGCAGCTACTAGGGGTGTAACGGTACACAAAACTCTTGGTTCGGTACGTACCTCGGTTTTGAGGTCACGGTTCGGTTCATTTTCGGTACAGTAAGAAACATAAATGCAAAATATAAATGTGCTAGTTGTTTATAACACACTTTTGTGCTTTTTAACAATAGGAACATTAGCCTATACAAAGCTAGAATTCTGCTCAAAAATATAAATACAATATTCTAAAATGTAGATATTTTGAAAAACAAAATAAAAATAACATTGGCTCAGACTTTTGCTTAAAAAAATAATCCATCTGATGTGCAAAATTGAACAGTTGCAACACTGAACAGTTTCAAGTTGTTGGTCAGATTAAATAACATGAATAAGGCTCAGGGTGTTTCTTTAAAAACTAATCTTTTTATTCTTTCATAAAGTCCGGGTATGATTTTCTGGCTAAAATGTGGAAGAGAAGGTTATTGATATCGGGGCTCAATTACCTTTATCATGTGTTTGAAGCCACCGTTCTCTACCACTGATTAGGGTGTTTGTGTGCACGCGCGTCGCCTCGCCTGTGTATGTGGTGACACGCGCCCAGTCCGCACACAGAAACTCGCGCTGGCTGTGCACTGACACCACCACAACAACCAGCGACGGAGCGATGACATGCGACTAAACATATCATCACTGGTCAAATTAGGAAGGGGACCAGAGAAAACTATGATGAATTTTCAGAGCTGTAATCGCTAAATTAAGCAGCCTGTGCTCTGCCGTTCTTTTTCCCAACGCACCTGTAGGATCCCTCTTCGGACCCTTTATTTCATTAAAGTAAAGCCGCCCTGCAGTTGTGAACTCTCACCTAAATTCTTACAAACCTGGAGAAAACAGCCCAGCAGATGAGCGTCCCAGCTTATCTAGTACCAATCATGAAATATTCAGGGAGTATTAAAGCCGGATCGGCCCTTTGTCCTCTCTCTTCGCTCTTTGTCCTCTTATTCTTACCCTTTTTCTTTTCTCTCCGACACCGTGCTTCTTCCTCTTTTAACTCTGAAACTTTCCCTCTTTTATTTTATTTTATTTGAAACTTTGGTGGTGCGGATAAAGACTCTGAAATCATTTTTGGTTGCTTAAGTTTATTTTTCTTAAGTTATTATTTTGTTCCGTCACCCTTTTTTCAGCCCTCATTTTTACAAAAGCTTTATAGTCGTGCCCATCGACTGTAATAGAACGATCACTGCATAATTGCAACTAACAAACGTTAGTTGTAAGTTGAGAACAAGTTTTCTTTTGTAAGCCTTCACGTCAGTTTTTTTCGACGGGCAATCGAACTGTTAACTGCCGGCTCCTGTCGACCGAAGTCAGAGGCCACGGGACCAACTCGCCTGCCAGACGGGAGAAAGCGGTACGACCCGCCGAGTCACGCGCTACGTCCGGAGACCTGACTCCAGGGACTTCAAAGAGAGCCATCGACCAGACACGGTTTCCGGAGGACACCACTGCGAACCGTGCCAAAACCGGTGCGCCTACGACAGTAAGCCGCCAGACTCGCCCAGGGTAAGGCTGACAGAGAATCAGATTTGGTGGTCTCCCAGTGTTGACGGTTCCGACCGGTCCGTGCGTCACGGACCACGTCCGGACCACACTTCCCCATTATTCGGCAGCTAATTAGTTCGAGAATTGCCCCTCTTTATTAATTTGTTCACTTTGATAACAGATTAGCTGTTAGCAACCCGTTCGTACCCGCCATCTTTTTTGTTATGACTCTCTTCCTTCCTGCTTCTCTCTATCGTCACTTCCTGTCATGCGCTATAGCCAAATATGAAGAATTCGCGATGTTAATGTGCCTGTTTGTAGATATATATATATATGACTGTCTTATATGTTTTGCGTTCTTGTCTGTGTCTAAATAAATGTTGTACAACGTATTAGCGACTCTGATGATTGATTTTCCATAGCCAATCCAACTCGTCAAGAACCCACTACAAGTTGTGACTCATTTGCTCTTGTAAGTTTTCCGTCTTTTTAACAAAAGCCGGTGGCACCCTAGGTAATTATTAAAATATTAATAAAGTCACACGAGTACCCCTACACACCTTATGAACATGCCAACGCTTTGAAGAACATAAAAGAAAACTCCAGAAGAAAGTCTTGTTATATCATGTTTTGAGTAGTATTGAGGGCTTATGATGACATAGGGAAGTCAGAAAACCCACACTGAAGGCCCAGGTACTAAATGCACGGCCCCCTGATTAGCATCATGGATCACCATGCGATTATTAAGCCAACGTAGTTTGTGGTAATCGAGGTAAGGTGGGTGTGTTCCAACCAACTCCCAGATTTGTTTGTTCTACTCATTTTTAAATTGATTGGGGAAGAGCAATTAAGTGTTAAAACCACTCTTCAGAAACCTTTGGTAATGCCATTGAAGGGTTTATCCAGTTTTCATTATATAGTCTATGATTTTGTACTAAAAGGGCCTTGTGAATTTATTTTTCCTTTGCAAAGATGACAATAATAAGAACTAGTGCAGATTGGCTGAAACTTGCTCGTACCAGGAGGGATCTAACAATTTATTTCATTACTAAGAATTTGACATGACAAACGCAGAAGCACTGATGAAAAAGGCAGTCGTTACTTGCTTTCACTCCAACAGCACATGTTTTTGCTTTTGGCATTTACTTTTTCACAGCAGAAAAAAACTAAAGGATCAACAGCACAACCAAAAGTAGCCTACATACCTCTGACCTCTGATTGTTCTTCATATTTAATAGTACTGTGTAGTGCTGGGCGATATGGAAAAAATCATATATCACGATATGGACTATTTTATATCACGATAACGATATATAATCACAATATACCATAATAAAGTATGTTTTCAGTTATTCTCTGAAAAGTTTGACAAAAACTTCATTGCTTACTTTTCAACTTAATTTTGAAAGGACATTTAGCTGAACTGTCACAAACATACATTTTAGTGCAGCAAAAACAGGTAGGTACAGAGGTACAGTAGCTTTCACATTTTTTTAAAAGTGCACAACAGTTTCTGAGAGGAAAAACACCATTTTTGCACTGAAGTTCAGCTACAAAAAATAAACACAAATTATTTTTCAACTTTCTGAAATCTGTAACCTTGTAGTGCAAAGTTTGCAAACCAATATAAAGTGTCTAAAGTAAACATCAGGGTTGAAGAGAACTCTGTTTAAGGCATTAACCATGAATAAAAGTGCAAACATAAAAGGCTACTTTGTAGAAGTAGATATGATTCTATCAAATGTATCATTGCAGGTTATTTAATTAACCTAAATAATGCTGTAAGAATTGATAAAATTAGGTTAGAAACGATAGAAACGATAGAAGAGAAATGGCACGATATACACTTTTATATTGTCCCCACGATATATATTGTCATATTGCCCAGCACTAGTACTGTGACAGTAGTGTTATATTTCATGTAGGCCTGTGTTTGTAAAACATTAAGATGGGGCAGCTGGGAAAAATGTTCAAATTCCTCAAGCAACACGGGATTTTAGTTCACAATAAAACAGATAAATTTTTATTTGAAGGAATATTTCAAAGCCAGTGTCTAGCTCTCACATTCTCCCATCCATACCACTGGCAAAAATTCAGCCAAAGTAACTTTGACCTCCTGTATGAGGAAACGACAAAGCCTGAGCAGGAGACCAGACAAAAGTAAATCTTGGACAGTTGTAAAAAAACAACCTCACCTATAGAGGAACACATTGAATAAAAAATGGAAAAAGTTTGTTTGTGCCTGTAAAAACTGTAAATACTAGTGGCAGAGCCCATACCACATGCATAGTGTGTGACATGACATCTATAGCATGAACAGGAAGTGTTAAGAGGTCACTTGACCACTCTTCTTATAACCTGGGGTGACTATGATCATGAGTTGCCTATTGTCAGTTATTTTACAATACGCTATTATAAATGGTCCACATGATTAAGATGGCTGTAGTTATATGGGCATATTCAAAATGAAGGTAGCATGTAGTGTATAATATTGGTGCACTTATTAAACCATGGACATATGGCGTGGTATATTTCTCTAGGAAAAACAAAGTCAAAATTATGCACTATGTACATTTTGTATTTCATTTCTGAATGCAATGTGTGCATGCACTCTCATTTAGCAACTATAATGGCATTTAACCCCAAGCAATGTCTTTCTCCAAACTCTAACCAGGTTACCTGACTTGTCCTAAAATTATATCTTTATCTAAGTCAATAGTAAAACAGGGTTTAAGCTGATCAGTGCTGGAGGAAAATGTAAATGAACCCATAAACTACACATGTCTAACAAATCCCCTCACATTGTATTTATCAGAGCCTGATAAAGATAGCTATATACCTGGCATATGTTCCAATTTTATTCAGTTTTAGAGACGTACATGTATCATAACTACACATCCCACCAATGCATCTCAATTTTGTCAGATTAGAATTAGAATTAGAATTAGAATTAGAATTAGAATTTTATTTCAAACAAACATGTACATAAAAAAATCTAAAACAAAAACAGCAAAGAAAAACAAACAAACAAAAAAAACAAATAGTAACATCTTTATATACACATATGCTTGAAAAAGGAGTAGGAAGAAGTGCATACTTTTTCTAAGTTCCTACCCCTTTATAACTCTATAAATTTATAGCATCGCCATTACTATATCTATATAGTAATATATATATATATATATATCCCTATAAATACAGTCCACATAAACCACTAATTAAACACGCCTATTATAGAAAATACAATAATTATATAAATCTATATAAATATACACTATATAAACTACATAAATATCCCTATAAATATATATATATGCTACATACATAAAAATATACAACATATATTACATAACTACAACTATCCCTCCCAACATACAATATATACCACATAAATATTCATATAAATATGTAAACATATCTTTAGCAAGTATAAATATACCATTTTCCCCTATTTTTTTATTTATTTATTTATTTATTTATTTATTTTTATTTTTTTTATTTATCACACTCCTCGTTAACCCATTTCTTCTTCCATATACCTGTTTATAATTAATTTTTTGTATCTCTTTTTAAACAGATTTATGTTAGTACTTTGTTTCACTTCCTTCTCCAAACTGTTCCACAGAGTCACTCCACGGCTCGATATGCCCATGCTTTTCATTGTTGTTCTTACTTTACGTTTTCTAAAATTTAGTTCTCCCCTTAGATTATAGCCCCCTTCTCTCTCTGTGAACATTCCTCTGATACTTTTTGGTAGTAAATTATTCCTTGCTTTGAACATTATTTGTGCTATTTTGTACTTAACCAGATCCATACATTTCAGTGTGTGTGATTTTATAAACAGTGGGTTTTGTGTGATCTCTGTATCCTGCATTATTTATTGTCCTTATGGCTCTTTTCTGAAGTATGGATATCGGCTGTAGAGTGCTTCTGTAGGTGTTTCCCCAGACTTCTACGCAGTAAGATAGATATGGTAAGAAGAGTGAACAGTATAGGGTATGTAATGATTTATGATCCAGAATGTGTCTTACTTTCCCAAGAATCGCAGAGCACTTTGCCAGCTTTGCTCGTACGTGGCTCACGTGTGGTCTCCAGCAGATTTTGTTGTCCAGGATTACACCAAGAAATTTAATTTCGTTTACTTTTTCTATTTGTGTATTATCTATTATTAGATCTACATAAGATTCTGTTTTATGTCTTCCGAACACCATAATCTTAGTTTTACTCAGATTTAGTGATAGTTTGTTTCTATCAAACCACACTTTTAATTTGTGTATTTCTGTTGTAATCGTGTTCAAAATCTTCTGCAGACTCTCCCCAGAACAAAAAATATTTGTATCATCTGCAAACAAAAGAAATTTCAGTAATTTTGATACTCTGCATATGTCGTTGATATATAATATAAACAATTTTGGACCCAGTACCGACCCCTGTGGTACTCCACAAGTAATTTCCATATCCTCTGATTTATACTCCCCTATTTGTACAAACTGCTGCCTGATTAAACCATTTCCAACAAAAATTCTGTACTTGGCCAGCTAACATTTGCATGTGGGCAGCATCTCAAGATATAAATGGGCTTAAAAATGGGGCCTCATATTGGGCTGTGAGTGAACTGCTTACACAATATGCTCAGGGACATGGAGAATGAGCCGAGAGTATATCGTATCTGGGTTCCACTTGAACCAACCACATAACAGAACCCAAGTGGGCATTTCAAACGGAACCAAAAAAGGAACTAGTGGACAATCCCTAAATGTTGGCTGGATAAGTAATGCGTTTGGAGCAAAAATGTGCAAGAAGATGTTTGTCCAAAGGTAAATATACTAAAAGGGAGATTTCAAGTAAAAAAAAAAATGCATTCTCGATAACGGCGTGACGTCACGAACCATGAGATCGGCCTAGGTTACAGCGCGAAGGGGCAAACAACATTGGATCCAGCTCGCTCGCTCCAGCTTGTATTCGCTCGCAGTTTCTTTTGCTATTTCGCGTCTTTATTGTTTTTTTTTTTAACTTTGTTTGGCGATAGTCACGGGTGCCTGTGGTGGCGATCACGGCTTACCTATATCAGAATGAGTTGAAGCCAGAGGCTTTAGCGAGGTATTAAAGCCAAATTGGATTCACTAATTCGCTATTTTTCCGATGTGTATAATCAGTGTTAATATTATACTATAATAACTCCATGGTGAAATATTGCTGCTGGGGACCTGCAACAGTGACTCGAGGTGTCCAGAACGTTTGGAGGAGGCATTTTATTTCCTTTCCCAAACCAAAACAAACGCTGGAGAATGCAGGCTGTATGTTCAGTTATGTGTTCGTCCACACAATCAACTGAACGTGGGAAAAGTTTCAAAGCACACCTACTTTTGCTCAAAGATAAGTTTACTTTGTTTATTAGATGACTGATTTAAACACCGTTCAGTAAAAATAATTATATGATTTAGCAGCAGGGAGAGTGATGAGTCCTCTGTTAGCATTAGCTCTGGTCCAACACCAGAGCTATGTTAACATCAGACAGTCGCAGCATTGTATTAATATAATTAATAAAGTGATGTTAACATCACTAGCCTCACCTTATACCTAACAAAATAAATATCCAGGGCCATATATATTGGTAGACAACGAGGTAGGCTAATAGCTGGCTAGCGAGCTCTGGTCCATAGTAGAGAAATCATTGACTCTGTGGACCAGAGCTAATGCTAACGGAGATATGTTTTCATTCATCACCCTCCCTGCTGCTAAATCATATTACTTTTACTAAATTATTCCCTTTCCGTGGGGAAAGGGAATAAAAATGCCCCCCCCTCCAAATGTTCTGGACACCTCGAGTCACTGTTGCAGGTCCCTATTAACAATTTTTTTTTTTTTATAGATCTCAACGATCTATAATGGGGCCTCCCCAAACACGTCAAAATATTAGATCTAAACATAGAAATTAAAAACTAAAATATCTTGAAAAAATCCGATTTCTTACCTGTTACAAAGTGTTCTGAACAAACATACGCGTAGTCTGATTTGGGCACCATAATTTCCCTAGAGTATCTTCGTCTGCTCTGTTAATAGCGAGCAGCTATTTTCTTTTCTTCTTCTTTCAGGCTCAGTAGCCTCACTAGGAATCATAAAAAATGACAAAAGCGACTGGCGAGCAACATTGTTGGTGCAGTTGAACACACAACAGTTCTTCACCATCTTTCCCCCTATCGTAAACTGCACGAAATCAGAAAAAACAGGCACAAAATGCAAAATGCATCGGCTTCGCTAGCAACAGTGAGCGATTGTTTGCCCCCACGGACTGGTTGCTATGGCCCGCGGATGCCAGTGGCCCGGATGTTCGTGATCGAGAATGTCTGCTTAATGGAGGCAAGCCAGTATTTTCTCTTTACTGTTAGACATTGGCACTACCAGATATTTCACTGTAAACATCAAAATAATATAGCACACAGAGCTGCAAATATAACCAAACAACAGCTGTCACACCACTAACAGGCTAATGCTGACAGATAACAACCAGCTAGCTTAGATCACTGAGATTACATGTGAGCTACGAGTGATAAACAAGCATGAAACGAAATGCAGGCTCACAATAATATAAAATGCAACTTAACTTCAACATGTGTATTTTCAAACTGTACTTACCGACAATGCTTTCACAAACTGATTGAAAGGTGACCATGTGAATGACTGTGTACTATCGCTAAAGAAATTAATTAATAATTAACATAAATGTTACGCAACACATTTCTGAGGAGATATTCAGAGTTTTAAGCCAACATTATTTTTCAAATCATTAAACAAACCTAAGCCTGAAAAAATTAGGATCATATGGAAAATTAAGATAAAAAATAAGACTTTTAATTCTTTGCTGACAGTATGAACTCAAGATTTCTTCATATCTTCCCTTGCTATTTTCATTTAATTTGTTAATATACATACATTTTTGCATTTTGGCCACATTGACACTGCAGGGTATGAGTGCCCCAATTCCATTCCCACCACCCTCCAGGTTACAAGTGTAGGCTGCTAGTTAGAAAACTAGAGGATAAATTACAATTGCCCATCAAGACCTACAGTGTAAATAAAGCCTATGACTTTATGACACTTAAAGGACGTTCTGGCATTGAGGGTACCAAGTGACAGAACATTTCAGTTGTTTTTTTTCCTGTTTTTTTCCCAGCAAAAGGTGTAACACAGATTGTCATCATTTCAATTTTCATTTTAAAATCCTCCAAATTCTCCACTGTGGACAGGTCAAGACTACAGGCAGCTCAGTCCAGTACCTGTACCTTCTTCTCCCTCAACCAAGTCTTTGTAAAATGTACAGGATGCATGGATATCTGTGGAAAAGATGTGAACTGGAAGGTGGCACATATTCTGTTAGCTTTTTACAAACACTGATGCTGGCATCACAGAAGTGTAAATGAGTTTTGCCAAAGGCACTGATGCAACCGTGCAAAAAATGTTAGATGAAATGTAAGAATTAGTAGCTTTTTCCATTTTCCATATCCATTCCACCTTCGGTGTATGTGCTGTTGAATTCAAGAACATATCTTAACCTAAAACTGACACATTCTTGTTTGATGTCCATATCACTTCTTTCTTATTGTTCCCCAAAAGTTCCTGTTCATCTCATTTTTAGAAATGAATGAATGCTTCAGTAGCTGGTCAGCTGATGGCCGTAGTCTCTGGTCACTGGGGTTGAGAGAAAATGAATGCAAATTAAGGACCTCACCATGTCTTTAAATGGAAAAGGATTTACTGGGGCATGTATAGTTCACTTCCAAACTAATTTCATGTTATTTATTAATATAAATCAACATTTTCACATTAACTGCCCACCTCGTCAAGCATATTTTTACAAAGTCCTTGGCATTCTCTGAGAATCCCTCTGGCAAAGATGGCATCAGCCCTCTCTGAGCCCCAATGTAGAACAAGGCAGCCATCTTGTCCATGTGTGCAAGTGGTGGTTTCCCTGTGGCCATTTTCGAACACTGTGCAACCAACGCTCCATATATCTGACTTCATACCATATCCTGACTCACTGATAACCTAAAGAGAGAATAAGTTGGAAAAAAAATAAAACAGACATTAAATCCGGAGGAACTGCAAGGTCAGAGAACTAGTAAAACAAAAGTCACTAAAAAATAAAGAGCCTGCCAAAATGAAATCTGATCTACACTACCTCTGGTGCCATCCAATAAGGTGTGCCATGGACAGACTTGAGGAGCTCGCCACTGTTAGAAGCTGTGTAGTTTAAACAGCTGAGACGTCGAGCACAGCCAAAGTCTATTAGTTTAATGACTCCAGTTGGCATCAGCATGACATTGTTTCCCTTCAAGTCCCGATGAATGACCCTGTTAAGATGAAGGTAGGCCACTCCTTCAAGGATCTGATGAGTGTATAGAACCAGGACTCGCTCAGGCAGTGCACCAAACCTAAGGATAGATGAACACAATATATAATGGAAGCACCCTTTAGGAACATTATTTGATTTTCTTTTCAATAATGAGGTAAAGGTTTCAAGAGAAAATCATGCTAACTGGTTTTAACCTGTGAATGATGCTTGCGATGGAGCCACCTGGGATGTATTCCATGAAGATAGAAACCACGTGCTGATAAAGCGAGGTTCCCAGGAAACCAACAATATTGATGTGTTGAAGAGTCTTCAACAACTCCACCTCACTCTGAAGACGATAGTACTCTTTCTTTGCAGCATCATGATCCGAGGAATCCAGGGTCACCTGCTTCACAGCAATTAGCTGGCCTTGGCTGGTCAGGCCACAGTACACCTGGTGAAACAAGAGCAGTCAGTGTTGTTTGGACATTTAGACCTACTGTTTTCAATATTTTGTAAATTTCAATAAAATCAATCTGCGGTGCATGAAATTAAATTCAATTTTTGGCTTCGTTTTTTTTTTTTTTTATCAAAAACTGAGACGAAAGCTCTTTTGTATACATGAGATGCACAACATTATCTGTTAAAATGATGGTATTGACTCATTTAGACATTGGTAACTTTTCCATTGACATTCATGTTTCATTCAGACATGGGTCCTGAAAGTGAGCCTGGTCAGCCATCATAATTCTTTTAATATTTGATACAACAAATTAGTCTGGTTCCTCTGACTGTGACTTTGATTTCCAGGGGGGCAGTAACAACAGATGCAGAAGAACCTTCACTGGATAGGCATACAAGCAATGGGAAAAAACAAACAATGTGGCATTAACAGAGCAACAACCAGACTCGTATCAACAAAATAGACCCAAACTGGTGTGCAGTGCAGTAGAGTAAGAATGGCAGTAAATGACTGTTTCTGCCATCTTGGTTGTTTTGAGTACTTTTGAGTGTTTTGGATGGTCCTGTATTAGTTATCACATAAACCCCACCTCTGCCCTGTTGGGATTGGTTTTTATGTTCTGTGCTTGTGGAAATGGCTGAATGAATTTTCCCTAAGTGAATGAGTACAGCTGGCCAGGCTCGGTGAACATTATGGAAAGTGTTTTGGTTGGCAACTGACTTTTACATCAGTCAGGATACCAATTGAGTCCTATCACTAAAGTTCTCATGGAGTCACAATAGTCACACAAATGTATGTTTTATCATAACAATTCATACTAGCCTGCCAAGGATAGAGCTGTACAAAACTTAACAACTTTCTACATGTTTACTGTCTGTTATTTAAAGAAAAGAGGATTTAATTGTATTACACTTTCAGTGTAGTAGTTAACAGTCCATAAAACCAGATCTGAGGACAGCATCTGCACCATCACTGCTCTATGACAGTCCAACATCACTTGTAACTTTTTAATATCCTTTTAGAATTTAAGTGTTCTTAAAACGTTTTTTTTTTCATGTTCATTTGTGCATGTGTTATTTTGGCTTCAATAAGATTCAAGTGTGAAGATTAAACAAAGACTGCCTTCTTCTCAAAACATTTCAGAAAAACCACCAGTTGGTTTGTTTTGACGTGACAAGTATACTTTCAGTTTCCCTCTGATTAATAGAAAACAGTGCATGTGGGGTTTAGGTGCAATTAAACATTTTCATACTTACTGTTCCATAGGCACCCCTGCCAAGGAGTTCACCTTTTGTCCAAGTGACAGCCAACTCAGATCCAAGAAGAGCACTGCTGTCTATTGGGACAACCTGCAATGAAATGATAAGTAGCAAGCAAACTAATAGAAGTAAACTGATTTACCAGCCTATGATCTTTTACATAATGTATTTCTCATCATTTTTTTGAAGATCATTTGTATGGACATTTGTTAAAAATAATTACAATTTTAAAAAATTTAATCAAACATACTGTTATGACATTGTACTTAAAAATAGCTTCAATAAGACTATGATGTGTAAAATCAAAGAAATCCCACATGATTTGAAAGAACTATCCACTGTAGCATAAAATCTTCTTGTATTATAGTACAAAGCACCTTTCTAAACCTTTTTATACATATTGATGATATTGGTGTCCGTTAAGTTATTAACTATATTTACTGGGGGAGGCTAAAGTTAAGAATAGAAAGATAAGAATATAAAAATCTGTGGAACCTTTTGGATTCTGTTCAGAACCATCTTAGGTCATTTTTCACAGTTCTGATCAAGGTTCATTATAAAAGGAATTATAAATATTCTTCTATGATAACAGATGCTTCTTCTGTTAGCTTCAGGCTACAGGGGGTTTACCTCAAGAAATATATTTTGCCCTGATGCAGGTTCCTTTTCTCCGTTAAAGTCCGTTTTACTTTGTCTGGGGTTTTCAGAGCCTGTAGAAACATCCTTCTCATCCAGTGAGATCAGTTCCTCTGCAAGACATTGCAGTAGGTCATCTGTAAGTGGCCCATCCCCTGCCTCATCCAGAAACCTCTGGTAAACTGGTGACAAAATGGAGTGGCAGCTGCTGCTTGAAGATGTCCACGTGTTGATTTTTGGCTCTAGAGGACTTGCTGGTGATGCAGAATTTGGAACGTGTTGGGTGGAGTTTCCCATTGATGTATTTACAGTTAGCCCATGTTTGCTGCAACTTTCCACTTCATAAGAAGGTTCCTGTGTAATGAGAGTTTGGCCATTACATTTTAATGTTTCATACCGATGTCTAGATAAAGTCTCTTCTATGGTTGGTAAAATTTGAACTTTGTGTTCATCCTGACTACAGCTATTAGTTACGTCAACATCCTTAACAGGAAGTGACTCAGCCCCTATATGAGGAGTACTGCCTGTTCCATCAATGTCCTTCCTTGGTATAATGGTTAGGTAAGATTTCATTCTGGATGGCGCAGGTTTTGCTTTGCTTTTTCCTGAAACAGCTGTAGTCTCCACTGGGCTTCTCTTAAGCTTACTCTGTACTGGTTTTAACAGCTTGCGTTTGACTTTCTTTGTCCGAGCAATCTCCAGTTTTCTCTCTTTAACCTCCTCGGAACACCTGGAAACCCGGAGGTTTTCAAATATGGGGCCAGCAAACATCTCATACATGGCTGGTCCTTTATCACTGCTCTGCATCTGCTGAAACATGTCACTGTAGGCAATGAAGTCCACAGCAGATTTAGGTCTTTGTGTTTTCCCACTTAAACATGGCTTCTTTAATGGCTTGGCACTTTCCAGTTCCCTAGGTGGTATGTGCTGTTGAGTCCTGTTGTTCAGCTTGTCTTGGTTGTTCTGCAGTAAATCACAAGCCTTCTTACTCGGTGTTGCTGAGTACTTCAGGTTGATTTTAGACTTATTCCAGCCTGTGTTGTTTAAGTCTTGTTTTGGCTCATAATCCATCCTGGTTCTTCTTGTCTTGCTCAGTGCAGGTTTTAAGGCTTCAAATATCTTCTTGTCTCTCTTGAGATCTACAGATGTTTTCCCCACAGCAGTGCTGGTATTTAAGTTTGCATGGATTGTGCTGCAAACAGTTGGTTTGTCTACCTTGGTTACATCCTCACAGGAGGCACATTTTGCTCTCTCTGTCTCATTTTCTTGCAGTTGGTCATTTCTGTAATCTCCATCAGGGCATGGAAAAATCTGACCACGAACATCCTTTATGTCTGATGTAGCTCCACAGTTTACCTCAGTCTCAGATCCTGTTGGGCAGCTCACTTTGTTATTCTTCTCACTAAATGTTGATGTCTCTGGCATTCTAATATTGGCAACACATTTAGGTGCCACAGTGTCCTCTTTTTGAACATAAATGAATGCCTTTGAAGACTCTCTATCAACTGATTCTTTTGAACTATTTGTATTATTCACTTCACAGTGAGATCTCTTCACTTTTTCAGTGTTGTGAAGATGATGAGTATGACTGATAAGGTCTCCTTCTCTGTTATCTATTGATCTGTGGACCAATGGAACATGATCAATCCTTGGCTGAACTTTAACATGCAATCTTGTTTCCACAGCCAAATCTGCTTCAGTGGACTTCAGATTCTTTAAATGCTGCAAATGCTGCCCTTCCCAAAAGAACTTCAGATTTTTGTCTTGGTGAGAAGTCTCATCGATGTCTCTGCCACTGTCCTCATCTTCCAGATTGATGGAGCTCTGGCTGCTGCTGCTAGACCCTGCTGTCCTCACTGCCAGCCTTGGTGGTGGAAGGGCCTTTACCTGAGTTTCCCCTGGACAGCCTCACTCTCCTCAGCTGGATTCTAGTCCAAAGGGGGCTCTGATTAATGGGCTTCAGGGGAACATGCTGCTTCAGCAGTGGCACAGGTGTGGGGTCTCGGGGCTTGTCGTGCAGGGGTGGCAAAACCTTTGATGTTGGTGAGTGCAAAGCTGGCAGGACGCCCTGTGAAATTCCCAAAGAACCAGTCATTTAATAGTCATGACTGATGAGACACAAAAAAAATCAAACAAACAAACAAACAAACAAAAAAAAAACAACCAAATAAATAACAGATTCAATAACTGATCTTTGGCTGTTAGATGAGGTTGAATTCTTTGGGATAAGCTGTAAGTCGGGTCGTAATAAGAGCTTCAGCACAGCAACGAGATGACGTAATTTAAAGATGAAACCCCAAATGATACAGTAAAATAAGGGAAAAAAAAAATCTATTTTTCAACAAATTGGTCTTATTGGTGTAAACACAATGTGCTTAAGAGCTGGTAACACATAAACAGCTATAATTTCTTCTTTTCTGAATACAACTGTTTAACTTTCACAGTAGTGGAGGACCAAGTAGGTGAATTCAGACTACTTATTGGTAAAAGACACTGAAACATTTTAAGTTTCCATATTCATAAGAAGCATTTGCTGAGGTGAACCATGCCTCACAAAAAGGGAATGTCTGAAGACATATGATCAAGAGTAGTTGATCTGGGATGGCTGTAAAGGGATACAAAGAAGTCTTGAAGTGTTTAGACATCCATCGATTCACAGTTGGACAAACTGTCTTTAAAAGTTAGTAGTGTCTGGCTACCCTTCATAGAAATACGTGCCCAGCCAAGATTACTTTAACGGCACAACGTAGTAGAATCCTCAAGCAGATAAAGAAGAACCCACGAGTAACAGCTAAAGGCTTGAAGATATCAATGAAACTGCGAAACATCTTTGTTATTCATTCTTACACATGTAAGTAATTAAACAGGCAGAATGTCAATGGCAGGACACCTCAGAGGAAGCCACTTCTTTCCAAAAGAAAACAATGCTACATGCCAAAGAACACCTTTGGTATGTGCAGCAATACTGGGAAAATGTTTTGTGGACTGGTGAGACAAATGTTAATAGTTCGGGAAGCATACTTAGCACTGTGTATGGTGCAAAAAGGGCACAGGTGACCAATATCAAGACATCATGTCAAAGGTGAAGTATGGTGGAGGGGTCATCATGGTTTAGTTTTTTTTTCACTGCCTCATGGCCTGGACTACTTGCCATCATTGAGGGGAAAACAAATTCTGAAGTTTACCAAAATGCCCTACAGAATAATGTTGGGGTAGTTGACAGCCAGAAGCTTAATACATTGTAGAAGCTGGATATGCAGTAGGACAAAGCCCTAAGCCCTAAGGTAAGGAAATAAATCCACCACAGAATGGTTTGAGAAAAAGCTAATCCACTCTTTGGCGAATTAATCCAGAAAACCAGCAAATTCAAAGAAACTCACTTTGGTACTGTAGTATTTTTTTAGAGCTCTTTCATCAAGCTGTTTTTAATGAAAAAAAAAATCACAATGTGCATGTTTCATGCATGAATAAAATATAAGTAGCCAAGCAAAGAGGTGAAGCTATTATACTAGACAGATATAATGCACACATGGTAATTTTGTGATTCAGACTCACCCTTTGCCCATTTACACCATTTTGAGAGCCCAGTCCTATGGACAGGAAAGTATGAGAAACTTAGAACCATCATCAAGCATCAGAGTACATTACATTTCCACTCACATGAGCTCTCTATATACATACGGGTCTGAATGTGAGTTCTGGTCTGTATTATAGTGTTAGAACAAGATAGCGGTTGCATGATGCTGGGGGAAGATTGGCTGAACTGGCTGGACTCTGACAGGAGACCGTGGGACCTTGGAGAAACAACAGCCACACCTCTTGTTCTCTGTCTATGAACATACAAAAAAAAATCAGTTGTTTTTTTCCTTTGGGGGGTTACTTTGCTGGAAAAAAAATGCATACAATAACCCTATTTTCAACATTGTTGATTAAAGATGAAAAAAAACCTCTTATGCTTCACTCGTTTACTCAGACATGTCTTTTTTCTTTTGGCTAGACTTAATTAAAGAAATGACAACAAGATTCTTCTTATTTCACTTTATATTTTTGCTTTCTCACAGGCTCTTTATACAGTATCTGATCAGAACTAACTGAGGAACCAACTGGCTGTTATGGTTTGATCTCACTTGTGTATAATGCTTGAGCAAGTGTATGTACCTTTGTCTTGGTGGTACTGGTTGGCAGGGGGTTCTGGCGCTCAGAAAGCCAGATGACAAAGCAGCATCAGCATGGTCCCAGTGTCTGTTGTTATCATTACACAATCTGGGCAGAAAGAAGCCTCTGCTGAGGAGATGAGAGGAAAACTCTGTTATACTTTTGCTACAGAAACAGCATATATATATTGCGGGCAGTTGTTGGGGTTCAACTGAGAAATAATCAGTTAGTCTATAATGTTGGTCAATATTACTGACTTTTGTTTCTTTTTGCCAAACCCAATATGAGGACTCGCTCACTGACATCTCTTCCTATTTCTGGAGGTGGATTCTATGAAATTAGAGAAGAGCTCAAAGACTTTTATTCTCTTCCGAGAACTTGGACTTGATTCAGTTGTGAGAGCTGCTCATAAGGGACAATAGGTTGATTCACCAAAGCCCTCTCTCCCCGTCTCCGTGTTTCCAGCCTGTTTGGGTAGAACAGATTGTCCTCTGGACATGGTGACAGGTGCATGTGTACAGGTCTGTGAATGTAACTAGATAGGGTACTTTTCTACTGCTGGTGTAAAGGTAAGAGGCCTGTGCTGACCAGCTCAGGGGAAGGTGTTCAGTGTAAACAGGAGTCTTTGTGTTAGAGGGTGTTGAAATGGGTATGGCACTAACGCTACATGCACGGAATGTTTGTGTGAAAGCAACTGTTTGCAGTTACATATGAACACATGTGCTTGCAGATGTGGATAAGAGTCTGCACTGTCAATATAACCATCTTGTGGTTGAATTCTTTTCTTCATAGCCAACACATATTGTAAAAAAACTTGATATGAATATTTGTGTGAGAAAATGAAAGGTTTCTCCATGCCCACCTGCTTCCTCTGCTCACGTTCTGATTGGGTTTCCTGAAGTCTCTCAGTGTTTCCATGGTGTTCTGAAAACAGATGGTGATCCTCTTATCTGTATCAGAAACAGAAACAAACACTCAGCAGTCCTTAGTCAATTTTATTTTTCCAGTAAGACCCTATCTAGAACTCTGGTGATATTTAAAATATGCAAAAATGTATGCATCACCAAAAGTAATAAAAAGGCCACTCAAAGCATTCTTTAAGTAACTTGTAGGACTAATGTTAGTTCAAAGTGTATTTCTAGATTGTAAAGACACAATAATGATAAACCTCACGAGCCATCAAAGTTTTTTGCCGAGTTAACTTTTCAATGCTAAGACTGCACACACACATCATTTTCCATAGAATATAACATAAACAGTAATGCAGCACTCACATAAAATACACTAAAACTCACTGTAGAGGAAACAACTTGCATTACCTGCTTCTAAGCCTGTTGCTCCCCTCTGCTCACATGTAGAGACTTCTTTCATGAACTCTTAATCTATCTATTCATGACTAAAACGCTTGTACTTTTGCATAATTTGAGAATTTCTGAGAAAGTCCCTTTTTATTTCTGAAGATAAACCTGCTCTTGCAGCTGAGGAGAAAAAAATGTTCAGGCAGAGTTCTCAGCTGAGAGGATGGCTCTGTGTAAAAGACCCCTCCCATTCAGTCACGCCTCCCTCAACCCCCTCCCTGCAGAAGCAGATTACATCTCAAGGCCTTCTTGGGATGCAGACCAAAATGTTTCTTTGTCATTGTACAGTAACATGCCTGAGTGAAAGCCCAATTCTCAGAAACTCCATTTATAAGACAGAACTTTACATTTCGAAGCTGGCAAGATTTGTCAAAGAATCAATATCAGAATCCTTATCGCTAGGTCACATCAAATCTTTTAACAATGTCAATATTTGGGAACTTTTTTTTAAATTTAATTTTATTTAATTATTTCTAATCTTACTAATGTTTCGTGTTTTGTTAATAATGTAACCCCGTAGAGCCTGACATATTAAATAATACAAAGAAAATTCTAGGTTTTTGAACTTGATGCTTTCTAGTGTACGCTGAAATTAAAAACACCCCCCAAATTTCTGTTTAATGAATTCTGCATAATAATGTTTTGTATCATTATGGATACACTGGGCATTTATTTATTAATTGGTTACGTCACTTTGACAACACTAAGATTTGCTTTGTTTGGTCTCTGAAGAAGACCACTTACTAATTTTCTCTTCCATCATTACTTTCTTGATCATCCTTGTCTCCTGTGGCGTCACAATTGGCGTAGCACCAGTTCAAAAGCAAGCTCGAACACTATGATATAATATATATAACCTTAATACTTTGTTTAGGTGGAGTCAAGTGGATGACTTCACCTCCTAAAACCAGCTGCTGTGAACAGAGTAGAACACACATGGCTGAAAAAGGAGCCTTTGTACTGCATCTTGTTTGTGTTTTTTCTTTGCATTGTAGTATATAAATTTCCATTTCAGAGGTGTTCCTTATCTAACTGAAATTATTTATACAACAGAATAATGGCTGCTTTTAATGGAGTGCTGCATGGCAGCCAAAAGATCCAGCATCAGTATTGGTTTGTCCTTTGCATGAAGAAATTTACTCTCGGTCCTTGACCATACCATGGCTTAGGTCCTTCTCACGTTCAAATAGAGGACACCTTGGAGACTGTAGAACATCCTGGGAAGAACAAATGTAAAGTATTGCATTAGGCATTGTGTTATAAACCAATCATATATATAAAATAAATTGTGCCTCAAATCAAATAATGCCTTCCCTGAGATTTGTGTTAAAATCTTTTAATCCTTTGTGTCCTTATTCTACAGTCTGTCTCAACGCTCAATGCTGAAGAAGAAATTACAAGGAAAACTTGGAAGAGGTAAGAAAAAATAAACACATAAATCAGCTTTTTGAAAGTTAACATTTTGATTGCAGTTTCAACAGAAACAAGAAACATTTTGTGTGTGGTGATTGTAGAATAAGACATAGTTCCTCAAAGAGGATTATATATTACTACAAATGAACTCCATACACATTATTGTGCACATACATTGGAGGATTTCCTATCAACCACCTGCTCTTTTCCTCAGCTAACCAGCTGCTGGCTTGTCAACCATCTCTATCAAGAAACCCACAATACAGTAGTTATACCTGACACACACACACAGAGTACTATTACAACAGGTGACACACAGACATAACAGCACCAAGTACAGGCCCACATACATGGCCTGACCTGAAAAAAAAGTTACTCTAATATTCTATTGGGGCACCTTTAGCTTTATTTATGGCATGCATTCATTGTGGCATCGTCTCAATAGGTTTATGCAACATCGAAAATTACGCAATTGTTTATAACCATAAACAGTTGTGTCATTTTTCCATAAAGTTTATATCGATTAGTTAGTCTGCTGCATAAAGTCAGCTCTTCCTAAACATTCTTATCCACCACTCTTCTTACACTGATGTGCTCAACACTCTCTGACCCTCACTGATAAGTGGACAGCTGTTTAGTTCAAATACCTTTCTTTTTTACTTTTAAACACTGCTGTGAGTTCTATTGTTGATTTTCACAAATAGATCTCACCAAACGTTTAATTGCTCTCTAACCACGATCACAACAAAGATGTTTCTTAAAAAAAAACAACCCAAAAACATCACTTCCCTGAAAGATGATGGTTCACCCTCATAATTTTGGGTTTTTAATTTCTTTGGACAGTTCCTATGCCAAATGTCATTAATTTCCTTAGTTGTTTTGCAACATAACAGTAACACCTCTTCCATGACCACAGGATGTGTCTTCTAATACTGGTGTTTAAGGAATGAGATGCTGCACACTAGGGATGTAACGATAAAGAAAATTTAATATCTCTATTATAGTGACCAATTTATCACGGTTTACGATATTATCGTGGTATTCTTCATTGCTGTGCAAATGTCCAAAAAACATACATTTAAATAACTTCACAAAAATCTTATGATTTTCTTGTCATACTAAAACATCAGAATCAAAAATTTTATCTAAATGAATCTTTCACATTAAAAGGGCAAACAACTGGCACAGAAAGAAAGAGGTTTTATTTTAAATGAACAAAATAAATAACAGGAACAAAGCTTATTTGTCTGGTGCAAATTTAAATAAACAATTTAACAACCATAGTAGGTCAAAATATGCAAAAAATTATAAAAACAAAAATTATAGTACAAGTTCAAATGAAAAAAAAACTTTGGACTTTAAGCTGAACCTTAAATAAGTATAAATGTGCAAATAAAGAAACAGTTGTATAGGAGCCAAATATGTTGTTATGAATTGTAGTTCACTCTGTGTGTCTGTGGGTGTCGCTGTGTTGTTACCTGAGGGTCAGGTATAAATGTAGCTGCCTGTTACTGGTTAGGTGTTTGACCAGGAAAGGTAAAAGGTTTATGACCACCGTGGTGCTAACTGCCGGCATGATGGTTGTCGGATCAGTTAATGGAATAAATTAATATTTTAACTGCATCAGAAGAACATTGTTCCAGTCTTTTTCGATCAACACGCAACGGTAACGTTTTCAAAATATGAGTCAGCGAAGCGCGTCAACCAGGTTATTCTTGGTCAAACATCTCAGTAGCTTGAAGCATTAGGCTTAGCTCCTTCAAGTTGCTTGTACAAATTACAATAAAAAATAAACAAGAGCTCTGCAGACAGAATAATTGTCCTCCACCAGTTGTCCCTCTGCATTAATTAAAAAAAAAAAAAAAAAAGCCCAGACCTCAGATTTCGTCCTTTTAGTGGGTTGGTAAATGTCCCGCGTGCTATCATCAATTCCGCCATGTTCACCTATGTTACAAGCTACATATTCACGTGAGACACAGTTTGCGAGTCGCTTGCAGACTTGAATAAGGCTGATATTACATATCCCGGTAATCGACCGCGATAATGAGATGAAGTCAAACATAAACAGTAATCGTTATCGCGTAAAATTTTAACGCGCTTTATCGTAATACCGGTAACCGTTCCATCCCTACTGCACACTGCATCTGTGAGGTTTAAGAAAAACATGTTTCCATGTGAAACATGTTTTTTTTTTATGTATTCGTCTTCTGGGTGACTACTTGCTGGCAGTCTGCTTGTGTGGCCACAATGAAGCCATCAAAAACCATGCTACACTCACATACAAATGCACTCAAGTTGCATAAATGTCACACAAACCGTGTTTGTCAGACAGTGTAATATAGAATAACACAGTTCAGGAAAGCTCTGAAATGAAAACCAATGATAAGATATTGGACATCTTTAAAAAAAGTTCATTTTTTGTGCATTTTCTTCCACAATGTTGTGCCATTTACAGCTTACTTCAGTGTGGTGATGTTGTCGGTTTGGTATCTGCTTGTGGGAAGCTGCTGTCGGCTGATTAAGATGAAGACCTTCCACATCCAACTCTGTGCTTAAATCACCACACAGCCGGAGCCCAGATCCTGATATGATGGTCTTTGAAGAGCCACTGATGATATGAAGTCTGCATTTGGAGAAAATAAAAATTTTGGTCATTGTGTTTCCTTATCACATGGATTTATAATTCTCCCATCAGCTTGTTTTTCTGTTGTGCATCCTTGTGTTGGTGAAAAGAAACAGAGCATGTGAATGTTTCTTGTCAGGCTCTCAGCACAGAAAAAGATTTCTGTATGTAAATTATTGTGGAAAACTATTTATAGCTATCGATGTCTTTATGACTAGATCTGTACCTCAAGCTGCAGATGATAGTAAATGGCCCCAGAGTAAGACAGCACAATGGATTTTAGCATAGAGAGAACGATTAGAGATAATAAAAGGAAATTTAAAAAAAAATCTGAAGGACAATAATATCTAATTGACATATGACAAGGCCTTGGGGCTGCTCACAGAATCATGGAGCAGTTGTCTGGAAACATAGACTATGCATATCGTTCTTTTTTTCTTCCACAAAATAACGGTGCAACAGAAACATTGTTCCAACCAGATTCTATGACGCACTTCACATCATAAGAATATCTCAGAATAATCTCCAGATGATCAAGACAATCAATAAGGGGGGAGAACAACTATCTTGTAGCGTGTGGCCAGCTTAATGGTTAAGGTTAGTCTTAGGGCTTGGATGAGGGTGTTACACTGTTTGTAACACCATAATGTACAAAATGAATGGAAATAAGTGTCATGTTCATATAAGAATAGCTGTGCAAGGCCCTTTGATTGTCAAAATTGGGTTTTATGGTTAGTGTTAGGAAAAGGTTATGGTTACAGTTGAGTTTTTTGTTGTAATTGTTAGAATAAGAGGATGGAAAAAAACTGTATTAATGACAAAACCCCATGTAGATAAAAAAAAAAAAAAAAAAAACTGTCTGTGCATGTTTGTGTTTTTGAGTATACCTCTGTGACTCACAGCCTCAGTCAGAAATTGAATGATCTGTTCCATCAAAGACTTGCTGGCATTAGCAGCATAGCGAAGAGCAGGACAGCCATTGTGATCTCCAGCCTCCAGATCACTATTTGATAAATTACATAAGAAATGGAAAATGTATAAATTCAACTTTTTTTTAAACACCCGACAGGTACTAAGATCCTAAATAAAGAGTACTAAATTGCGTGTGCACTGAAAAAGTTTGCGCGTGCTGTTGTTGTGTGTTTTGCGGGTGATCAACTAAGAATGCTCGCGCAATTGATAACGGGTGCAAACCGCAGTATTTAAATGAGGTGTTGCGTGTCTTACGGTTTGCGCCATGGAGAGTCTGGATGGAAAGCAGGATAGACGCAAGCGCAAAATGAAATTTGACGAGTTGGAGTTAGAGATATTAGTGGAAGAGGCAAATAAACACATTCATGAACTACAGCAAAGACATTTAAACATCAACAAAAGAAACGGAATATGGGAGAAAATCTGCGATAGAATAAATGCAGTTGGTAAGACAAAAAGAACGGCAGATGAGGTTAAAAGAAGGTGGCAAGATATAAGGCAAAGAACTAAAGAAAAAGTGGCCTTTAATAAAACTTCGGCAAACAAGACAGACAGGTGGAGGGCCTGCGGAAGAGATGCCTCTAACCAGCAGGTGCAGCTCACCTTCTGGAGCCAACTGCAGAACAAGGTAGGCGCACAATAAGAAACACTTTTTCTCCATGAAAACACGTGATTTATTTATATCACACAAATAAAAAATGAATGTGCCTCCCAGTGTTTCCACTAGAAAAAATTGGCACCGGACAATGTGACCGGCAGGTTTTCAATTTACCGGACAAATATTTGAAATTCCGCTCACATAGGCTATATGAATTTATTGAGGTTAAAAATAAATCATATGCAGTAGTACGATATCAATGCAAGTCATTTAATAGTGTTTTATTAAAAAACAGGCTATTTCAAATAAAATAAGTCCGTCAATTGACTCACGAGCGTAACTTAAAAAAAAATAAATAAATAAATATTGCGCTCTTGCGCTCTTCTGACTCCGCTGCGCTGTTAATGCGGTTCTGTAGAGGGAAACCTCTCTCTGCTGGCACACTGGAGACAGGGATCAGCAGGCTATCTGGGCCAGTTGAGCCCACTCGGGGTAGATTTCACTGAAATCCCCGATGAGAACTTCACAGGCCGTTGAGAAGTTCAAGCCTCCATAACCGCGGAGCGCTGTCATTACGGAGATGCGTCTCTGCGCGCACCTGTGGCATCAATGAGTGGAGCTGTGGCTGGAGCCGACTCGTCCTCACACACTACTCATTTGTAAAAAAAAAGTATATGTTTTTTCATAAAATCCATCCATCCATCCATCCATCCATCCATTAGCTTCCGCTTATCCGAAGTCGGGTCGCTGGGGCAGCAGCTTCAGAGGTCCAGATCCCCCGGCTGCTTCCACCAGCTCCTCTGGGAGAATCCCGAGGAGTTTTTCATAAAATGATGTGGAAATAACCCATTTTATTACAACTGAAATTGTGCTTGGGAGGAGTATTTTCACCGGACATTTTGACCGGAGAGATTATAAAATCCCGGACTTCCGCATATTTTACCAGACAAAGTCCAGCAATTACCAGACAACGGAAACCCTGGTGCCTCCTGTGGCAACCTTTTGCTGAATAATACTCGATTTAACATTCAAATAAAATATTTCTCCTTTTGCATGTGCAAACAAATTTACACGAGTCCGAAAGACTCTCTCTCTGCGTATTCTTTGATTTTGGCGATGTCGCCTCCTTGCCACAATAACAGCAGCCATCGGTGCGTAATGCTGGACAGAATAGCACCTTCCTTTCGAACGTATTAAATACAGACGCAATCACAATCCCCGCAATTACTTTCAGGGTTGGTAAATCTCATTGCGCGTGGTAAATGAACCTATTTGCATTTTCCCCTCCCAGTATTTTGCGCTTTCTGGCGGGTACGCCCTCATCAGCCTTCACACAGCCAAGGTCATCTTCATATGCAGGAGCACTCACCACCATTTGCTGCTGCTGTGTGTCCTCGGCGGGCTCGGGGCTTGGGAGTGAACTGGCCGCGGCTGCAGCAGCCGCCAGAGAGCCAGAAGAGCTAGCATCATAGCGAGCTACCTCATCTTCTCGTCCTGCTTGACTGCTGCTAGCGACTTCATTCTCGCTTTGTTTGTCACTGTTTGTAACAGTAGCAGGCTTAGATCGCTTTCTTTCGAATGCCTGGAAAAGGCTCAACTGTCTTTTCGACATTTTGATAACAACACTACCGGACAGACCGAAGCGAAATCACCACATAGGGGTAGTCTACATAGAGCAGAAGAAGCATATACCGCCAGAATTCAAAATCACGTACTGACGGATGACGTAAATGACAATCATTGGCCGTTATGTTAGCCTTCAATTGATTGGCTTAAACAATAAGTGGACTCAGCATGTTTAGCCTATTACAAACCAGCATTTTTATTATCCCCTCCCCAAAAACAATAAAAAAAAAAAATAAAAAAAAAACTATACATTTTTTTCACAACTCAAAAAAAAAAAAAAAAAAATTGTACGCACAGTGCGTACAGGATTCCGGCTGGCGGCGCCACTGGATGACGTCACCTGTGTGTCATATAGAACATTGGAGGTCTTACCATTCTACAAATCTACTACAATCTCAAACAACAATTTCAAAGATAATTTTGGAAACTTCAAAGCTTTTTATTTTCTATCTTCAGAAATGATTGCAGATTCAAATTTGAAAATCTCATCAGAGAGCTGGAGCAGAATCCAGCATTCACTGAACGAACCCATGGAAAAGCAAACAGGGCAGCAATCTGAACAAAAAAGGTATAAAAAAAATTTTTCTAAGTCTAATAGGCCATCTATTAAAACTGAGATGAACGTGCTTCATTTCAAATCAGAGGCAGAGATAGCGTTCACAAAAACAGACAAAGCTCAGTTCGTTGAACAGGCACGTCTCAAGCTTTTACAAGATGAACCACGTGTCCGAACTTTTAACAGTGTGCTCAAAACTGAATTGGCGATCAAAGAAAATAAAGACTTAATTTCTTTCAGGAAAAAATTGAACCAAAAGGAAGAAGAGCGCGTCAGACAAGCTGATGAAGAGAGAATGCGGACATTGGCTGAAGCTGAGAAACGTCAGATTGATGAAGCCTGTCGCCGGAAACTTCACCAGTCTATGGCTGACTGGAATCTAAAAGAGAGTGAAGCAAAGAAAAAAATTGCAGACAAGAAGAAAATGTTTCAGAAAGAAGAAGGAGAAGCACTCACGCAACAGGATGAACAAGACGCACAGAAATTCAGAGAAGAGAAGGCAGAATTAAAAAAAAGAAACAAGAATATCCTCAATGAGGGTAATCCCATTACCTCATTGAAAGAAAAGAGAGAAATGCAGAGGAAAAGAAATTGTGAAGAGCAGGAATATAGGGAACTTGTTCAGTTAAAAAATGATGTGGCACAAGAGGAGAGAAAGAATGAGCAAGAAATAAAGCGTAAAAAGAACCAAATACTGATACAAACTGTGTCAAACAAATTAGCAATAACAAAGAAACAAGAGGCTGCCAGGACAGTTCTTTATGAACAGAAAATATCTGATAAAGTAGCGGCAGAGAAGGAGGCCAAAGAGGACAAACGGTTAGAGGATGACACTAGGAGGAAAGCTGAAAAGACAACATCTCATTTTAAAGTCATAGACACCCAGGTAAGAGAAAAAATATTAAAGAAGAGAGCAGCAGAAAAACAGGCCAATTATCAGGAAGGGCAGGCCTTAGTTGAGCGTGACGAGTTATCTGAAATTGAAGAAAGGCAAAAAGCTGAGAAGGAAAGAGAAAAAAAACATCTTTTATAGTCAAAGCAACTATGTCCTTGCAAAGGAAAGACGTGAAGAAAAACTAGAATTGAAAAAAAGCTGAACAAGAAGCACTAGCAAGGGCTTCACAAAACATTGCAAAAAAAGACCAAGAGATAGAGCGCTATTTCAATTCTAGACTTGCTAAGGCAAAAGAGTGTGGGTTGAATGTTGAACGTCTTCAATCAGTAAGCTCGGCCATGTTCAATGACGGACCCAAGCAACCTCGCAACACTTTTCTGCCTCAAGATGGTGTAACAAAAACACACTGATTACCCCCACTTTTGAACACGTCATGTAAAATCAAGACAATCAAGAATGTAGAGACCCCAGTGCCAAAAAGCAATGTGGTCTCTCTACCACCTCTGGCAGGAGTGAAACCAACAAAGTTTAGAGTCAAGGATGACAAGATGGTTCTGCCACCACCAATTCGCAAGAAATGAAACAATTTATCAATCTCCAAATCTCTTCTGAGATAATCATAAAATAGAAAGAACATAAATGATTTTCAATTACTTGATTAATTTATAAATAGATTATGTGTCCTCCCCAAGCCATGGTGGGTTTTCTCTGGGTGTTCCAGTTTTTCCCACACTAAAAAAAAAAAAAAAAAAAAGGAAAAAAAAGGAAAAAAGGAGAAAAGAAAATTGTATTTGTAAACCTTATCTGTCTCAATCTATCTACTTGAATTGTTTCAATATAAGTGGCTGTGTGGTAGAAGATGTGTTGGGAGACCGGACAACAACACAATTTCATTTAATTCAACTTAATTTGATTTAATTCAACACAGTGCAATTAAAATAAATTCCATTCTTCTATTCTAAGTGTGAAGTGATCATGAGAAATCAAACTGTCTTGTTCATTTGTAAATGCTGAGAAGCAGCTTGAGTTTATGAAACATCCTGCAGTGAGTAAGACATCATACAGAGGGCAGCATGGTGCTTTTGTGGCGAGCACAATCGTTGCAACAACAATTTACTATGGACTGGAGATATGTCCAGAGCATACTGCGCCGTTTGCCAAAGGACAGCTGGGTACGAGCTGTTGTTCCACAGTCAAATGTTAAGACAAAGAGAGGTCTAACATGAGCGGCAAGGCCTGAGCATATGGTTTGAGACAAAAAAAATCTCAAAATGACTCAAATTCCCAGAAGGCTTTGCAGTGTTAATTGCTTAACAACACAAGTGTCTAAGCTTTTTCTCACAGGGTCACATGTGGAAAAATATGTGAAGGGTCGAGCCACTCAGTAGCTAAGATGTATCACCTCACCTTTGTAGAAACAAGTTTTCAAACGTAAGTAATTTGTGCTTGTTAATTGAATATACTTAAATAAAGAACTACCTACATCACATTTTGTCATTGTTGGATTTTCATTTATTTTGTTAGAAAAAACATGAGTGGTTGTCAAAACAGTAGCTTCAGGTTGCCTCATTGTCAGGACAGCGATCCATCTTCACAGACTACACAAAGGGAAGAAAAAAAGAGGACAAGGGAATGAGATTTTACGCTTGTTCAAATGATATGAAAGATATGAGGCTTTTTAACACAATTCTATGTTAATTGACTATTGACTGGATTTGACATAGCTTTACTAATACATGAATATGCTTGCTACTGTTTTTTTTTTTTTTTTAACTAATCTAAAATGTGAAAATGTGTGTGTGTCACTTCATGGTAGCAATGAGCTGGGGCGCCGAAAAAGGGGGGTAAAGGATACGGATTATAGGGGCCCATAATTGAGGGGGGCCCAGAGAGGCCCCCCTAATGATGATCAAAATTAGCATCAACAAATTTCGCCGCTGTGTTGGGGGGCCCGGTAAAGATTCTTTTCATGGGGCCCAAAATCCCTAGCGGCGCCCCTGGCAATGAGCTCTGGACTAAAGGATAGCTGGCAGGTCAGGAGTAAACCTGGTGTTTGAGATGAAAAGAAGGTCACAGAGATGGCTGTCTGTCATTTTGCTTCTCAGCCTGCTTTTATTTAGGTTCAAAAAAGAAAATGTTTGCTCACATGTTTGTTGAGCCGAACAGACTCATCATTATTTTTGTATTGTGTCTCATCAGTGTCTCATCAGCTCTGGTAGAAGTCGAGCAGGGAGAGAAGCTGATGTTGATTCTTCAGAGAATAATCGCATTGGTTTCGAAAAGTTCTAATTGCAGATTCTCTTACACTTCCTCTGCATCCACCAGGAAAGGAATCAAGAACAACTTGATTTCTTTCTCAATGACAAGAAACTTTTGGAAGTGCCAAATGAGTTCTGTCATGATGAGAGCTGTGATTACAGACCCTTATTTCCCCTTGTTAGCTGAAAGATCGATCTCTGGAAAGCATGTTTGATTTCAGACGGCGTGGGGAGATGTGCAACACTGATGTTGCGCCTCAAAGAGACTGAGCTTCAGACAGAATGCTTCCATGTTTCCCCTTTATCTCTCTCACACTCTGAGGTCCAACATCTTTTCTGATCCTGCCAGATGCAAAGAGCACAACTTTTCAGCTGAAATCACAGCATGACCTACCACCAGTCGAGGGTCTGCCTCACCTGCCCAAGTCTGGAAGAACCTTCTAGTTGCTAAGAACTGGAAATCACTCCTCTAATCCGACTACGATGTGTAAACGGAGTGACCTGCCAGTGCACGACATGCAGAAAAGGCACCTGTAGGCTTCAGACGACCTGGAATTGAGGACTGCCTTGATGCTGCATCCCTCATCTCCCAGGAGACAGAGGGAGAGAGGGGACAAGAGAGCCGATCACAGCTGTATTACTGGCACACTGCAATCACCCAGCTGTTTGTCTGTAGCCAGGGCCAGCATGGCCCCCCCGACATCACAACACCTTTTATTGCTTCCTGTTGAGGGAGTGCAAGTTGTCATTCTTGTATTGCAGTGTACAGGAAACATAAGGCTATATTCCTATCATTTCTGCAAATAAAAAATATCAGCACTGACAGTGACACGATTGGTGCGCTGTCAGTGCTGATGTTTTTCGCTCTTTGGCGGTACGCAGGGAATGTCATGACTTTCCACATTTTTTCCACATTTTCCACATATATACAATGCATTATAAATACATTTTAAATGAATGTGTAGCTTGAGATAATTAAAATTGTGTCTTTGAAACAAATATTTGTTGCATATTCAGTTGCAGTGCAACAGTTGTAAATGTCTGATTCAGTAGATTAACAACTCAGGTAACAATAAATAACCACAATAAGGAATAAACATCTCTCCTGTGTGTTTAAAGCTAATTGAGAAGGTATAAATGGCTATATTTTAAAATTAGTCATCATGGTGGTACTCAGAGAGCTGAACAGTTTCTCAGGTGGTACGCAGTATTTAAAGTTTGAGAACCACTGCCCTATTCAGTTCAGTTCAATAATATTTTATCAATCCCAAAGGGAAATTAATTATTGCAATTACTGTCATTATTTAGGAAAGGCAAGGCAAGGCAACTTTATTTGTATACCACATTTTGTGTACAGGACCATTCAAAGTGCTTCACATAAAACATTAGAAGCATTACAGAAGCATTAAAGAGTACATTAAAAACATGCATTTAAGTCTCTTCAAGGTGCCATCATAGGTGGTTCTAGCTGTGGGAAACATATTTAAACATCCATCCATCCATCCATTATTTATACCCGTTAATCCTCTGCAGGGTCACGGGATCTGCTGGAGCCTATCCCAGCTCACTATTTAAACATCAATTAAAAACTATTATTAAAAATTGTTATTCAAGAAAAATTCTTCCATCTAACCTGTGTAATATTATTTTGGGCTGGGTTTGCCATAAAAAAGGACAGTCAAACTGAAAACTAGAAAGTTAATGTATGTTGTTCTCTGTAACAGAAGGTTTTTATTTTCAAGATCTGCTTAGCAACATAGTTTGATCCCCAAAAGTGTTGATGATTTTTTCATTTGGACTTTTCTGAAATCAAGAGTGAAATTCTGACTCTTCACTGCCACCTCATGATAGAGTTGTGTTTTTGCACCATTGTAGCTTCAGATTCAGATTTCAGGCAATGATCAGCTCCAGAGTGATCAAAGAATATCTAAAGTTACTTGTGAGTAACTGTCACAATTAGAAAACGCCTATGTGAAGCCAAGATAACAGCAGGAAGCAACCTCAAAGTCCCATTGTTGAAAAAGCTATGTGTGGACTATTTATTCCCCCCCGGGGCTCATGGATCATTTTGAATAATATCTGAAATATCTGAATATCTGAAAAGGTCATGTTGTTATATGCTGAAGAGGAAATGCCCTTGATATGGGTGTTTCAACAAGACAACGACCCTGAACACACCAGTGACCAGCAGCATCTTGATTCCAGACCAATCAGATTCATGTTATGGAGTGGTCAGCCATGGACCATAATCAAATAGAAAACTTCTGTGGTGACATAAAAAATGCTGTCTCTCAGGAAAAACCAAGGAGTGCAGATGAATTATGGGATGTATTCCAATATTGGAAACCCGAGTTCTGTGAAAATGGTATAATAAGAATAAGGAATAAGAGGATTTATTGTCATTGAACCAGTGTCCCAGTACAACGAAATTGCATTCCAGTACATCATCCAAGAAACATATAAAAAACAACAACAACATTTAGGACATGGATGTCGATGATGACTGAGGCTAAGCAACTAGTGTCGCTCCGCGCTAACTTAGATTGAAAAGGATAACATTGGGGAAGGAGGGGTGGAGGTGAAAAAAAGAACATCTCCCACTACGTGTCAAAAGGACACGTCGTGAGAGGGGGAAAAAAAAAACACCTCAGCACATTAATTAAGCATGTACAGACTTTAACACAGGACATTGATAGAAACATGATGACGGATAACCCAGTTTTGACAGTCTGTGCGCGCGCAGCCAGCCTTGGGTGCATCGCGCAGTCAGTCCATCGCCACACGGGGGAGAAGGGGGAGGTGCGCAGGGCGGGGGGGGGACCAGCGAAGACGTTGAAGTGGGGAGGGAGTGCGTGTTGATCAGTGTAGTGAGAGTGCAGTCATGTAGATCCTGGTCTCCAGGTGCAGAGGGGGAATGGGGGGGGGTAGAAGCGTCCAAGCCACACAGCATCCAGGAGAATAGATAAGGGAGCGGCCTTGAAGGCTGCGCTTCCAGGGAGCCAAAACAGAAAAGAATTGTTTGGGGCAGGCTGAGACACACTCTCCGTCTAGCCTTGAAGTTCTGCTGGATTTCTCTGTGGTGGGAATACTTCAATATTCCGAATTATTGGCCATTCTCCCTGATCAACGCGTGAATCTTTCCAAGATTGTTGTCCATTCGCCCAAAGAAGTCCAGAATCATCCCTTGGGTTTGATTCAAGTTCTGAATCGCTCCCAATTTCCGATCCATGTCTTCCAGTCTTTTAATCACGTTGTCGACTTTCTCACACACGTCCGGCGGGGTGGAAGTTTTCCTCGAATCCGAATTTGTAGCCTCCGTGCGTTTAATTTTCCGATACACCAAGAATCCACCTGCGCCGATCAGTAGAAATCCTGTGATCATAAATCCAAAAATGAATGCGTCTTCGACATCCTCCACGTGCAGTGGGCCGAGACAATGAAGTTTCCATTTGCCCCAGGAGTCCATCACGTACCCCGCTGCGTGCGTACCCCCCGGGCACGAAGGCTCTCCTTTGCCTTGTCTTGTTGTTGAAAAAATTTGATCAATTGCATTCAGAGACCAGCTTACTAAATCCATGGTTGATTCGGATACTCTGCAGAAAAAACGCTTCAGAAGCACAGACGAGACAGAAGCAGCTGCAGGAACAGATAGATAAGGGAGCTCAGAGAAATGCGTCCGCCTTCGCCGAGAGCAGGAAGAGAAATGGTATCCACTGGGTTGCAGCATTGGTCAAGACTGGTCATTACTGCTGCATTGGGGGCTTTTGCTTGACATGTAAACTTCTGATTTTGAAGCAACTATAGGTGCTGATTTAGTGCGAGGGTCAGAAAAAAATGGGGTCGAAAATCAACAAGCTGAACTTCACAAGTAATTCCAGGCTATGTTCCTATCAATTTGCCAAGGAACAGATCAACACTGAGAGAGAGAGAGACGAGTGGTTATCCTGTCTATTTTGCCTGGAATAAATGGAGGAAGCCCCACATGAATGTGACTTCTGCTGCCCTACACGTAAATATTCCTCAGTAGTCAGGATGCCCCTATTGGCCTGAGGTGCCAGAAATTGGTTGACTCCATGTAACACAAACGTGAAGCAGTTCTCAGAAACAGCAGTTATACAACTAAATATTAGTTCAGTGATTCACAGGAAAGCTAAATGTTCAAGGATTTCTCAGTTTCGAGCTTATATATTTTCTATTCTATTTTCATTTCATTCATCTCATATAGGTTATATAAAATGTGAAGACATATCCATTCGATTGACCACACAGAAAAAGTCAAGGTGATTAGTTTTGAAAGGCATTGTATGTTGATTTTTTTTGCTGCAATGGGTGGCACAGACAATAACAAGCGTAAAGGCGCCACCTGCTGGTCACTATTTATATCGTCACCTGAAAGTCTGGTGCTGACACAGTCACACGTATGTGCCATCGTGTAAATATTGTAATAAACTGTATGCGACCACTAAGTGGCGCTAAAATGACAGTGTGCTAATTAAGCTGCCACCACCTTTAATTATACACCGGTATGGTCCGGCATAAAACAACCCTGCACAAGTGGATTCAAAGAATAACAAATCTTTATTATTAATGACAATTCATTAAAATGACTGCACCCACATAGGCCATCTCCCGCATAGAGCTCCCCGCCACACTAAAGGCAATCCACATACAGCCACACAGGTCCAGGTGATACACTACTCTACTACACACGGCATGCAACCCCATAAGCCCGCCCCGCAATAAATAGCTACATAAATACAATGCAATAAATAGAGGCTATAATACTTCACAGCAAAAAAAATCAATCACGGCAATTCATTACAGCAATTCAGTGGAAAATTCATCACAGCAATTCATCACAGCAATTCATCACAGCACTCTATACAGCCATCCATCCGGCAAGCTCTATGAGTCCATTAAAATCAACACCAGGATAAACATCAAAACATCTAGTACTAATAAAAAGATACACGCGTGAGAGGACAGACTTTTCCTTAGGGTGACTAGGTTACACTATGGGGACGATGGCGCAGACGCGCAAACACACAGACACGCACAAAACACATACACAATGAATGGAAATGTTTAAAAGCGGACTTCCCTGTCCGTGCGCAGCGAGACCCCGGTGTCTCGCTGCGGAACGAGACCTCCGTCAATCATTCAGTCTAGTTCATCAGGAGCGGGCCGTGGTCCACTAGGAGTGCGTCTCGGATCCGGAACGAGCCATCAGTTAATCCAATTGGCTATTCAGCCAGGCATGGCATGGCCGAGCAGTGAGACTACTCGCTGGGTCCGGCTACACTGTCTTGTCTTTGGCCCTGGCTATCTACATTTCCCCCCACTACCTTCCTCCGGGTCACTAAGTGATCCCCCGGTGTCTTCAGCCGGCGGTCCTGACAACCGCGAACGCCACAAAACCGTTCCTCCCCACAATTGGACCCAGCAGCCCAACTGCTTCTGTCTCTCGGCCTCTCGCGAATGCACCCAAACACAGTCTTTTCTTTCTCGGCACGCCAGCTGATCAGTCATTGACAAACAGGTGAGCGGGGCAGTGCGATAATGGGAAGCGAGTGCAGCTGTGTCCATTACCCGCGCCCATAGTTCACATCACACTACCCCCCCTCCAGAAAATGGACTCGTCCCCGAGTCCTCACAAAGAAACAACGTAGTCTTGGCACCATGCAGGGCGCCTTCTCACACTCCGGCCGGCCCAAGTCAACGGGCGCCGGACCACCTGGGAGCTGTAACCCCCCTGGTGATGTTCCCAGCTCCTGCTGAGGATGCCCCTCATTTGGAACACCAGATTCTCCAGCTGTGGAAGGCAAACTGACCTCTCCCCCGGCTGAGGCAGCAGGGACACAGGACCCCCCAGCAGCCAATGCTGCTGACCGGCCAGACTCCTCCCCAGCGACTTCGGGCGTCTCTGGGGCAGCAGAGGCAGCTGGCAGGAAGAAGTCTTCCGCCACAGATGCCTCAGGCGACAGCGGACGATCAGGAGCAGATGAGCTGGTTGTCCCACCTGCAGCTGCCCAGTCGGCCGCCCCCCCACCATCAGAGGCCACAGGTGCAAAAGTCGATCTGGTCCCCTGGACGAGCTTCCTGTTGACGCCTCTGGCCTCCAGGACCCTCCGCCTGCAGATGGGATGACCCTGGGCACACCTCTCTCGCAGCCCTAGGAGTCCCAGAACTCCCCACAGCGGGACCTCTCGACCGCCAGAAACACCCGCCTAGCACCATACGGAGGGCCTCTCACCCTCTCGCCGAAGCTGCGGAGATGCCTCTGTAGCCGGCTGCTCATGGACTTGGACCCCCAGCTGCGGCACTGGTTCTGGAACTGTAGGAGACACAGGGTTTTCAGCAGATTGAAATGCACAACACTCGTGGAAGCTCCCCCTTCTGGTTGTATTCGATAAAGCACATCCGATATCCTCTCAATGACTCTGAACGGGCCCTTGAATCTTTTCTGTAACTTTGGACTCACCCCCTTCTTTCTAGCCTTATTTCTTAACCACACAAACTCTCCCACTGAGTAAGACTGATGTTGTGCTTTAAAATCAAAATGAAAACTTTTGTCTTTCGGAAGCTCTAGCCTGGTGTTTCTTTACGGCATCCAACACTGTAGATAAGCTTTCAGTTAGCTTTCCACATAGCCATTAACAGAAGGAAACTTTTCATTTACATCAATGTTTAACATTACATCAATCGGTAAAACCATCTCCCTACCAAACAAGACCTGATGGGGGGTAAAACCTGTAGTGGCATTCACACTACTCCTGTAGGCCATCATCACAAATGGAAGAAGACTATCCCAATTCTGTTGATTTTCATCCACATAAAAGACCAACATAGACAAAAGAGTACGGTTGAATCTTTCTATCATGCCATCCGATTGTGGATGGTATGGCGTGGTTCTGGTCTTACTTATATCCAGCAAATGGCAAAGTTGTTGGAATAGATTGGGATTCGAAAACTGCGACCTTGGTCAGAGTGCAAGCTCCTTGGAGTACCATAGCGAGAGACCCACTCGTTCATTAACACTCTGGCCAAAGTCTCTGCCTCCTGGTTCGGGATAGGATAAGCCTCTGTCCACTTTGAAAAATAATCCCCCACCCCCCCCACCATGATGTACACATTAGAACGCTCTGTTTTAGGCAAGGGACCCAAAATATCTACAGCTATCCTCTCAAAGGGGGCTGAGGGTGGCAGAGATCACCATGGGTGCCCTTGGGGTTGCACCTGATTGTTTATGAGACCCACATTCCACACAACCCTGGCACCACTTCTTTACCTCTTGAAACCACCCTGGCCAGTAGAATCTGTCTTTTACTTCTCTTGTATTTTCTGAACTCCCAAATGAGCACCGTGGTTTTTTATCATGTAACTGCTGTAACATACTGGTACCAAGGACACAGGCAACACAATTTGGGTTTTAGCAGGTAATTTTGGTTTTGCTGGCAACACCCCGTACCAACCTCTGTCCCTGTACCTGCAATTGGTCCCAAACCAACCCAAACTTCTTCAGGCCCGGGTAAGTATTTAAACGCCACCCGTCGGTCCCCGTCCTGTCCTTTTAGCTTAATCAGCAATTTCAACTCTGGGTCGGCGTGCTGGGCCTCAGTCAAGACATCATTGCCTAGGGAGTCTAGTGTTGGTTCCCCCTGGTCAGGAGGCAATTCCCCCCTTTTTGATTCACTGCACATATCTGGGAGGTACTCCCAGGCAGATCTCCCTTGTAACCTGGTAGTCGAGACAACGCATCAACATTTGTATGAAGTTTCCCAGGTCTGTGAACAATCTTATATTGGAATGCTGCCAACTGCTCTAACCACCTTGCCAGTTGCCCCTCTACCCCATGAAAGTTATGGAGCCACCTGAGGGAGTTGTGATCAGTCCGGAGTAAGAATTCTTTACCAAGCAAGAAATGTTTGAAGTATTTTGTAAAGGCCACTACACTTAAAAGTTCTTTTTTTGTTGTAGCATATTTGCGCTCTTGCTTGGTCAGGGCTCGGCTTGCATAGGCTATCACTCGTTCTAAGCCATCCACTTCCTGCGAAAGCACCGCCCCAATACCAGTGTCGCTCGCGTCGGTATCCAAAATGAAACTTCTCTGGGGGTCAGGATATGCTAGCACGGGCGCAGAGATTAGACAGGTTTTTAATTTGACGAAGGCTTCTTGACACGCCTCATCCCACTGAAACCGCCTGCCTTTTTCAGTTAACTTGTGCAACAGCCTAGCTGATTCGGCAAAACCCTTAACAAAACCGTCTGTAATATGACGCCAGCCCCAGGAAGCTACGCACCTCTGTCTGGTTTTTGGGGTGGGCCAGTCTCGTACGACTTCCACTTTCTCAGGGTCTGCCATCACCCCCCCACGGAGATGACATGCCCCAAATAGTGAACTTTAGTGGAAAAGAAATTACATTTTACGGTTTCACTTTAAGGTGTGCCATCTTAAGTTTCGACAAGACCTGGTCCAAACGCTGAAGGTGTTCTGCAAAGTCCCGCCCAAAGACGATGATGTCATCGAGATACACTAAACATGTAGTCCATTGGAGGTCAGCTAAAACTAAATCCATTAGTCGCTGAAAAGTACTAGGACTATTGGTCAGCCCAAATGGTAACACATTGAACTCAAAAAGCCCTTGCCGGGTGGTAAAAGCAGTTTTTAGGACGGTCTTGGGGGGGTCCACCTCAACCTGCCAGTACCCACTGGCGAGGTCGAGAGTGGAAAACCATTGAGCACTATGCAGACTGTCTAGGGCATCGTCAATACGTGGGAGGGGGTAGGCATCTTTTCTCGTTACCCTCGTTTAACTTCCTGTAGTCAACGCAAAAGCGCAAACCACCATCCTTTTTCCTCACCGGTACACAACAGGTGCTGCCCAGGGACTGCAGGAGGGCTGGATGATGCCTTTCTCTTTGCATTTGCTTAATGTGCTCTGTCACCTCTTGCTGCAAGTGAAGCGGTAATCTGCGAGGGGCCATTTTGATGGGCTTTGCTTGCCCGGTGTCTATCTGGTGGTGGGTCAGATGTGTCCTACCCAGGTCTGCATCATCACGACTGAAAACAGAGACATTGTTATTAAACAGCTCACGTACAGCTTGCAATTGGGTTTTGTTAGCCCCTTGTTCTCCAGCCCAAATTGGGTCATCAGTGAGTCTGTGGTCCACTGTGCACCCCTAATCAAACGCTATGTTTCAGGCTCTTCACCAATCAATACATCAACATTGACATCCAGAGTACCCACAGTCGTTCCCTTTCTCAACATGAGCTCCCCCTCTGTTACATTAAGAACCCTTAGGGGCAGTACACCCTTTTTCACTCGACAGAGGGCCCGTGCAATCAGAATATCTTCTGCCACACTAGCAGCAGGCTCAAGTAACCCCTCTACAGGTTCTTCGTAAACCCCCTCCACACTTCCTGGCAGTATGACTTCACAGCAGGGAGGTACAATAACATCTTCCTGTACCCACTACCCGTCGCACTGGATTGGTGAGATTACTGAAAAGTAATGGCAATCGTTTTCCCATTATCTCACAACACTGTTCCCCCAGATGTATCACAGCCCTAAATTTAAGGAGAAAAATCGGTCCCAAGTAGAACATCATGCAATGGAATGTCTGCAACTAGAAAGTCAATTACTAAGGCAAGTGAATCGAGCTGACATGCCGCTGCCCATTTCCCCATGATGCTCATCGGTCCCCCATTTGCTGCTGATACAGTCCCGGTGTAAGGTTCCAGTGAAGATTACCACCAGTGGCCCTCAGCCAGAACTCCTTAGCTACTACAGAAACCTGGGCCCCGGTGTCCACTAGCAGACTACAATCTACCCACCCACCTTAGCAGGTAAAAACACCCCCACACCTTGGCTGCCCCGTGAAGCACTAATTTGTAGGCCCGCTGAATAACTTGGGGGAGTGAGTCGTTGGCCCTCACCACTCACTCCTTCGAGTTTCCCGACAGATATGGGCAGTCCTTTCTCCAGTGTCTATTACACCCGCATTCCCAGCATACGTCAGAGCGCTCATTAGGTGTGCGACTAAGTGCGCGACTAGGTGCTTGTGGTCCCACCGAGGGGCTCTGGCTACAGGGGTAGGCCTATTACTAGCTTGAAAAAGCTGAAAGTTTGTCGACTGTTCCCTTAAGCGTCTTCACCTCTTGCCTTAGGCTTTCTACTGTTTGTAGTAACACAGTCATTTGGGGGTCAGGGGAGCTATTTGACACACCGCATATTTTAGCCTTATTCGCCGTCTGACCCTGTTCCATGTCTCTTAGAAGTTCTAGTTCAGAGGCCAGATTTATGGCAGCCTCTAGGGTAACTGGTTTGGCACTACGAAGTTGTATACGCAACTCCCCCACCCCCACATGTGCAACAAAATGTTCTCTTGCCAGTAGGTCTTGTGTAGCACCACCTGCAGTTGGATATGCTTTGGAAACCAGACGCCTCAGGGCATTACCAAATTCACGTGCAGACTCAGTGGCCAACCTCCTCCTAGAGGAGAAGCTAGCTCTATTCCAATCCTCACTTTCACAGGGGTCAAAAACATTTATTCAAAGCGGTACGTAAATTTGCATAACTACTCCTTTCTTCATTAGTCAATCCACAATAGACATCCCTGGCCCGCCCAGACAACAACAGAGACATAAATTTCAATTAAGGTCATCATTCCAGTTATTGACATCTGCTGCCAGTGCAAACTGCTGGGACCAGTCAGACCAATCCCGGCCCTGACCTGTAAACGTTTCCGGCATAAACACAGGGCGGCCAACTGTGCTATGTGCGCCCCCCCTATTCGCCTGACTAGACTCCACTGCTGCAGGTTGTTCCATTTTACAAAATTAATCCCACCGCTGCCACCAATGTAATAAAACTGTATGCGACCACTAAGTGGCGCTAAAATGACAGTGTGCTAATTAAGCTGCCACCACCTTTAATTATACACCGGTATGGTCCGGCATAAAACAACCCTGCACAAGTGGATTCAAAGAATAACAAATCTTTATTATTAATGACAATTCATTAAAATGACTGCACCCACATAGGCCATCTCCCAGCATAGAGCTCCCCGCCACACTAAAGGCAATCCACATACAAGCCACACAGGTCAGGTGATACACTACTCTACTACAACACGGCATGCAACCCCATAAGCCCGCCCCCGCAATAAATAGCTACATAAATACAATGCAATAAATAGAGGCTATAAATACTTCACAGCAAAATCAATCACGGCAATTCATTACAGCAATTCAGTGGAAAATTCATCACAGCAATTCATCACAGCAATTCATCACAGCACTCTATACAGCCATCCATCACGGCAAGCGTCTATGAGTCCATTAAAATCAACACACAGGATAAACATCAAAACATCTAGTACTAATAAAAAGATACACGCGTGTGAGAGGACAGACTTTTCCTTAGGGTGACTAGGTTACACTATGGGACGATGGCGCAGACGCGCAAAACACACAGACACGCACAAACACATACACAATGAATGGAAATGTTTAAAAGCGGACTTCCCTGTCCGTGCGCAGCGAGACCCCGGTGTCTCGCTGCGGAACGAGACCTCCGTCAATCATTCAGTCTAGTTCATCAGGAGCGGGCCGTGGTCCACTAGGAGTGCGTCTCGGATCCGGAACGAGCCATCAATTAATCCAATTGGCTATTCAGCCAGGCATGGCATGGCCGAGCAGTGAGACTACTCGCTGGGTCCGGCTACACTGTCTTGTCTTTGGCCCTGGCTATCTACATTTCCCCCCACTACCTTCCTCGGGTCACTAAGTGATCCCCGGTGTCTTCAGCGCCGGCGGTCCTGACAACCGCGAACGCCACAAAACCGTTTCCCCACAATTGGACCCAGCAGCCCAACTGCTTCTGTCTCTCGGCCTCTCGCGAATGCACCCAAACACAGTCTTTTTCTTTCTCGGCACGCCAGCTGATCAGTCATTGACAACAGGTGAGCGGGGCAGTGCGATAATTGGGAAGCGAGTGAGTGCAGCTGTGTCCATTACCCGCGCCCATTAGTTCACATCACAATATATATATATATATATATATATATATATATATATATACAGTCATGGAAAAAAAATATTAGACCACCCTTGTTTTCTTCAGTTTCTTGTTCATTTTAATGCCTGGTACAACTAAAGGTACATTTGTTTGGACAAACATAACGATAACCACAAAGATTGCTCATAAGAGTTTTATTTAAGAGCTGATATCTTACCATTTTCCATGGCTTTCTTGATTATAACCTAAATCACTTAAGTTTTTACATCAATAGCTATGGCGTTGTACTGCCAAAAAACACTGCTTTTATGCATTCAGTGTTTTCTTTTCTGTCTGTTTTAGTCACATGATCACGTTTTAGTAGTACCAGGTATTAAAATGAACAAGAAAGTGAAAGTGAAGAAAAAATGGTGGTCTAATCATTTTTTCCATGACTGTGTATATATATATATATATACATATATATATATATCCATCCATCCATTTTCTATACCCGTTTCATCCTTGAAGGGTCACGGGGATCTGCTGGAGCCTATCCCAGCTGTCTAAGGGCAAAAGGCAGGGGTACACCCTGGACAGGTCGCAAGTCCATCGCAGGGCCACACATACAGACACACAACCGTTCACACTCACGGCTACGGGCAATTTTAGAATTATCGATTAACCTAACATGTATGTCTTTGAACCTTCTAGCTGTGAGGCAACAGTGCTAACCACTAAGCCACCGTGCTGCCCTATATATATATATATATCAGCGGCGGAGCGTCAGGGGGGACTGGGGGGGCGGTGCTCCCCCGGCCCGGGCCCTGGGGGGCCTGGTGAAAGACGAAGAAACAGGCCCCTCCCTCAGTGTTGATTGCATATTGCACAACCGTGGATTCAATAATTCCTGCGCGAAATGTTTCACGCTTCGGCTGAGGTAATATATAGGTTGCCCCAGCCAGAATGAATCATGGTTGGTCAAAAAATTTAAGACTGACTTAGGTCATGTAGGTTTATTCAACACAGTGAATTAAAAGTTGTGCTGCATGGCTGGCTTCATGTTCACTCTCACAGTTAACTTTATGATGTGCAAAGTTACAAGATCTCCAAATGTATTTTGGGTAAAATCGTCGTCCAGCCGTCCATCAGCGTCATCATCAATCACTTGTCAACAGAGTCAACGCGGTGGAGGCTGGTGGATCAAAGACTAATGTAATTATGAGTGGCAGTTCATATAAACATAAAAGTGGAGCGACAAAATGCAAAGAAAAGGAAAAAAGAGCACAGGAGAAAACGAAACAAAAAGCTGGACACGTATTTTGTTCGTCCCAGTCCTGAAGCTGAACCTGACGTTGTTGTTCAGCGCGGTCAGGGAGCCAGATTTACAGGTACAATTTCTCACAATCACTGACACTGAAAACAATATGTGAGTTAGTTGTAAACTGCTAATGTGGTTGTTATCAGAGAAGCTCGGCCGCCTAACGTTATTATTAGGGGCCAGGTAGCCTAACGTTATTATTAGGGACCAGGTAACCTAACGTTATTGTTAGGGGCCAGATAGCCTAATGTTTTTGTTCTCATGGTTTGTTAGACTTCATGTCCGTTTTGTCGGGTTACGTCAGCAAGCACAAGATGATGAGCTCGTCGTGTACCCTTTCAATAGTGGTGAGTAATTCTGCTATTTTATATTGAATCTATGTTTGTACGTGAACGTGTGGGCCGCTGTGCCAATTTTACAAAACGTTCCCACTATTGATACAGTAACTGTGCTCTTCTTAGTTGAAGTTGCTCGTTAAAGTGGGTGTCAGAATGATGATGTAGCTACCCGTGGTGCTGAACTGCTTTGACTTTGTGTTGTTATATTATTAGGGGCCAGGTAGCCTAATGTTTTTGTTGTTCTCTTGGTTTGTTAGACTTCATGACGGTTTGATTAATTTCAAAATGACAAAATGACTTCGTGGTGTTGATCTCTTCCTCAAATGCTTTAAGCTATGTGTCAAAAATGTAGTAATGCTTGTAAGTCCCGCTGTTGCGGGCATACGTATGTTGTAAAATGATGTAATCACAACCTTAATTTGGGTTTAAAGGGCCCGGTCATATGCCCCGCCCCCGGCCCGGCAGTGACATGTTCCGCTACTGCCCCATATTGTTTATTCATCAGGGCAAAAGTACTAAATGAACAGCGTGTGCTATTTTGCTGATTTGAGAGGCGCAGTCCTCTTTGCACGCTGTTAGTAAATCAGCTTGCGCATTGGTTTGCGGGTGGTGTCAAGTTTGCACACGTTTTTACGCACGCAAACCTTTAGTAAATCAGGCCCAGGATGTCATACAATTTAAACTGCTTTCCAATTGCAAGTGCAGAATGCTTGATTTTGACATGTTATCCTTTTTGGGACACACATTTCTATCCAGCATACACAATAATACACAGATGAATATGTGCTTTCCTACATTGAGGATCCCAGCAGTTCCTTGATCCCCTCAACAGGTCTGTATTTCCATAGCAAACACATCTCAATGCTCTCAAACAGGTCAGCATCCCTGACGGCTGGCATCACAGATGTCAAACCAGCAATGTTAAGAACATTCCCATCCAGTCTGTCTTTCTGAGCCCAAAACATGCAAACAGACAAACACACACACATTTAATATACATGTGAAATTCATCTATTGATTCAAGATTCAAAAAGATTCAAGAATCTTGAATCTAAAGACCCCCATAATTTGGGGGTCAGTTATGTTTATGTCCAACTTTATAGCTGAAATAATCACATTTACGATATGAAGAAAAAAAATGTTTTTTGGTTTTAATAGCTAGATCTCATATCTATGACAACTGTATGATTATTTTTTTTAATGTACCACATCAGGTAAAATGATATAAAGCCACAGGCCGGGAGTCAAACCTGCGACTACTGCAGGAGGAGTGTAGCCTCTTGTACAGAGGCCTTCTGCCTTAACCACTGCTCTCCCGGGGCAGCCCACATATTTTTTAAGTGATAGCTGGATTTCAGTCTGGTGTGTAACAGCTAGCTCTCATCACTTTATCTACTTATTTCTCATGAGCTTGGCTTCTGAGCTGTGCTTATTTCCGCATTTTCATTCCCACCCACCTCTCCCACCAACCCCTGCACAGCCAGTTCTCTGTAAATAAACATGTACAATCTGTAAATACCATCTACAAAGAATGTTGTTTTTTATCTTGCATATGTATATATTTTCTTTTATTTATCTGAGTGATTTATTTATGCGTGTATTTTATGTGTATATTTATGTGTGTGCCTGCCAGGAGTCGTGCAAAATTTCGTTATGCCTGCATAATGACAATAAAGAGACTTGAATCTTGAATCTTGAATCTTGAATCTTATTGGCCAAACAGAGCATATATTATTTTCCTCATAATGTGGTTTCTTGTGCTGTTAAATGTGCAAACAGACAACTGCTACTGGGTTGGGCTGGAAGGGTCCAGGTAACCTGAGGACGGCCAGCTGGACACCCTCTAGGTCACATGTGTCAAACACAAGGCCCGCGGGCCAAATGTGGCCCGCCACGTCATTTTATGTGGCCCTCGAGAGCGTGGGCATTATTGGCTTGGATTTTAAACCAAGCCATTTTAAGACTTAAAATAAGCTGACATCGCTTTAAAGTGCATATTGACAATAAACTATATCTCCCACAATGCATTTCGTTGTTACCCCCGATAATGGTTTTTCACCATGAGCAAAACGATTTCCAGAATGGATGGACTTAAGAAAAACCTCAACAAACTAACACCACCAGTCTGTATCTCAAGGTAAGGAAAACAGTATGTCTTTTGTGTTATGAGGCGGTGTCAGTCGTGAAAGAGTTTAATCTACGTCGGCATTTTGACAGCAAACACGGAGCTAAGTATGCTAAATTTAGCCTACAAGAAAAACAAAGAACCGCTTCCCCTTCTGAAACCAAGGTAATGGATACTCTTACAACCACAAACCCTGAGTTTAATATAATAATGACTTAAATGTTTGAAACTTGAATACAAAATAAATTAAGTATTTTTCATTTCATTTCAAATACAGAAACCATCTTTTTATAATATAATAAGCTGTAGTTTAATTAATTTATTTTGATTTACATTGCATTTTAATATATTCATGCTGTCAATCTGGCCCTTCGAGTGCAACCACGATGTTGATGTGGCCCTCAGTGAAAATGAGTCTGACACCCCTGCTCCAGGTCATTGACTGCGAGCCCTGGCAACATCTGGAACAGCTGGGTCCTCTGGAATGTTAGGTAATATCATAGGTTAGTATGAGTTAAGTTAAGATGAAATAGCTAGTTTGTGATGGCTGAGGTAAGGTGGGTGTGTTCCAACCAATTCCAACCAATTTATCCATTTCTGGATTAACTGGGTTTGGGTGGATTCAGCTGCTGAAATGGTTTGTCTTGTACTTTTTATAGCATCTATAGTTGAGAACAATTTAAGAAGTATCAGGTTGGACAACCAAATGTGGGTGGATTTAGAGATAAGATAAGATAGCACTTTATTGATCCCACGACGGGGAAATTTGTGCGTTACCACAGCTCAATATACAGAAAAAATAAAAATAAACAATATATAAACAATATGTATATAAACAGAAGAGGAACAAATATATACAGTAGAAAAAAAATTGTAAACAACACTATGCACAGCAGCAATTTACAGCAGCAAGCATACACGGTATGCAGTTATGGGGGGAGGGTTGTGGAGGTATTCAGAAAATAATAAAAAATAATATTACATTTGAAATACCCCCCAAACTCTTGAGTGTTCACCATGTCTTTGCCTATACTCATTTAGAAGATTAAAAAAAGCACAATCACACAATACTGTAATAAGTGTCAGATGACATAACACAAAGCCACGCAGGGAGACAATGACACTGGCAGGCCTGTCTGTTGGACTGAGCTGATTGTAAATTAGTAATCTTGGTACTGTCACTTCAAGGCACTGGAGAAACTATGTTACTGATTATCATTAGTATATCTGATCAAAGTTAGAGAAGACACATTTATAGTAAGCCTCAGTAACAGGAAAACAGCATCCCTGACTGCTTGAGTGAGAGGCAGACTTACCAACAGCTGTTGCACAGAGCGTGCATCTACCTGCCAACCAGCCTGCAGCAGCTGGGTAGGGTGGAGCAGATGAGGCTGTGACATCCACCTTAAAGTCTCCTCCGGGAGCTCAGGTGGGTTGGATTTACACAACATCAGATCAACCTCGGTCCTCAGCAGCTCCTGCACTGCCTGTAGAGCACAGCAGCAAATCAATTAAAAGGGACATTTAGTTCAAGAAAATAGCTTATTTTGTTGGCTGGAATAAATTCTCTTTCACTGTTAAAATGCAGATTTGCAAAGATGTAAAATTTTGTCAGTAAAATGTTCTTTTGTTTGTTTACTATTTCCATGCCAATGGGAAATTGGATGGCTGGAGTGAAGTTGAGATTCTTACTCCCCCTAAAACCAGCTGCTCTGAGAGTATGGTTGGAAAGGGAACTTTTGTACTATATCTCTGTGATATTTTGAACAATAAATTTCAGACATTTGATTATTACCTTAATCAACTGTGTCAGAACTAAAAGAAAAAGTCATACAGTTTTATATAACTGTATCTTACACAACAAAATTACAGATGCAGCTTACCTCAGTCACATCGCTATGAGAGTTGGAAATAAGAGTGGTGCATCCTGGATGTAATTTATCTTCAGTGTTGGGGATCTCCTCCTCCTCCTCCTCCTCCTGATGCTCCACCTGTAAACCAAGGCTCACTCCAAAAAACAGCTTATTGCTTTCTCCCTCTTGCTCTCTTTTGTGCAGCTCTTGGTCATCATTCTCTCTCCTCTCACTTGCCTCCATAGCTCACAGGCTCCCTGTCAGACCAGTGTGGACAGAAGCCAAGACGAAAACAGATGCCAGAGAGAAGAGCAGCTTCTCAGCTATTGTGGCAAAAAAAAATTAAGACATAAATGAGACATTGAACATTTCTGCAACAGCCTTGCTGTCATTTCAGAGAACTCTTTCTATAGCAGTCTGTATGTCTGTACCAATACACATACATACATACACACGTAGACAAAATTGTTGGTACCCCTCAGTTAAAGAAGGAAAAACCCACAATTCTCACTGAAATCACTTGAAACTTACAAAAGTAACAATAAATAAAAATTTATTGAAAATCAAATAATCAAAATCAGCCATCACTTTTGAATTGTTGATTAACATAATTATTTAAAAAAAACTAACTAATGAAATAGGGCTGGACAAAAATGATGGTACCTCTATAAAAGATTGAAAACTATTTGACCAGAGCAGGGTTATTATAGTTAACGAAAACTAAGACTAAAACTAAAACTAGCAATGAAAAAATATTTCAGTTAACTGAAATAAAAATAAAAACTACAATTAAAAAAAAAACGAAAACTAAATAAAAACTACAATGAAGGATGTAAAACTAACTAAAACTAAACTGAATTGTAGATAAATTCAGCTTCGTTTTCGTTGTCGTTTCGTTTTCTCCCTCGATTACTGCCATAGAGATTACTGCCTGTCCTGCAGCAGCCGCTATGCTACCCTCCCTCCAGAGAGGGGGCAGCATAGCGGATATAGACCTTTTCGTGCCAGCCCCCCCGGAAGTACCCCGTCCGCCATTGCGGGGTTGTGCTACAGAGTGAC